>JAWWLZ010000019.1:1202819-1225679 GCA_035041345.1 Poliocrania exsul
CAGGGGGGTGAGGCAGGGAGGTGACTCTGTGACATTTGGGGCAGCTGAGGGAAGTGAAGGGTGACACAGAGGGGCTGCAGCCACCAATCCTCACTGCAGGGCATTTCTGCCTCTGGGGATGCAGCTTTTCCCACAGATCTCCTCTCAGGGCAGCGATGGGAGGTGTGTTGTGCTGGAGGATGGAGCAGCTCATGGGAGCAGGAGCTGCCCTGGGTTTGAGGTCAGTCCCTTGCACCCTTGGGAGGCCTTAGGACCATGGTCAGCCATGGGCCCAGCTGTGCCAGGCTGTGCCAGGGAGGGAGGGTGTTTCTCCACTGCTTTATTTTCCAGGAGGAGAGTTAATTTTAGCAGAACAAACAGAGGAGGAAGGCTGTGCTAATGAGACACAGATGAATCTCGCTGGCTCCCAGGGTGTCCAGGGAGCTGTTTTTCCAGCACTAATAACCCAGCCTACAACAATGAGCGAGGCTGATATTGTTTGTTATTGCTAATAGATGCTGGTGATAACTTTATCTGCAGCTCCGAGAGCTCCCGGCTGGCAGCGCTGGGAAGGTGCCTGGCACTGGCACTCACGGCATCCCAATGCTGTGCCAAGGGATCTGTGCTGTTTGGGGCTCCAGGGTTGTGTCCCCTGGCTTGTCCCACCAAAGGATGGGCTCTGTGGCTGCCCTTCAGGTGGGAAGGGAGCCTGAGGAAGACACTTTGTGATGGTGAAGGTGGCTGAGCACTGGGAGGGGCACTGGGGAAGGTGGTGGAGCTCCCACCATCCTCAGAGCACTGGAAGCCCATGGTTGTGGCAATCCCACTGGGAATGCTGCGTTAGTGACTGGTCTGAGGGAGGACTTGCCAGCAGATGGAAGATGGGTGGCCCCACTGAAAAAGTCAGTGGCCAGGGAGAGAGTGGGAAGAGCCTGAGCTGAGGTGAGAAGGCAGCAAGGGAGGGACTGGTGTCCAGCATCCTCCTGGCAGGCAGAGTATGTGGGGGACACAGGAACCTGTGATGGAGAACCAGCCCTTCTGGTGAAAGGCATCCCATTCTGAGGCCTTGTTTAGTCACACATTCCCCAGCATGTGATATGTGCTGGAAACTCCACTGAAAAAACCCTTAAAGGCTCTCAAATGCTGAATAAAATGACAGGATTCCAGGTAGGTCTCTGGGCCCTCTGGATTATCAAGCAGCCAAGTGGCTCTGCTGGGCTGTCTGGGTCCAGGAGTGTTTCCCTGGGGAATTCCAGTAGCAAAACCCCCAAACCACTTGCTTCAAAATCCTTTTCTCTTGAAAACCCTGGCCCTGATTTGTTAAAGAAATGACTCTAAAAGCAGAAGCCACCGTGGGAGCAGCTGGTTCCACCCAGCCCTTCCTTGACTGCCACCCACAGTTCTTGGTGCTGCTGGGGGGGGTCCCACCCCGGGGGGGGGGTCCTGCCAGGGGTCTGGCCCCGTCCACAGTGGGGAACCTCTGGCAGGGACACAACCACCAGCAGCCACAGCTTTGGGTTCACACACCACTGCGGAGCAGAAACTGCTCAGAGGGAAGCAGCAGAAGAGCAGAGAGATGCAAATGCAGTGGAAAAACTGAGTGTGAGCAGAGGAGCTGGTTCAGCTTTGCCGTCTCGCAGCGGGGCAGTTTCGACCGAGGCGTTTTCTGTCTCACTCTTTTCCCCCCTCCAGTATCTGATCCTGTCAGAGAAGCCACTTCACGTGTCTGTGCAGCCCCAACCAGCCTGGAAGTCGCTGCCTTGCAGGGAGGGAAGTGCCAGCAGGAAAACAAAGCCATGAGAGTCTGAAGGATATTTATTTTCATATCTACAAAGCGAGCCTGCAGAGAGAGGCACGGGGATGTTTGGTTTGCAGCGCTGGGGCCGAGCTCCGAAATCGCTTCCCGATGGGTTTGGGTTGTAGGGGAGGTGTTTGGCTGAATCACAGTTAAGTACAGGAGGTACCAAACACAGCCTTAAATCCAGGCTTATTCAGGAAAGATCTTTAGGCATGTAATTAACTTTAAGCACATGCTTAGGTGCCTTGCAAGTGGGGATGCTTTGCTGAATTAGGGCCGTAATTACTGGGCTGCTTCTGTGTCTGTGTCCGTGTTTACCCCGTGGGCACTCCATGGAACACTGCCCAGGCCACTGCGGGAACATCGGCGGGACGAGCTGGGCACCCTGGCCCCAGGGACGGCCTTGGGGGAGTGTCTGCAGCCAGCAGGTCCTGGAGGTGTTTGGGAGTTCCAGGAATGAGCGATGCCAAAGCCCTTTGGGGTTCAGCACCACTGTGACCCCCAGCTCCGTTCCCAGGGCTTGGGATCAGCTCAGCACTGCAGAACCTCCCTCTCCTCTTGTGCAAAGAGCCAGCGCAGCTGTATCAGCCCTGATAAACATCTGCAAGCCGAGCAGGGCTCTGGGGGAGCTGGTGGCTTCATCCGAGGGCTGTCCCAGGTTGGGAGCAGCTCCACTGGCATCACCAGGGCTGCCTCCTGTGCTCCCCCCAGCTCCCACCTTCCCAAAGGGGCGAAGAGCAAGGGCAGGAAAACGCCACGAAGCCTTTGGAGACATGGGGGGATGTATTTATAGCCAAGGCTTTCATGTCACAAACACAGGAGGCCAACCCAAACACGCCGAGTCTGCAAGAAAGCAGGAAACGAAACCGGATCGTGGCTTGCCAGAGCCCTCGGATGAGCGTGAAGGGCAAACGTGGGCACAGCAGCTGCTGCTGGTGAGGGTGGCACAGCCGGGCACCACCCCATCCCTGGGGTGGGAATGGTGCCCCAAGTCCAACCCTGGCACCAAGAGGTGAGGATTTTCCCATTTTCACTTGTCTGTGTCCTGCACTCGTGGGACAGGGGATTCAGGGTTTGCAAAGCAAATACAACCTTCATTTGGAAACCACGCTGGCTTTTGAGGGGCTCTGTGAGGAGCACAGGAACACAGGAACACAGAATCCCAGGATCACAGACTCACAGGATCACAGGAACACAGTTACAGGAACACAGAATCCCAGGATCACAGGAACACAGAATCCCAGGATCACAGACTCACAGGATCACAGACTCACAGGATCACAGACTCACAGGATCACAGGAACACAGAATCCCAGGATCACAGACTCACAGGATCACAGGATCACAGACTCACAGGATCACAGGAACACAGTTACAGGATCACAGAATCCCAGGACCACAGAATCAGAGGATCAGTTTCAGACTCACAGACTCACAGACTCACAGACTCACAGACTCACAGACTCACAGACTCACAGACTCACGGCATCACGGCATCACAGCATCACTGAGGTTGGAAAAGGCCTCCAAGGCCATCAAGTCCAACCTGTGAGCCATCACTCCTTTGTCGCCCAGCCCAGAGAACTGAGTGCCACATCCTGTTGTTCCTTGGACACCTCCAGGGACGGTGACTCCACCACCTCCCTGGGCAGCCCCTTCCAGTGCCTGACCACCCTTTCTAGGAAGAAATTCTTTCTGAATTTCAGAACATGGCTCTGCCAGGCTCCCTCTTGGAGGATGCTCCTTTGTGATGAGCCTCTCCCTGCTCTGCTCCCCTCCTTTAATGCACCTCCTTGCAGTGTGAGACACCTTGGCCATGCTCCTGTGCCCTCATGGGTGGACACAACCTGGGAAACCTGGTCTAGTGGAAGGTGTCCCTGACCATGACAGGGAGTGGAATGTGATGAGCTTCAAGGTCCCTTCCAAGCAGGATTCTGTGTATTTCCAGGTCAGCTCTGGGTGGCTTTGGCCTGCACCTGCATGTCTGACACTTGGGGAGGTTGGTCCATGCCATGGGCACTTCTTCAATGCACACAACCAGCAGCACCATCCGGGGAGCTGCTGCACCCACGGGGATGCTGAACCTCCGGGGAGGATCCGGCCCTCGATCTCTGACCTTGAAGAAACTCTGCTAAGCTGTTCTCACTTCCTCCAGAATTGTTAACCTGGGTTAAGAGGATATTTTCCACGTATGACAGATTGCAACACCAAGCCTGGAACCAGAAGGGCGCTGATTAAAGAACAAGCCCCACGTTTAAGGCAGTGTAATGATTTCCACCTAACTTAATGGCTGCCAAACAGAAACAAGTTATCGCTGGCACATCAAAGAGCTGGAAAAATGTAGTCAACGGTACCTTTGAGCTATTATGCATATCAAGTGGCAAGATAGCATCATGAATAATAAGGGATTTGCAGCGAGGTTGCACAAACAGCAGTGAAGCAACCTCACCACGCACCTCCTCCCGGGCTACATCAAAAGCCCAGAGAAGGGCGACTCATTTCCAAATTGCTGCACATCCAGAGGCAGTCGGAGACAGAGGCCTCTGAGATCCTCAGGAGGAGGTTGGGACATGACACAGCTCAGGGGCCAAAATGAGGGATTGGCACATAAGGCCGAGTGCTGAAGGGATCAGTTTTGGGTGTCACCGGGTCTGGCATAACCCCAGATGAACTCCTTGTGCCCCTGGGAGGCCAAAGCTTCCCTCACCTGGCTGTTGCTCCATCTTCCTTCTAAGCTTCCTTTTCACCATTTGTTCCAAATAAATAACAGGGAGATCACTGGGGGCACCTCCCTTTATCCCTGTCCTTTCAGCATGGCTTTCTGCCTGCCTTGGCACTGCATCAGAAAGGCTGTTCCTTGCTCTGCTTCCTGAGCCACCAGGTGTTTCATGTGCTCGGAGCTTTGTCAGTGTGAATGTCCCTCAAACAAATATCAGGGTGTTAAAGTTCCCTGTGCCAGCCCTCCTTGCCTAATCCTTGGGAGCATTCAAGGCCATGTTGGACAGGGCTTGGAGCAGCCTGGTCTAGTGGAAGGTGTCCCTGCCCATGGCAGCAGGTGGGATAAGATGATTTTTAAGGGCCCTTCCAACCCAAATGGTTCTGATTCCGTGATTCCAGGACTCCCGGGATGGGCTGTTCACTCCGGTCCCTTTGGAGCAGGGCGAGAGGAAGACTTGCTTGAGCTTTCTGTCCTGTCAGCTCCAAGGAGACTAAAATGACATTTTAGAAGATATTTGTGGTGTTCCCCTCCTGAGAGCATCCAGGAGCACGAGGGGTTGTGGGCACATCGCTCCTGAAGCCACCGCAGTGAGGGGACAGAGCAGGTCCAGGTGGCTGCAACGGCCCCCATGACCCAGAGGTGCCTCCCCCAAAGTCTGCCCAAGCCCTGGCACATCCCACTTCATCTCCCCAGCCTGGTGCCCAGCGGGAGGAGCTGAGGCAGGGGCTGGGCTCGGTGTGAGCCTGGCACACCTCAGCACCAGACAGCTGCTTAGTAAGGCTTTCCCAGCCCTCAGCAATTACAAGGCGAAGAAAGAAATACACTTGACTTGCAAATAGCTCTGGTTGGGCAAGCAGAGTCTCTCACCCACAGCAGCAGCCCCGGGGCTCGCGGGGCCGCCTCAGTCTGACACGGTTCAATTTTCGCAGCGAGTGCTGATGACAGAGGATTACAAGAAGGAACAGTCCATCCTCAATAAATGGTTTCACTTGAGAGCTGCAACGCAATTTGCTAATTCCTCTGGTATTTCTGGCAGCGGCGCTCGCTGCTCGCCTCCCATGCTAACGCCTCCCTCCCTCCAGCACCCTCCTCCGTGCGCATCCTTCGGGGTGAGCCTCCTTTTGGAAGGGATTAAACCGGCCCATTACTCACCAGCCATCCCTCAGGGGCTGCGGAGCTGCCTGTGCTCCTGAAGTGGGCAGGGTGGCGTGGGATGGGCAGACTGGGACAGGCTGGGAGGGTGACGCCGTGTGGGACGTGGGGTGGCAGAGCCCTGATCTGGGGGAGGGGACACAGTGCCACCCAGTCACGTCACAGGTATTTTTAAATGATTTTTTCACACTTTATTCTCATCCAATGCCTGTTTGTCTCGTGTCCCAAGACGTGTTGGGAATCCTGAGCAGCGAAGGTTTGAGCAGGAAAATAAAGTCACACCTGGGCAGGAGCTCTGGTTGCTGCCAGCCCTTGGTGCTGGTCTGGCTTTGCCATGGCCAGCGGGGCCTCCCTCACCATGAGCACCAGGAGTGCGAGGCCAGATGGACATGGGGGTGGAGATCTGAAGTTGCCCATGTTCCCCACACCAAGAACTTGTGTGCCCCACCCTGAGATGGTGATGTCCCCCATCCTGACATGCCTGTGTGACCCACCCCAGGATCCCCATGTCCCCCACCCTGACAGGGCCATGTCCCCCGTTGCAGGGCAGCTCTGCTCCATCCTGCTGAGCAGGGCTGGGGTGATGCCACCTCCCTGCCCTGAGCACCTGAATCACTGGGCCCTGGGAATTAATTCCATCTCTGATGACTCCAATAGTTGAATTTTTATTTCTTTCTCTACAGAATTAGCTTTCCAGCTCCCCTTGCAGCAGCCATGGCCTGGCTCCACATGTGCCCAAGATGGCAAATCCTCTGCCTGCAATGAAAATAGGACAAACATCCAGATTAAATGGAGCATTAGAGGAAGATCAGGATGGTATTAATATTCAATTAGAAACAATCAAGGTGAGGCTAAGGCTGACTCTTCCATTATTGCTTTGTTTGCAGGTGGCCTTTTCCTGCTCCTGGGAGCAGAGGACCATCCCCATGTCATCAGGAGGATGGAGTGACCACGTGTGGTCTTGAGCCCCCAGATAAAAGAGAGCCATCAACAAGAGAAAATGGGAAAGAACTGCAGCTTCTGGTGCTGAACCAGCCTGTTGTGAGCAAGTCTGGAGAGCAGCAGAAGAACAAGTCCCACGCAGTGGGGAGGATCCAGCCCCTCTTTGCCATTCCCATCCCCACAGCCCCAGAGCACAAAGGCAGGATTGGGGCAGCAGAATAACTGGGCTTGTTTGTGCTTCCAGGCTGGGCATGAATAAAACATCTGGGGAGCACAGGCTGCCTTTGTCTGGCCGCTCTGGCTTTGGAGGGCAAGATTTTAATGGCACCAAAAGAAACGACTGATTGTTCCATCTGACTGTGCCCAGCTGAGGGGCTTCCTCTGGGCACAGACCCTTCACTTCTCCCAGACAAGCCCAAAGTCCCCTCAGGGGGGTGGCTCTGGTGGCTCTGATGGCTCTGCTGATGCTGCACAGCCCTGGGTGCCTGTCCCACCTACTGAGCTGCTTCTGAGAAAAGTCTTCATGAGAAATGAGTCACAGGCAGAATAATTGAAACTTTTGATGTTTTGGAGGATAAAGGGCTCAGAGCAGCTCACGCAGAGCTCTGCCTGCATCCCAAAGAGCTTCCTGAGGCTCTGACTGGAGGCTGCCAGCTTGGAATGGTTGGGGTCGGAAGGGACCTTAAAGCCCATCTCCTTCCACCCCTGCCATGGGCAGGGACACCTTCCACTGGACCAGGTTACTCCAAACCTTATCCAGCCTGGCCTGGAATACTGCCAGGGATGGGGCATGCTCTCCTTCCAGATATTTTTGGGTATCAGCCCCAGCAGGTGATGAGAGGAGCCCACTCTGGGGCCATCCCAGCTTAGCACTGGTCCAGGGTCAAAATGAGGACTATTCCTAAAGAAACACTGGAAAATGTTTAGTCCCAAGGGAGCAGCAGAAGGCACAGGAGAGGAAAAGCTGCTCTGGCCTTGGCTGGTTCCCCCAGCCCAGAAATATCTGGGAAAAGTCATCCCCTTGCTGAGTCACGCTGCAGGCAATGGGGGAAACGGCACTTAGGATAACAACAGCAATAATGATAATGATGATAATAATGAATAATAACAATGAATAATAACAATGAATAATAATAACAAACAACCTGGGAGCCTGGTGGAGCAGAGTCTGCCCAATGGAGTTATTCATCCCCACCCAATGCCCCATTCCCTGTGCCTGGCCCCACATTCCTGTGGCCCCGAGCGTTGCCATTCCTGTGTCCCTGTGGATGTGACACCTGTGCCACCCCTGTGGCCACTGCTCAGGATGCAGAGCCACTCTCAGCAGGGTGACAGGTGCTTTGAATTAGTTTATTATGAATAATGGAGCCTCTAAAATATTCCCAAACAAGAGCTTGGGATGTGTTCTACATTTCATGTGATTTCCCCTTCTTACAGATGAACCTCTCCACGGCTGCTCGGCTCAAGGAGAAGCTGTTGAGGTGAAAAGAAATGATTAAAAGGTCTGATTTTTTTCCCCCCTCAAACAGCAACAACTCTGATGGCACCAAATTAGCGACAAAATGTTCCTTCCAAGCGGGCGGTTTATAATTGGAGATGAGGATTTTTTGTGTAATTCCCAGCCAAGAGTGATTTCAGCAGCTCTGATGAGTGCATGGAGTGTGTGTCCCCCCATCAGCACCGGTCCCAGCTCCCACCAGGAGCAATGGAGCACATGGAGCACATGGAGCACACGGAGCACATCCCTGTGCCCTCCTCACCGGCTGCCTCCACTCGCCCCTCCTGCCACCAGGCTGAGCTTATATAGGCTGTACTTTGGGGGAGGAGTGTTTTTGGGAAGGAGGGGAGCTCCAGCCATGGCAGGGGGAGCCCTGGAAACCCGGGTGCTGGTTAATCCCGGCGGAGACACTGGGGAGAGCAGCAAAGCAGGAGGAGTGGCATGTGAGCGCTGATTGCTCGCTACAGGCGTGTTGGCTCCGCATGTGTAAAAACAATAATTAAACGTAAGATGTGGGAGGATTATTAAAGGTTTTATGGCATCTAATCCTTTTTGAAACCTTTCTGTAGGCTGGAATCTGAGGCTGGAGCAATAAAAATGCAAACTACACCCAGATTAATTCCGGGCACCATTATTTTCCCTCCCCAGCCCTTGCCCTCGGTGTTTACGGGGCTGTGGGAGCCGGACGGGAGGCAGGAGCTGGGATGGGCATTGCCCTGTGCTGGGGATGGTGGGATGCTGTGGGACACTGGATCCAGGGCTGAGGGGCCTTGGCAGCCCCTGGGGCTCCCAGATTTGGGAACCACATCCAGCTGGATGAAGGATCCACACTGACACAAGGTCACGTGTGCATGTGAACATACAGACACACAACTCCAACATACAGACATACATATATGAACTCCATCTTCCAGAGGTGCCCCTCGGGTGCTGCTCCCACCCCTGTGTCTGGGGACTGAACTGAGCAATCCCAGCGTTCCCAGTGTGGATATAAATAAATAAAGGAATGAATGCAGGCGCCTTTCACATTTCAAAGCTGGGAAATTTTCTTTTCCTTCTTTTTTTTTTTCCTCCTTATTTTTTTCTCTCCTCCTTCGGCATGGCTTATCTCCATGAAATTAGTAATTGGCATTTCTCTCTGAAGCCGGGGAAGCGCCAGCAGCCGGTAACACCCACGCCACACTCCATTCTCTGCGAGAGGCCCCGCAGCCAAAGCAGCGAGGCTAATAAAAATAATAACAAGGAATTAAAGGGGGGAGAAAAAAAGGCAGAAAGTGCTGAAATCAGATGTTACTTTCCCTTTTGCTTCCCCGGTGTTTCTCGGGTGTGTAAAGCTGTGCCGGGCCGGGCAGCCAAGGGCGGCGGGCGGGTTTCGGGCACCCTTCGGAGCAGGGGGTGACTCAGGGCGCTGGGTGCTCCCTCCCGGCCCCGACCAGCCCTTCTCCAGCCCTGGGTGCAGACGCGGATTTACAAAACCCCGTTTCATCTCCGAAGCGCCCTCGGGGCATCCTCCTCCTCCCCCGGAGCTCCCGGCCTCGTCTGGCACGTCGGGGCGGCAACCCCGAGCCAAAACAGGTTTTGGCGGCTGATTTCCAGCTGCTCATTAGCGTTGGGTTCTTCTGGCTGGCTTCATTAGGGTTTTTTATCATGTGTGCCAGCTCGTCCTGCCCTTGTCCTGCTGCTTGGAATGCTGAGAGCCAAACCAGTGCCTAAAGGGGCTCCAGGAGAGCTGGAGAGGGACTGGGGACAAGGGGTGGAGGGACAGAACAAGGGGAATGGCTTCCCAGTGCCAGAGGGAAGGGTCAGATGGTATATTGGGAAGGAATTGTTCTTTGTGAGGGTGGGCAGGCCCTGGCACAGGTGCCCAGAGCAGCTGTGGCTGCCCCATCCCAAGGCCAGGTTGGACGGGGCTTGGAGCAGCCTGGGCTGGTGGGAGGTGTCCCTGCCCATGGCAGGGGGTGGTCCCTTCTCACCCCAACCATTCCATGACTCTATGAAACCAGTCTCCTGGTGTTATCCTGAGTTACCCCGGGTGGGTCTGGCGTCAGGGGCATCCACAGCGACCTTGGGCTGCTCCAGGATCCCCTGCCTTGTCTGGGCGAGCTGAGAATGGAGGAGCGGGGCCGTTCCCGGGTGGGTGTGCCCGGTGCCTCAGCGAGGGCTGCGGCAGATCCCTATCGTACATCCCAACCTCCCGAAAACCAACCCGGCCTGCGAGCTCTGCATCCCGGGATCCAGCGGCACATCCCTGCTAATCCCCTTTGAGCTGCTAATGCCGAGCACGCCCTGAGCCGCCGCTTATCAGTGTGGGAGATCCTGGGTGCAGCCCCACGCCCCGGCCACGCCGCAGCTTCCCCAGGTGTCCAAGGCTGCTGCAATCCCTGGCGGAGGGGCGGGATCTCAGCCCTCTCCCGCTCGGCTGCTGCTCCGCTTGGATGGCCCAGTCCACCAGCAGAGACACTGGGGCAGACTGGGGGTTTAGAGGAGGGGGCTGGAGGCTGAATCGCTCCTGATCCCGCGCTCCGCAGGCTCCTGGCCCTGGCTCTGCTCCCCGGAGCGGTGATTCACTCACACTGCTCCCAGCACAGCTCCCTGAGCGGGTTAATTACCTTAATAAATAGGAATTCCAGCGTGAATTAGAGCACGCTGTGGTTTCCAGCCTGGGCTTTAACCAGCGCCCCATTTACTGCCAGGAACCCGCGGATGAGGCTGAGCCTGGGCACGGGGGGAACATCCTTGGGAAGGAGCCGCAGACTCCCTGTGCCCTGCCCATTCTGCACACCCCCTTCCCATCCTCCCCTTCCCTCACCATCCCTCCCTTTCCTCACTATCCTGCCCATCTCTCTCATCCCGCCCCATTCCTCCCACCCGTCCCACTCCTGCCATCCCTCCCATCCCTCCCCTCTCCCCCAGCCACGCGGGGTGGTGGAGGCACCAAACTCCCACTGCAAAGCATGGAACATCCATGGAGAAGTCATCAAGAATTTGGGTTTACTTAAGCTGAGTCCCTGGCCATGTGCACACCCAGCTCCTGGGATCCTTTTAACTGAGGAGAGGCTGAATAGGCTGGCACAGAACCTGGGCTGGGGTCCCTCTGGATTTGGGCAGAGGGGCAGCATCCCAGCTGCCCCCACCATCCCAGCTTCCCACAGGAGTCAGGCCCCAGCAAACCACCGTAATTTTTATATTTTTTATCTCTCTGCTCCCAGCAAAGCCAAAAGCAGAGAACGGGCGATGGATCGATTGTGGGCCCTCGGATTCAGTGGGTGCCATTTGCCACGGTCCCAGTGCCCGGTGCCGGCGCTTCCATCATCCCATTACACGGCTGACACGGGGCCGGCACCACCGAGGAGAGACAAATTACCCAATAAATCAACTCCCGGCACGGAGAGCCGACAGGGCTATTAGGCTGCTCTGGAGAGGGACAGAAACAGAGAGGGAGGGAGCCAGGCTGGAAAGTCTGGAGAGGGTGGATCTGCACCCGGAGGTGGCTCGGCTGTGCCTGGCTGTCCCATGGACTGTGCCTGGATGGCTCATGGGCTGTGCCTGGGTGGTCCATGGACTGTGCCTGGATGGTCCATGGGCTGTGCCTGGATGGCTCATGGGCTGTGCCTGGATTGTCCATGCACTGTGCTTGGATGGTCCATGCACTGTGCTTGGATGGCTCATGGGCTGTGCCTGGATGGCTCATGGGCTGTGCCTGGATGCTCCATGGGCTGTGCCTGGATGCTCCACGGCTTCTCCACCATGGGTCCAGAACATTTATCTCACCCAAGGCTCTGGAAGCAAATCCCTGGGCACATGGAGAGAGAGGAGGTTAAGGGTGCTGGGGTGTTTTTTCATCAGCCTCTCCCTTTTCCTGAACCCTCCTTGCAAGTTCTCATGGCTTTAACGAGACATTCCGAGGGTTCAGGAATGAGCCTGCTCCAAACCACCAGGTCTTTGCGGCCGTCCCTGCACAGCCCTGATTTCATTGTGGGATTATAATTAGCAACTACAATGCCATAATTATGCACCACTTAACTTCTTGGCTTTAATATCTGTGTGAGGCAGCATGAAAGCAGCGAGCAGGATCCCGGTGCTGCGGCGGGGAGGGGGAATGGGGAGGGAAGAAGGCACTTCCAAGGGGTGTCATCCTGGCGTGCAGCTCCCGCCGCCCTCTGCCAGAGCCATCCCATTGTTCTGGTGAGAACGGAGCGGGGCTGCAGCCGGAGGAGCCCTCGGCCCCGCCGGGGCGATGGGCAGAGGAACAAAAGAGGGCTGCAGGAAGGAAATGCTTCAGAACCTTCTAAAGGCTCCTCTCAGCAGCAGAAAGGCTTTTGATTTTTATCACTTTTGTTCTTTCAAATAACCTGCCCTTAACCTTTTTGTGTTTCCCTTGCTGGGACAGCGAGATAGTGCTGGGAGTGCTCGCACTCTTGGCTCCAGGCTGCTGGTGGGGAAGCCTTGGATCTCTTTTTGGCGTTCCTTGCCTTGTGTCCCATCTGTCTCGTCACCTACAGCAGAGTCATCTCTGCTGCAGCAACCACGTGCCATGCCAGGGTCTGCTCCCTGGTCCCCTGCCCTCCTCTGCCTCTGGGATACCTTGATTTTGGGTGGTTGCTCCTCCAAGTCCACCATGATCATCACCCCCCCCTTGTGTCATTTAACTCATCAAAAGCTGCCCCACAACTCATTATTCTGGATGAATTAAATTGTTTGTAATTGATAAATTATGCAAAAGTGCCTGCCAATTCCGAAATGTAGAACTGATATCAACTCACCCAGGGGGACTCATTCTAATTTTATCTCAGCCTTGCATTGTGCCTTGCCTGCTTGATGTGTGTTGTATTGATTTAACAAGGCTCCTGGGAATTAGGCTGATTTTCTAATTTTATCCTCTAGATGAAATGAATCAGATTTGAATACAATGAGGGCATTGTCTGCCAGGGGGAGCAAAGTGTCCCCTGGCCCCACAATGGACTGTGCTCACCAAGGGGATCTGTGGGGCCTGTGCTCCTCCCAGGGTCATCCCAGTCCATCTCCCAAAGACTAAAAACCCACCCTGGTCTTCCCTAAGTTGTTGCCCCTGCTCTGATGTCCTTCCACACACGTGGCCCCTGGTGGCAAATGCTGTCTGTGCTTTTCCTGCCCACCATGCCCCCAGAGCAGGAAATGTGAGATTTGTGCTCAAAGCAGAATCCTGGAATCCTGGAATGGTTTAGAATGGAATGGTTTGGGTTGTTCCACCCCCTGCCATGGGCAGGGACACCTCCCACCAGCCCAGGCTGCTCCAAGCCCTGTCCAACCTGGCCTTGGACACTCCCAGGGATGGGGCAGCCACAGCTGCTCTGGGCAATCTGTACCAGGGCCTGCCCACCCTCCCAGGGAACAATTTCACCCCAATATCCCATCCAAAGCCCCCTTCTTTCAGTTTAAATAGCCCTGGGTTTGTACCAGGGAGCACTGCTGGAGCCACTGGGGTGCTCCAAGGATGGCACTGGCATGAGCAGGAATGTCAGGACTAACCAGAAGCTCAGGAGAAGATTAAAGCTGCATTTTTTCCATGCTTGTTCTATTCTACATGGGAATAGTCTATAAAGGGGATAATGGAAGAACCTGATCCATGGATCAGGGATATCTTTGTGGTCTCCATCTTAGAAAGTCTCATTACTGCAAATCCAAGGGTGTTCCCAGTTCAGTGGAGTCTCCCCGGGGCTGAGGGATGAGACTCAAACCATTATTGTCTCCCACTGGCAAGACTTTCAAAAGCAGCATCTGATGCCCAGCACTGCTGTGCTCTGCCAAGAATTCCCTGACCCGCCCTTTTCCCTCTCCACTTATCAGATAAGTGGGACAATTAGGAGATCATGGCCATAAATAATGTAGATTATGCAAGAAAAAGCAGTGGTTAGGGCAACACATCCTGATGGGTTGGATTCAAAAGGCTGGGAGAGACCTTTGGCTTCTGGACATGGCTCAAAACATGGGTTTGGAGGAGGTGAGTGGTTGAGAGGATGAAGCACCAGCCAAGAACACGAGTGCTGGGGCTTTGCTTTGTCCTGGTTTCCTGCTGGGATTGTGGTTGAGTCTCTTCAGGGCTTGGTTTTTGGAGACATTTACCAGGACTGGTGGAGAACAACAGGAGATTCAGGTGGGGGGTCTTCATCTGTGTTCAGATGCCACACTGTGAGACCATTCCCAGACCTCACTCTGTGGCCCTTGTGGTGGTTTGGGCTGGAAGTGCCAGAAGCTGATTCCCAGGGAGCTGGATGGGAATGCTGGGAGGGAGCTGGGAGGTCCCATCATAGAAACACAGAACCATCAATGTTGGAAAAGCCCTCCAAGACCACCGAGTCCAACCATCCCCAGCACTGCCAAGGCCACCACTACCCCTTATCCCCAAGTGCCACACCCACACGGCTTTTAAACCCCTCCCCACTGCCCTGGGCAGCTGTGCCAGGGCTGGACAGCCCTTTCAGGGAAGATTTTCCCAGCATCCAATGAAATTTGTCCTGGCACAACTTGAGGCCGTTCCCTCTTGCCCCATCCCTGCTGGGAGAGCAGAGCCAGAGCTCCCAGCACTGGGGAAGGTCCTGAGTTTGCTCCCATTGCTGAACTTCATTGTGTAGGTTTTATCCCTGGGATATCAGATGCAGCCTGGAAACCTCTCTGGGATTCCTGGGTGGGAGCTGCCACCCAAGAGGAACACTAGGAATGATAGAATCCTGGCAGAGTTTGGGTTGAAAGGGATATTTAGAGGTCATTTAGTCCCATCCCTGCCATGGGCAGGGACACTTTCCACCAGATCAGGTTGTTCTAAGCCCCATCCAACCTGGCCTTGAGCTTTTCCAGGGATCATCTACCAGTGGAGGAGTGTCCAGAGTTACAACTTGGGATGGCATCTCCACACTGGAGAGGGTCAGGGAGTGTTGGCAGAGACCCAGCCTGGCAGTGGGAGAAGGAGCTCTGAAGTTCACCTGCCCCCTTCCCTGCCTGCCCAGTCCCAGCTGCCTCAGCCTGGGGGACAAACAGGGCTCTGTCCCCCTCTCTGGGGCAGCCCGGGCTGTCCTGCAGTGTCCCCTGTGCCAGGCCAGCCCTGCAGGAAGGGAAGAGCTCAGCAGATTTCTCTGGGGGGGGTGATAAAGCCAGAGGAGCCAGCGAGCACATTGCCATGCAGGAATTCTGCATAACTTGTCTGTGCATATGGCACAGGGGCCCTAGGCAGCCCAAATCAAATTAAAATTAATATTTTTTTAACTCCTGTTCTAAATGAATATGCATGCTTTGCTTACAGCCAGGACCAGCTCCTCTCCCTCTCCTCCCTCCTGCCCTCCAGACCTTCAGGGCTTGTAACTGGCCTGTTGTTCATTACATATTTCCAGAATATGGGAATATGCTAAATCAAAATACATATTTTGGTGCCGATTTGGTGGTTGGGAAAGGGGTTGGCAGCAGGAGGAAGACAGGTTTGATGCCTGGGTGGGGAAGTCCCCAGGAAGCTCCTGTTGGATCTTCAGGAGAGTTTAATTCAGGGGGGATGGTGGTTCCTTCTGCCCATGGGGACCTTTGGTGAGTCAGGGGCTGGTCCCAGGGGTGTGGAGGGCACGGAGCTCCCTGTGCTTCCCAGAACAGCTCCGTGCTGGAATCCCCTCTCCCCCAGTTCTGAAAGCCCTTCTCCCTCCACATGAGGCCTCTGCTAAAGTCCAGGGATGGACCAAGTGGTGCTCTCTCATCCCTGCGGGCCCAGCTCTTCCCGACACAGCTCTCCAACGTGCCATTAGGGAAACAAAAGTGCTTTTCCCACTTGATAGCCGGCCTTTTATTTTTGGAACCGATCCTTGCAATCACAGGCACATGGCCCCAGCAATTAGGGAGAAAAGCACTTTTCTTCTGCAGGCCCAATTACCCATCCTCTAATTGACATAATTATTATCTTTCGCTTTCCTAATAATATTTATTGAACACCACAAATCCTTGCTGGCAGTGGAGCTGCTCTGGGAGCTCAGCAATTTTCCAGTCCTAACAGGGTTTGTGCTGGAAGGAGGGATCAATATGGTGAAATATGTGGAGGGAATTGTTCCCTGGGAGGGTGGGCAGGCCCTGGCACAGGTGCCCAGAGAAGCTGTGGCTGCCCCATCCCTGGAGTGTCCCAGGCCAGGTTGGACAGGGCTTGGAGCACCCTGGGCTGGTGGGAGGTGTCCCTGCCCATGGCAGGGGGTGGAACAAGGTGAGCTTTACTATCCCTTCCCACCCAGCCATTCCAGGAGCCCATTGGTGTGCTGAGCTGTGCTGGACTTGGGATGCTCGTGGTGGCTCCTGGTGGCTCCCTCCTCCCTGCAGAGCCTGCCGGGGTGGCCTGTCACTCATGGCCAGGCACAATCCCCTGGTGCTTTGGGGCTTTTGTTTTTATTCCACAGTAAATAAAAACCTCTGTGATCCTGCTTGAAAGATGGCTGGGAGGAATTTCCACGTGGTGGGAGGGGGGAAGGGAGCGGTGATTTATTCCCTCCTTGCCTGGTATAAAAGACCCTGCGCTGGGTCTGCTGAGCTGGGAGTGTTTGTGTAAATCTGTCTGCCCCAAACACCTCCCTGAGCTGACTGATGGCCCGTGGAATTCAGCACACAGCCCCAGATTTAAATCTTGCATCCTGCTGGGAGCTGGGCACAGGATGCCTGTGCCAGGGCTGGATTTTGGGGGTGTCTGTAACTCAGCTCACCCCTTGGGTGGCTCCTCTGGGTCTCCTCACGGGATGGAGGCATTGCCTGGCACAAGGGGTGTCTGGTGGAGCTTGGGGATACTCAGAGAGGGGCTTGTGGCCCTGTGGCACCCCGAGGGTTGGTGACCTTCTGCCCAGGGGGTGATTACAATGCCAGTGGATTCAGTGGCCTCTGGGACATCCCAACACCCTCCCCATGAACTCTGGGGAGGCCCAAGGGCTGGGGACCCTCCCCTCAGGCTGCCATGTCCCCTTATGTAGGAGGGATGAAGGTGTTTGTGCGTTCAGGGTGCCCTGGAGCTCCAGGACATCCCAGTGCCCTCCACATGAGCTCCCTATGCCCAGATGCCTCACCCCATGCCAGGGGCAGAGCAAGGCTGGTTGGCAACCTGAGCTTGGGGCAGGATGCTCAGCCCACCCAGCGAGGTGCCCACCCCCAAACCCACCCGCTCTCATCCCCGGGATCAGCTGAGCAGCTCCAGCTCCCCGCACTTGCCCGACTCCCATTCCTTTCTCCTCTTTTCCGTTCATCCCCCACTGAGTTCGGCTGCCACAGAGCCCATATGTTTGCCTGGAGATGGCGAGGTTTATTTTTTTTCCCTCGAACTATAAATAGACATTTCAGCACAACTTCTCGCTGCCAGTTATCCGTCTGCACATCAACATTAACATAATTACCGCCGTGAATCCCTAATCCCGGCAGCGGCAGCAGCTCGTGCAGGTTCGAGCAGCGGCTCCGCTTCCTAAACGGGTGTAATTTGGGTCTTTAGTGAAGTGACAAATCTGCCGGCAAATCACAGCGGCGGGTTGGGAACTTCCCCGAGTTCTCAGCCCTGATTGCTCCGGAGCACAACGGTGACAAGTGAGATGGGAACAATGAATTACATCAGCCCTGGCTGCCGGAGGAGGGGATGGATCACAGCCGGGCTCGCGCTGTCAGGAGAGCCTGGCATCAATCTATCAATCTTTCATCTCCTTCGGTTTGTTTGCAAACGCCCCTGAAGGACGGGGCTGTAATCGGGCCGGGACTGGCGCTGGGATTTCTCCGGAGTGTTTTCCAGCTGCCAGCCCTGACAATGTTCTGGGGAGCTGCTTTGGAGTGTGGCACATCCTGGAGGTGGCCCCTGGTCACTCACCTGTCCCCAGGGTTGTGCTCACATGGTGTTTGCGTGGCTTGAGCCTGTCCCCACGTCACCTTCCTTAGGCAGGAGCCACCAGCAAAGCATCCCTGCAAACCCACTCCAAGCCCACACTGCTAAATCCTGCAATAGTTCCTGCTGGAAAAGCCCTCGAAGACCATCGAGCCCAACCACTGCCCCAGCACTGCTGCCCACCCTAAACCCGGTCCCCAGGAGCCACAGCCACAGGTTTTTTGGGATGTGACTCTTCCAAGGGATGCATCTCCCCCTTTTCCCAGGGAAGGGGATGTTTGCAGGGGCTGCCAAGGGACAGCTGCCCCTCTGCAGCCCCTCTGATGCCCCTGGCACAGGAGGGACTGGGCACCTCCGTGCCTCGGCTTTGCTGAGCCAGGGATCCCGCCAGCTTTCAGTTCTCCTCGGGGAGAAGAGTTCCCCCAAAGCCTGAGCGCCTGTGTGTTCCTTTCCCAGCCTGTGAGTGATCCAGGCCCTGGTTAGATGGTTTCAGTGGTTGGATGACTCACGACCTCATCACATTGTGGCAAGGCTGCTCAGCGCTCACACTGCGAATTATGGGCTGGCTCGCTGTGGCTCAGTGCCCGATGGGGCAGAGTGTGTGTTTGTGTGCTGAACAGCTTTGGCTTCGGCGGGAGGGGTTGGCTTTGGGCTTGGTTTATTTTGCCTGAGGAGGAAACAAAGAATGGAGCCTCAAAAACGGCCAGGGCGGCGCTGCTGGGGATGCTGCGCTGCCTGGGTGGGACATCCCCGGGCTCAGCGTCCCTCCCAGGGCCACCCTGAGCAGGGCATGTCCATCCCCCCTGCCCCAGGCCAGCTGTGCTGCGACTCCTCTGGGATGTGGGAATGGCAGTTAAGGTGGGAGCCCCATCCACTCACCCCAAGTACCCCAGATCTCCCCTCTTGGTCGCTGCCGTCAGTGCAGCAGCGTTTGCAGCACATTTCCCACCTCTGTGGTGGGTTGCCTGGAAGAAACTGCTCAAATAATCATCACTTTGATTCCCAACAAAGGAAAGGAGCCGACTGAGTTAAATGCCTTCCCTCTGATGTGCTGTTTAGTTATTTTGCTTTCAAGAAAAAATAAATCCCCCCTCGGCATGTTTACAGAGCTGATTTGGTGCTGCAAACACAAGCTGGAATTGGAGGGCAAGGCATTGTTGGAAGAAAAGAGAAGACAACCTTGGAGCAGCTGGAATGCCCCCAGGGAGGGGCGGGAGGGGCCCTGGGAGCTGCAGCCCCTCCCCACAGGAAGCCCGAGGCTGGTTTGGGGACCTGCTCCCCAGCACTTCTCCCCTCCCTTCCTGGGGTTTCCCCTCCCTGCCCCCTCAGCACCCTGACCCTGGGGCTGCTCTCCCTGGGGTAATTCCCCTCATTTGCATCTTCTCCAGCTGCTCCCTCGGGCCTGGCACCGCTGCCCTGGGTGGGGGCTGAGCTGGGGATGCCCCTCCACCCTCTGCCCATGTCCAGCCACCCCCAGCCCCGGCTGCCTGCACGAGGCTCCACATTTGTGTTTTGTTTGCATCTGATTTCGGTTGCATTTGGGTTTTGTTTGCATCTCCTGCTCCTGCCTTCCTGGTTCTGGTGATCCAGCCCCTTGTCATGGACCACCCCACGGGCAGCTGTGCCAGATGCTCCTCCTCAGTGTGGGACATGGGGCTTGTGACAGTAACAGCAAAGAGAGTCCAGGAAACGGGTTTGAAAGCACCAGTGCTGGGCTGGAGGGATCCCTGACTGGGATGGATTACCCTGGCCCAGACCAGGGAATGCTGGAGCAGCACCTGCTCCTCCTTCCCCAAAATCCCCAAGATGGGAGAGAGCTGGGGGTGTTCAGCCTGGAGAAGAGAAGGTTCCAGGGAGACCTGAGTGTCCCCTTCCAGGGCCTAAAGAGGCTCCAGGAGAGCTGGAGAGGGACTGGGGACAAGGCCCTGGAGGGACAGGACACAGGGAATGGCTTCCCACTGCCAGAGGGCAGGGATAGGTGGGATATTGGGAAGGAATTCTTCCAAGGCCAGGTTGGACAGGGCTTGGAACAACCTGGGCTGGTGGGAGGTGTCCCTGCCCATGGCAGGGGGTGGAACTGGATGAGCTGTAAGTTCCCTTCCCACCCAAACCATTCCAGGGTTCTATGAAATCCAAAGGAGTTTCCTATGGGGGGGCTCAGCAGACCCTCATTCCCAAACCTTCCTCCCATTCCCTGGGCAGGGAACTCCCTGCAGCCCGTGCTGGGCCTGTTTGAATTGAACTGGCCAAATTCCCCGCTGTTACTCCCCATCCTTCACACCCACTGCCACGAGGGAGCAGAGCCCTGGGGTGAGAAGCCAGGGGTGCAGGCAGGGGTGCAGGCAGGGGTGGGAAGGCAGGGGTGGGAAGGCAGGGGTGCAGGCAGGGGTACAGGCAGGGGTGCAGGCAGGGGTGCAGGTAGGGATGTGGGCAGAGGTGCAGGCAGGGATGCAGGTAGGGATGCAGGCAGGGATGCAGGCAGGGGTGCAGGCAGGGGTGCAGGCAGGAGTACAGGCAGGGGTGCAGGCAGGGATGCAGGCAGGGATGCAGGCAGGGGTGCAGGCAGAGGTGCAGGCAGAGGTGCGGGCAGGGATTATAATCACGTAGCACTACAGGGGTTGTTTTTCTTCCCCAGGGCTCGTGTGGCTGCGCCAGCGCCTCTGACAGCGCAGTCCTGTGCCTGGTGTCATCCTTATGGAAACAAGCTGTAAATCTTCCCTTGATGTTATGTAGATCCGGGATGCTTTGCCTCACGGGAACAGCAGCGTTAGCAAATCGGGTGTTGAACACAAAGATGAACACACTGCAAGCTCGAATCTGGGGAAGGAGCCGCCTGGGCGAGGGGGTCGCGGCCGGCGTGGCTGTGCCAAGCTCTGTGCCGGGTCTGCCGCCTTCCCCGCGGCTCCCGAGCTGGATCCTCTCACCACACCGTCACCTTTTGTCTTTTTATTCCCTTCGTTTCCTCCGGCAGAGCCGCGGAGCAGCAGGAGGAAGGTTCCTGCGAAGCCAGGGAGGCTGTTCCACAGCACAAGTTGCAGTTCGGATATTTTCGGCGCAGTTCTGCTGACCCGCAGACACCTTTGTTGGCCGCAGCTCCCAGACCTGTCATCTTCCCACCTGCTCCCATTTAATCCTGCCCATCCCGACCGGCTCTGCGTGTCGGTCCTGGCGCGGTGACTGTTCCAACTCACCCCCTCGCTCTCCTCCAGCAGCCCTTTAATCTCGGGGAATATTTTTTTTCCCTCTGACATCTCTGCCTCTCTTGTGAAATGCAAATTAATTAGATTCTAATTACTCACTGTGTGCTGTTGCTGTTTCCCTCTCGTGTTAGGTTAGTCGAACATCTTTGTTGTCAGCTGTGTGTTGTATGTGTTCAGCCCATTAAAAGTGATCCTCGTTCAGCGGGAGACAGGCAGAGCAAAGAGACAGTTCCCCCCTCCCGCTGGGCTTTGTCAGGAGCAGCTTTGTCAGCACTTCCCGGCAGCATCGCCAAGGAAAACTCTCCTGTTTTATTGTTCACTTTTTCTCCTGTTTTTTATAACCCGGTGAGTTAAGGAAACATTTAGTGAGCGTCGGCCGACGCCTCTGGCTCCCTCAGGGCAGGGCTGGGCTCTGCTCCACGCGGGGTTTGTGCTGCCCGGCGGCTCCTGGGCACTGGGAAAGGCACCTGGGACCCCTAACTGAGACCTGCAACTCCTGCCTGGGGCCTGGGACCCCTGCCCAGGACCAGGGACCCCTGACTGGGAACCCTGTCCAGGACCCCTAACTGAGACCTGCATCTCCTGCCTGGGGCCTGGGACCCCTGCCCAGGACCAGGGACCCCTGACTGGGGATCCAGGACCCCTAACTGAGGCCTGGAATTCCTTCCTGGGACCTGAAAATCCTGTCTGGGACTGGGGATCCCTACCTGGGACCCAGGACCCCTCCATAGGAACCCTGAGATCTGGAACCCCTTCCTGGGGCTTGGGACCCCTGCTCAGGACCTGGGACCCCTACCTGGCACTTGAGAACTGCCCCATGGAGCACCCAGCACCCAAACCCCTCCTACCCCATGCCTGGCCCCCATTATTTCTCCATTCCCACAGGCCTGGGCTCCTTCCCACTGGAATGTGGCACTGGGCAGGGAAGGACCAGGCTGGGACCATTCCCTGTGCCTTGTTCCACAGCACCTCCCTGCCCTCCACGGTGGGAACCAGCCCTTGGCTCGGGGACACTGATGGAGATTTGCATTGGTCCATCATTAGGCTGTAACTCTCATTTAAGGCAATAAAGGTGCTTAATTTCATAGGGAAAACTTAATGGAGCACTCAGTTCCCATGCACTGCTTCCCTGACATTTTATAGTCTTTGAAAGTGTAACTTAATAATGGCCACGATCCTGAAGCCCCAAGTCCTGCTGGCCCCTCAGGAAACAAAATAAAGCTGCTTGGAGGAAAAAAAAAAAAAAAAAAGCAGGTATTGTGGAAAAGTGAGAAGATGCAAATTCTTCCTTCTCATTAATTATTGTATTTATTCCACGATTCCACCTGTCCGTGTGACGTCGCTCCCTCACGGAGACTTCTCACAGCAGATTAAAGTGCCCTTTTATCATTATTCTGAAAGGCATTTCATGAGGGAACATTAGTTCTCCTACATTATTCCCGCATGTTATAAAAAGTGTCTTTTTAAAATATTAGACAGCAATCGAGGTTAATTTAACCCACATCAAACACGCCCGGCTGCTTTGCTGGAACCTTCCCCCAGCACTCGCTCCGGACGCAGCGGCCGCGGGAACAGCTCGGAGGAGCTCCCGGAGCTCCCGGCTCTGCCCCAGCACTGGAGGGGAGGCAGGGAGGGGATGGGATCCAGGCCCTGCCCCAGCCCTGGAGGGGCAGGGAGGTGATGGGATCCAGGCCCTGTCCCAGCCCTGGAGGGGCAGGGAGG
>JAWWLZ010000019.1:1257826-1276394 GCA_035041345.1 Poliocrania exsul
ACTGCTGCTGGGACTCGAGGAGTCCTGGAATGGTTTGGGTGGGAAGGGAGCTTAAAGCTCAGCCACCAACCTGGCCTTGGACACTCCCAGGGATGGGGCAGCCACAGCTTCTCTGGACACCTGTGCCAGGGCCTGCCCACCCTCCCAGGGAACAATTCCTTCCCAACATCCCATCCAATCCTGTCTCTTGCAGTGGGAATCCACTCTCTGCATCCTGTTCTTTCAGATCCTTGCCCCCAGTCCCTCTCCAGCTCTTCTGGAGCCCCTTTAGGCACTGCCAGGGGCTCTCAGGTCTCCCTGGAGCCTTCTCTTCTCCAGGTGACCCACTCAGCTCTCCCAGCCTGGCTCCAGAGCAGGGGGCTCCAGCCCTTGGAGCATCTCCATGGCCTCCTCTGGGATTGCTCCAGCAACTTAATGCCCTCTTGATGTTGGGGGCAACGCCCTGACCCAGACACAGCTCTACTCCCACATCCTCATATCCCTCTGGACCACAGGCTGCAGGGGATGGAATTGTGCTTTTAGGGATTCAGTTTTCCTTAAGTGATGCTCACCCTTGATGGAGTCTGGCCGCAGTTCCTGCATCCTTGTTCAACCATGCCTTAATAGGAAAGCAGCCTTCCTCCTCCCCCTCCTCTTCTCTCCACCCCCAAACTCAGGGTTTTTTTCTTATTATTAGTAATCAGACACCTTTTTAGAAGATAAAATGATGTGTGATTCCAGATTCAAATCAGCATTGTTGCATATTTTCCTGATGGATCCCCCTGTCCCCAAACACAGAAGGATTGGAGATATTTCCCCCCTTTACACTCCTGTTTGCAGGGCAGGCACCAGCAGCCTTTCCAAGCTGTTGGGCTCCTCTGGGGTATTTGGGGGGTTTTTCCTCCCTGAGAAAACCTGTGAGACAAAATTACTCATTGCAATTATCCAGTTACATTCCTTTTCCTGCATGGATTCAGATTGCCAGGAGATCCCAGGGAAAGTGGGGCTGTTGGGCACAAATTAGTGACTGAACCACGTGGCTGTGGATGGGACTGTGGGAGGTTGTGACTTTGGGGACAAGCACCTGAGGCTGCTGCCATTTCCTTTGGATTCAGGGCATTTCCAGCTGTGTTTTGCCAAATAAATCACATGGGCAAAGAAAGGGGCAGGGGCAGCAGAAGCTGAGTGGACAGGGGGGGTTTAAAGCCAGAGAGAGCCCAGATAGTGTTTGAGTTAAGGGTATGAGGAGCTTCTTGGTTTATGACTTACTCTAACTTGCTTTATTTTTCTGTCTCCTCTGTGTCTTGGCTGTGACCTCACCTCTGCCACTGGCATCTCCTGACAGAACGAGACTCAAGTGCAGTAAGTCCCATCACCTCCTTTTTTCCCAGTTTTTGGTGGCTGTGTGGTTTGTTTTTCTTTATCCTTTCAAAACCCACGTTGTGGGTGGGAGCTTCAGGGCTGCCTTTTGCACAGGTCTTATTAAATAATAAAGCCCAGGCAATACAAAGCCCCCACCCTGCCTTGGGAAGCTGTGCTGGGATGAGTGGGTCACCTGGATCTGAGATTTGGTTTAAATCTCCTTGCTGGTGGCAGAGCCTCACAATTCTGTTTTAAGTGAGCCCAGTCAGTGCATGTGGCTCCAAAATCCTGTTAGTGCTTGGGGAAGCTGTTTTATTCCTGCTCACTCTCCTGTTATCTTGGGTTATCTAATCTGCTGGGATGGGTTTGGCTGTTAGAGCACATTAAGTTGGACTTGGAAGGTTGAGCAGTTCACTAACCATGGAAACCACTGGATTTGGGGGGCACTGGTGCCTCTGTCGGTGTCCTTGACCCCTTGGAGGTAGTGGGTGGGTTTTGGATTCCTGGGAGCAGGGATGGAGAGGCAGTGAGGAGGATGTTGAGGGTGGGGGCCTGGACAGAGCCCCCTGCTCTGCTGTTCACAACGCCACTGGCTCAGGAAAACTGGTCATCAGAAGGAATTTCTTCCCATGGTGTGCCCCTTGGGAATGGGCCTGTGCAGGGCCAGGAGTTGGACTTGGTGGCCCCTGTGGGTCCCTTCCAACTCAGCATGGTCTGTAATTCATGGAAAGGGTTGTCAAGCATTGGGATGGAAGGTGGTGGAGTCCCCACCCCTGGAGGTGTCCAAGGAATGACTGGACGTGGCACTCAGTGCCCTGGGCTGGTTCACAATGTGGGGCTCGGGCACAGGTTGGCCTCGGTGATCCTGGAGGTCTTAACCAACCCCAGTGATTCCGTGTGAAAAGCTGACAGGACAAAGCCCGGCTGATCTGAGGCTTTGCAGCGATTTCCTGCCATCCCCGAGCCCACAAATGGGCCTTTTGAGAGCCGGGGGCGGGCGGGAAGAGAAGTGCTGTTTAAGGGGGGAGAGGGGAATTGGGCATCATTAACCCGCTCCTCGGGCGGGCAGGGGGCCGGCGGGGGTGGGGCCCTTCCCAATCCATAACCCCAGAGCCGGGGTGTTCCCCGGGGAGGTTTAATGCGTGCGATAATCAGCCTTAGTCATTCATATTTTCCCCAGCCTTTGCCTGTGCAATAAAAAATATTTAGTTGCTTGGCGGCGGGCCAGCGGCGGGGCTGAATGGATCGATGCCTCTAAATGCTTGACATGATTCTCCGGGAGCTGCGAGGGCTTTCAGCATGACTGCCTGGGAAGAAAGAGCTCGGTGTTAGCCAAAGCTGCTTATTGGGTACCGAGGAGAAACATGAACTGCTTTAGTTCTCCCTTTCAGCTGGGGAAGAAAGGCAGGCACAGCAGCTTAGGGACCGTGCTGCTTAGCAGGGCTGGCAGGCTCAGGAAGGATGGGGATTTCTCCTGCTGCTCCCAGGAACTGAGGAAGGGGATGTGGGGTGTGGGGAGGGAAGGGGCTGTGCTGTGGGGTGATGTGGGGCCAGGGCTGTGCTGGGAAATCAGGGCTGGGCATCCTCCAGCGCTTCTGAGGTGGTTTTGTGCTGCTGTTTTTACTCCCAGCATTCAAAGGGCTTTGCTGGGAATGTGGGCAGCATCTCCTGGGCTGTGCTGCTGGAAGCAGGAGCAGAACCCCCTCTGGGCAGAGCTGCACCACAGGCACTGGGCCCTGCTGCTCCCAGTCACGTGGGTTTTCTGGGATATTTTGTGGATGTCCTTTGGCTCAGCCTCTGGTGCCAGTGCTGGAATGCAGCAGTTCCTTTGTTCCTTCTGGATGAGGCCTCCCAGTTCTGCCAATGCCAGAGGAAGCACCCATGAGCTCTGGGGCTTTCCTGGAAATGCTGACATCTCCTGGGCCTCACTGCTTGAAACCCCCCTGAGCAGAGCATCCCTGTAGACCCTGGGCTCTGATGCTCTGGTCATATGGGTTTTCCTGGATGTTTCTTGGATGCCCTTTGGCTCAGCAGAGCTCAGCTGCTGATGTTGGGAATGCAATGCAGCGGTTCCTTTGCTCCTCCTGGATGGGGCCCCCAGCTCTGCTGATGCCCATCTGTGGTGCCACGCCTTGTGCAAAGCCCGTTTACTGCCTTGGGCTGGGGTGAAGCTCCTGTTCTCCTGTGGGAAGCACAGGATGAGTGAGATGGGGCTGGTTCCAGAGGGCACAGCTTTTCCCCACTCTGCACTCAGCAGTTCCCACTGGTGGATTCCAGTGATGACTGGGATCTGCTGGGGTTTCCCACATCTTCCTCCCAGGGTTTGTCTTTATAACAACAACCACCTCCTTCCTTTTCCATGCTGTGTTTTTGCAGAGAAGGAGGTCAGGGCCCATGAGCAGCCTCACATGAGCATTCCCAGGGCTTACAGCAATGGTGGCATCTAATCCTGTCCCCTGGATCCTGTTCCCTGCTCCCTGGTGTGGTGGGAGCCACAGGGTCTCATCCCACTTTCGTGACAGGACTGTATGTGGCACCTTCTAAGCTGCTGTTCATGAAGTCCTAATTCCTTCTGTTTCCAACTTCAAAGCTTCTTCTGGCATTGCAGAATAACTCGGTCTCGCCCTCGGAGAGCCTGAGAGCCAGCGAGAAGCACCGGAGCTCCACCGACTACAGCATCGACTCCAAGAAGCGGAAAGCGGAGGAGAAGGACAGCATGAGCCGATATGTGAGTGACAGGGGGACACTGAGAGCCCCTGGGGACACAGCCAGGCAGGGCCTGGGCAGGAGACAGCAGGTTTGGGTACATTTTCCAGGTGTGCTGTGGCTGACGTGTCACAGAACCATAGAATGATTTAGGTTGGAAAAACCCTCTAAGACCAAGCCAAGGCCACCACTAACCCATGTGCCACATCCACATGGCTTTTAATCCCCTCCAGGCCTAGGGACCCCCCCACTGTCCTGGGCAGCCTGTTCCAGTGCTTGACCACCATTTCAGGGAAGCCACTTTCCCAATATCCCACCAAAGTGTTGTGCTGCTGTGGAGGGATGGGTCAGCTCCTCAGGGGGTGTCCCCACTGCAGTTTTTGGAGCTCTCTGCAGGGTGTGACTCTCTTTGTGTTCCAGGACAGCGATGGTGACAAGAGTGATGACCTGGTGGTCGATGTCTCTAATGAGGTGAGTCCTGGGGGAATTTTGGTGGCTCTGCTTCTCTGCCCAAGGCACCAGTGGGAGTTTAGGGGGTGATGCCTTATTCCTGCCTGAAAGAGGAGCCAGAGGGAGCCCACCCTGCCACAGGGGATTCCAAGGCTTTCTCCTGTCTCACAGGATCCTGCCACCCCCCGGGTCAGCCCGGCCCACTCCCCTCCAGAGAACGGCCTGGACAAAGCCCGTGGGCTGAAGAAGGGGGACGCTCCCAACAGCCCGGCCTCGGTCGCCTCCTCCAGCAGCACTCCCTCCTCCAAGACTAAAGACCTGGGCCACGTATGTGCTGCGTCCTGCCAGGGGTCACTGGGGCTGGGGGTGCCCGTGGCTGAGCCTCACGTGTTGTTCTCCATCCCTTCTCCACCCAGAACGACAAGTCGTCGACGCCCGGGCTCAAGTCGAACACTCCGACGCCGCGGAACGACGCTCCCACCCCGGGCACCAGCAGCACCCCGGGGCTGCGGCCCATGCCCGGCAAGCCCACTGGCATGGACCCCCTGGGTGGGTACCAGCCCCGGGGTCACTGCTGTCCCCAGCATGGCTCCAGCTTGATGGGCCACAGCAGCTCTGGGGGGATCAGGTTTATGGGGCGCCTAATCCAGGTCTGTGTGGGGTGCCAGCAGCTCAGGTGTCAGAGATGGGGTGAGGAAGCAGATCCAGCCATTGCATCTCTGGTGTGAGAGGAGGTCTGAACATGACATGGAATCAGCTCAGCTGGTCAGAGCATGGTGCCACTAAGGTTGTGGGTGTGATCCCTGTATGGGCCATTCACTTAAGAGTTGGATCTCTGACAACCACTCAGGCTGTGCCAGGGGAGGTCCAGGTTGGACATCAGGAGGAATTTCTTCATGGAATGAGTGGCCATGCCTGGAAAGGGCTGCCCAGGGAGGTGTTCAGGGAATGACTGGCCATGGCACTCAGTGCTCTGGGCTCGGTAATGAGGTGGTGGTGGGTCACAGGTGGCACTCCATGAGCTCAGGGGCCTATTCCACCCCGGATGACGCTGTGGGTGCTGCCGTGCTCCACGCCCTGACCATGTCCCTGTCCCTCCGCAGCCTCTGCCCTGCGCACGCCCCTGTCCATCGGGGGCTCCTACGCGGCGCCCTTTGCCATGATGGGGCACCACGAGATGAACGGGTCCCTCACCAGCCCCGGCGCCTACGCGGGGCTGCACAACCTCCCCCCGCAGATGAGCGCGGCCGCCGCTGCCGCCGCCGCCTACGGCCGGTCGCCAATGGTGAGCTTTGGAGCTGTACGTAGCACTTTTAGCTCCTTTTCTCACCGGTGGGAGGGAGGGAGGGTTTGGGGGGCTTGGGGAGACTCATCTGTGTCACCTGGGAAATTGGGGCTCCTTCTCTTCAGAACCCCTTGAAGGGGGCTGGGGATGGAAATGCCTTCCCATGGGGGGATGTGCATGTGTTTTGGGGTTTCTCCTTCCAGTTGCTCAGCCCCCTTCCCCATTACTATCTGTGAATATTTGACCCCATGTTTTAAGGCAAAACAAGTAGTAAAACACTGCCATTAATGCAGAGATGGGGGGTTCTGCAGCTGGGGTCCTGAGCTGTTCCTGTCCCTAGGGATTTGGGGACAGCATGGGGAGGGGAGCACGTCCCATGCTGCTCCTTGCATGCCCAAAACTTTTGACCAATTGCCCAGTTCCCCTTTCTGCCAGGGGAATAGTAACAATTAGCTCGTGAGCAGCAAGGGAAGAGGGAGCTGCTCATTGTCCCCTGGGCTTGGGACGGGAAGGTGTTTGGTGTGCCCACCTCGTGTCCGGCCTCACCTGTGCCCATGTGTCTCTTGGCAGGTTGGTTTTGACCCACACCCGCCCATGCGAGCCCCTGGCCTGCCCTCCAGCCTGGCATCCATCCCCGGAGGGAAACCGTAAGCCCCTCTTGGTTTTCTCATGGCTTTGTTGGGGATCAGTGTGGGCAGGAGGGAGGTGAGTCTGTCACCCAGGGCTGGCTCCGGCCAAGGCCCCGGTGAGCAGCACTGGGGTCATGACAGGGCTATTGGGCTACAAAGCCACCTGCTCCCCCATTAAACCTGCACCTCTGGGGCTCCCCCCTTTGCCCTCCCCTGGCAGAGCCTACTCCTTCCACGTGAGCGCCGACGGGCAGATGCAGCCGGTGCCGTTCCCGCACGACGCGCTGGCGGGGCCCGGCATCCCCCGGCACGCGCGGCAGATCAACACGCTGAGCCACGGCGAGGTGGTGTGCGCCGTCACCATCAGCAACCCCACCCGGCACGTCTACACCGGCGGCAAGGGCTGCGTCAAGATCTGGGACATCAGCCAGCCGGGCAGCAAGAGCCCCATCTCCCAGCTGGACTGCCTGGTGAGGGGCTGGGGGGCCGCGGGGTCTGGCTGAGCCGTGCTGGGCCCCAGGCGTGTGTCCCCTCTGTCCTCCACCTCCAATGCTGTTAATAAACTTCTCCCCGTTGACATCAACATCTCTTCCCCACATTGCCATCTGTTTTTCCTCCTTCCCCCTCATTGCCATCCCTTTCCTTTTCCCTGTTACCATCTGTACCCCCATTACCATCTTTTTCCTTTTCCCCCCATTTCCTTTTCCCATCACATCTTTGCCCCTCTTAATGTCTCTTTTCCTGTTTCCCCCTTTTAACACCTTTTCCCCTTCCCCCCCATCATCCTCCCTTTCCCCTTCCCCTGTCATCATTACCATCTTTTTCCTCTTTTCTTGTTGCTTTCCCTTTCCCTGCCATCCACATCCCCTTCCTCTTTCCCCCCATTAACACCCACCCCCCATGCCCTCCTGCCTTCCCCTCACCACCTCTGTGCCCCCAGAACAGGGATAACTACATCCGCTCGTGCAAGCTGCTCCCGGACGGCCGCACGCTGATCGTGGGGGGCGAGGCGAGCACGCTGACCATCTGGGACCTGGCGTCGCCCACGCCGCGCATCAAGGCCGAGCTCACATCCTCGGCGCCCGCCTGCTACGCCCTGGCCATCAGCCCCGACGCCAAAGTCTGCTTCTCCTGCTGCAGCGACGGCAACATCGCCGTGTGGGACCTGCACAACCAGACCCTCGTCAGGTGAGCGGGAGGGCTCTGCTCGGGGTTGGGGCCTTCCTGGGTGTGCTTTGCTGGGAGGAGATGGAGATCATGGAATGGCTTCAGTTGGAGGGACCTTAAAGCTCGTCTAGTTCCATCCCCCTGCCATGGGCAGGAACAGCTTCCACTAGACCAGGTTGCTCCAAGCCTCATCCAGCCTGGGTTTGAGCACTTCCAGGGATGAGGCAGCCACAGTTTCTGTGGGATGGTGACAGGAACACTCCCTTGATGCTGCACCATCCATATTGTGCTGCTCATCTTTAAACAAGCCCAGTAGTCCTGGCCAGGCTGCTGCTCCTCAGCAGAGGATGCTCCTGAATGGATTTCCAGGCATGTGTGGTGTGGATAAGCCGCCTAAATGTAACGTGAGCACCTTGAGCCAACCTCCATGCTTTTCCTAGCATTCCCCTTGCAGACCGGTGTTATTTCTCCTGTTCCAAGGCAATTCCAAGGCCACACGGACGGTGCCAGCTGCATAGACATCTCGCACGACGGTACAAAGCTGTGGACGGGGGGCCTGGACAACACGGTGCGTTCCTGGGACCTGCGGGAAGGGCGGCAGCTCCAGCAGCACGACTTCACCTCCCAGGTAATGGGCAAGGAACAGTGGCCCTGTTAGCTCTGGGCATGGCTGTTCCTGCTGTGTTTGGTGAAACCCAGGGGTGCTGGAGGCAGCAGGAGCTATGGGGCTTCCTGGATCTGGTTTCAGCCCCTCTGTCATCATTTTTCCATCCCTGCATGATGAGACTGCCGTTAGGAAAGCACAGAGTGCCTGTGGGTGTGACAGACCCCTGTGGGTGCCCTGTGGGTGAGATGGCTCCAGGGACCAGGATCCTGCCTTCTCCAGCAGACCCTCCCAGAGCTCTGATCCAGAGGGGCAAAGCTGGGACCTCTTTTCCATTTGGCAAGTGCAGCAGTATCCAGGTGGCTGGAGCCATCCCAGCACTCACAGCTCATGTGGCTGCTCCAAACACATGGATGTGCCTCTCCAAACCTGCTGCACCAGTTTGGGGCGGGCCATCAACCTTCACCAGTGCCTTAAATCCCAGAATGGTTGGGTTGAAAGAGACCTCGAAGACCATCTGATTCCAGCCCTGTTGCTGTGGGGGGCTGTGGGCAGAGCTGGAGGTGCAGCCCCACCTGAGCATCCCTCTGTCCCACTTCCCACTGCAGATCTTCTCCCTGGGGTACTGCCCGACGGGCGAGTGGCTGGCAGTGGGCATGGAGAGCAGCAATGTGGAGGTGCTGCACCACACCAAGCCTGACAAGTACCAGCTGCACCTCCATGAGAGCTGTGTCCTCTCCCTCAAGTTCGCCTACTGCGGTAAGTGGCTCCCACCCATTCTGTGATGGATGGGGATCAGGGAATCATGGAGTGGTTGGGTTGGGAGGGACCTTCAAGCTTGTCTCGTTCCTCCCCCTGCCATGGGCAGGGACACCTTCCACTAGACCAAGTGGCTCTAAGCACTGTCCAGCCTGGCCTGGAGCCCTTCCAGGAAGGGAAACAGGGATGCCCATGAGGAAGGGATGTTACATGGAACAGTGTGGGAAGGCTGAGCATGGATGTTTCCAGCAGGATCCATCCCATGGATGGTGCACTTGGGGTTTACTTCCACCAAACCATCCTAGTTGTGGTCACAAAGAGCCATGTGGTGCTGTGGGAGGTGGGAAGCAGCAGCTGCCCCATGTGAGTGCTGGGGTGTGTCCCAGTGGAGAGGGGCTGGACAAGCCTCTCTGGGGACTCTCCAGATTTTCCTATTTCTCAAAGATGGGCACTTTCTGAGGTCAAACAGCCAGAAGCCTGTGGGGCTGGGGAGGGGTTGGCCATGGGGTCTGTCTGTAGGGGTTTGGCCACTGACACCACATGTCCTGGGAACAGGTAAATGGTTTGTGAGCACTGGCAAAGACAACCTGCTCAACGCCTGGAGGACGCCCTACGGAGCGAGCATCTTCCAGGTAGGAGCCTGCTTGGGAAGGGCAGGGAATGGGGGCTACACCCAGACCCCCTCTCAGCACCACCCCCGGGGGCTGCCAGCCCTGGGGAGAGGGGGCTCCTTGGGGCTGGCAGGGTGGGTGGGTGCCCATGTGTGGGATGTGGTGATGCCACCAGCATGGAATGCCGCTTGCTGAGCCAGGCAAACCAAACTAATGGATGTTCTCCCCTCCCCACCTCCTCCTCTTCCCAGTCCAAGGAATCCTCGTCCGTCTTAAGTTGTGACATTTCAGCGGATGACAAGTACATCGTCACGGGCTCTGGTGACAAGAAGGCCACAGTCTACGAGGTCATCTACTAAGCTGGAGCTGATGGGAGGGCCGGCAGCTCCCGGCCCGCAGGACTCGGGAAGCAGCAGGGGACGCCATGGGGTGGCCCAGGGACCGTCCCCGCTCCCAGGGGGCTCTGCCCGCCGTCTGCCACACACGGATTTATTTGGAGATCTGCAACTATGGCACACATTGAAGCCCAAAATGGATTTTACTGGTTTTAGGGTTGTGGGGTTTCTTTTTTTTTTTTGTTGGTTTTTTTTTTTTTTTTTTTTTTGTTGGTTTTCTGGTTCTTTCCGTCTGCGCTTTGGTGGCACTATAAAGGACTCCTTTTTTATCGTGACTTTTTTTTGTGCAGCCTGCATAAGACTTGTGAAAAATGTAAATAACGGACTAGTAAATAGCGTCCAAGGGGGTTCCCTCCCGGTACACTAGTTGTGTATTTTTCGTCTGCTGTAATTGTATTCCACTGATGGTTTTGGTGGTGGCAATTTTATTATGGGTTTTTTGGTTGGTTTTTTTGCCTTCCCCCTCCTCTGGAAGCGTCCGTGGGGACGTGACTTTGCCATCCAGGCTGAGCAGAGCTGTCCACCGGTGAAAAGTTGTTCGTCCTGTCGTCCCCGTGCGTTGTTGGTGTGTTAGTGATGGTGGGACGCTGCTGGAATCCTGGAAGCGCTCGGATCCTCAGCTGCTGACGGGACAGCAACACGATCACCTGGGGGTTTGGTTTTGGTTTTTTTTTTATATATGGATTTATCCTTCTTTTTTCCGTGCTTGGATGTTTGAAGCAAAGGGGAAGCCCACGCTGCGGGATCGTCTGTGCAAGCCCTTCTTGGTCTTCGGACAGAAGCAATGAGGAGTGATTTCAAAGAAAGCTTAGAAAATTCAGCTCAGGGAGCCACGAAAGATAATAGCAACTTATGTGTTTTGTATTCAAATGAAAGTAAAGAATTAGAATTGATAACCTTTAAAAAAAAAAAAAAGAAAAAAAAGAAAAAATACAAGTTTTTTTTTTTTTAAAAAGCAAAAAGTTTACTAACAAGTAGGGTTTGTGTGTGGTGGGGGGGCCGGGGCTGGTTGTGGTCCAGTGGGCTTTATGGTCTTGTGTCTTCTGGTCTTTTGGAGCAACTCCCTCCCCCCACAGGCCTGTGTCAGCCTTTTGTACTAAAGGGTTAAAAAAAGGACAGAAGAAAAAAAAAAAGACAAAAAAAAAGAAGACCTAATGGGCAAATAAAAGTATTTGTGTAGCAGGAGTGCTCACCCTGAATTGTAGCATATGGAAGAGGAGTTTTATACAACATTTTTATGGATTATTTTTTTCGATTTGAATCTGGTCCAAAATTAATAATGTTGAGGGGAGAGTGGTTTGGAGAGGGGGGAGAGGAGGATGGAGAGTTGGTACCTGGCACTGCATCCCTCTGAGGAGCCTGTGTCCCATCCCTGCAGCTGCTCCAGGTGAGGGCAGTTGAGCTGGGGTTGGAAGGAGAAGAGATCTCACGGGAAATCATTTTTTTCCCATCACAGGAAGAGATTTTTTTAAGATTTTTTGCTCTTCTAAAGTTAAAACGAGGGAATGACTGAGGCACAGGGTGCCCACTCAGTGGGTGTGGGATCAATTTTTGGCACTGATGATCCAAGGAATGGAAAACCAAGTTCTTTAAAGCTGCTTTTAGGACAAGGGATTTTAGGGTGGTTTGGCTCAGATTAAGGACACTGAAGGTGCCCCCAATGCCAACAGACCCAGGAGGGGTTCAGCAATGCCCCAGGTGTGTTTTGGGGCTCAGGCTGGTTGTGGGGCTGGTTGGGATCTGTGAGGGAAGCTCTGCCCATCCCCCTGTGCCCCCAAACCTGGGCACGGCATCCCCTCTCCGTGGCCTTTGGAACATCCCTGTCTGTTGATGGGATGTGTTGGAAAGGCTTGGCGGGCTCTGACCTGCTCCCAGGGCCAAACAAAACCTTCTAGCAGTGGGGTCACCCCCACCTTGTGTCCCCCAGAGTCCCTGGGTTGCAAGTCAGTGCTTGGTTTTCCTCCCCAAGATAACAAGAATAAAATCCAGGAACTGCATGTACTGGAGCTGGCAGAGCATTCCAGAGTCAGGCTCTCAACTTTACACCAAAGTATGTAGCAGAATCTGTACAGCTGTTAATAACTACCACTGGTTTTTGTAAAAAAGGGTGAAAAAGAGAAAAAAAAAAAAGAATAAAAAGTAAATGTACTGAAGATCAACCGAAAGCCAAGTGTCTCTAAACCCTCTAATCCCTGCAACGCTGCACGGAGGTGTTGATGAGAGCAAGAGAAGGGGTGGGGGGCTGGGGAGCACAGGGCCCTCCTCATCTCTGGGATGATGATGATGGAGGAAGAGCCAACCTGAGGATTGATGGGAGGAGCCCCCCAGGACCTCAGCCCTTGGCACCTCCCCATCCTGTGGTGCCAAGGGATGGGCTCCACCTTGGGCACCCCCATCACCCTCAGACCCCCCAAACCCCATCCTGCCCTCTTCCATCCCACAGGCATCACCCAGCAGCTTTATTTCTGCTGCTGCCAGGGCTTTGGGATGCAGGGGCAGGGCTGGGCACCCAGGGGTGCCCGTGGGACTGGGGCAGGCGGCTCCCAATCAGTGCCATGTGTGCCCTGGCATTCCTGTGCTCCAGCCCGGGCACCCCTGACAGAGACAAAGCACTTCCCCTGAACTAGGACATATGTAGGGTCCTGCGGGGGCTGCTCTGATGGATTGGACATGACAGGGCCTGCTGCGAGGGAGAACTAAAAGGCAGGAGCAGCACTCTGCCCCTTGGCTGGCCAATAATGCGCAGCACAGGGCACTGCCAGGGCACTGCCAGCTGATTGTGAGCTGGGTGGAACGAGGGGCTTACACAGGGGACCATTAAAAGATCGGAATTGCCAGCAAGCCTTTGTTGGGAGGTTTGGATTCCCGGGCAGGGGAGTGGAAGGGACGGGCCCTGAGCGGCTCCGGCTTCGCCTTTCAGCACTCGCAGCAAACTGGTGCCTTTGCAGCTCCTTTGGTTGGACTCAGCCCTGCCAAGTGCTGATGGAGGAGGTGCTGGAGCCACGTGTGGGCTCTCCCATTCCCATTTATGCCCTTTAGAGTATTCTCAGCCCCTACACTGATTTTTTTTTTAAATTATATTTTCATCAGGGCTTTTTTTATTGTGCTTTTAGGTGAGGCCTGGCTGATGCTGTGGCACGTTGGGGTGTGATGGCAGAGACCTCAGGCAGCAGCTGGAAAATTGAGTGGGAGTTGCTGTGGAGCAGCAGGATTGCCCCCAGGATCCCAGGGGTGTGCGTGTGGCAGACTGGCATCCTGGAAAATGGCACTTGCTGTGGGGCACTGCCCACCTTTTATCCTTCCATGAGTGTCAGATTCCTGCGAGGAAAGGAAGGATCCTGTGGGGGTGGGCAGGGATTTGATCCTGGCAGCTGCTGAGCATCAACACTGAGTCCTTACCCTTGTAGGGTCACCCTGTAACCTTTATCCTCCTGGGTCCAGCCTGTAGCCCTCCCCCTTTTGGGGTTCCCCTGTGCCATCCCTGGTGCTCCCAGTGTTGCTCCAGCTCCTTTCCCGCAGCGCTGCCCATCCTGGAGCCCGAGGTGAGGCCGAAGGTCACTTGGGGAGGGTGCCCTGGGCAGATGGTAATTCCCACCTCCCGGTGTGCGGGGCCCAGGGGCACAAGGTGAGGCTGTGCTGGGGATACCACGGGGCTCCTGTGCCACTGGAGGGGGGCACGTGTGTCCCCTGCCCTGTGGTGGCCCCCGAGAATGTCCCCAAGGTGCCCACCTGGGCTGCTTTGCCCACGCTGGGTCTCTGCTTGCCAAAGGGCAGTATTGGGAAATGGGCAGGGCTGTGCCATGTGTGCTGGGCCATGTGTGGCATGCCATGCTGTGCCATGTTGTGTGTTCTGTGCCATGTCATGCCATGATGTACCACACTATGCCAAACCTTGCATGCTGTCCCCTGCCCTGTGTGCCATGCCATTCTGTGCCATGGCAGGCTGTACCATGCCCTGTGTGCCATGCCATGCTGCTCCGTGCCATTCTGTGCCATGGCAGGCTGTGCCATGCCCTGTGTGCCATGCCATGCTGCTCCATGCCATTCTGTGCCATGGCAGGCTGTGCCATGCCCTGTGTGCCATGCCATGCATGCATGTTAATTTGTTCCATGCCTTCCCATGCTGTGCCATGCCATGCATGCTGTGTCATGTTGTGTGTGCCACGCCATGCCGTGTGTCCCACACTGTGCCATGCCATGCCATGCCATGCCATGCCATGCCGAGCTGTGCCCGCCCCAGGAGCACCACAGACCTCACCAGGCTGTGCCCCGGGCAGCCATCCATGCAGTTTGCCCACCATGGCAGTGCAGGGTAACGGGATGCCCCTTCCCCCTCTGTCATCCCAGGCTTTGTGCCCAGCTCAGGGAGCAGCTCACCCTTGGGGTGCCCAGGGCATCACCCTCCAGCGGGGCACCCCCCGAGCCCTTTCCCTGCCCTTCCCACCCCCCGCTCCCGTGCCGCGGTACCCAATCCGTGCCCGGGCTGGGAACGCCATCCCCGGCTGGGAACAGATGGCAGGAGGAGGCTCGGGGACACCATCAGCTGTTGTTATCGCTGCCTGATGACACGGAGTGTAAATTCTGTTGGCACTACTCCCTTCGTCTGTTCTGCCTCTGCATCCCACCAGTTTTAATTACTGTAATTGAGTTATAATGAATGATTGTGCGCTGCCATTGTCTGTAATGCGGCGGGGAGGCTCCGGTGCCGAACACACTCCAGCTAACGACGAGCCCCTCCTCGTGCTTTGTTTATCTGCTTGAAGGGTGTCATCACTTCAAATGGCACAGATAAAACAGCAGCAGAGTGGCTGCCTTTAGATGTTTATCGTTTTCCTCTTCTCAGGCACTGGTGCTTCACTGAATCCCAGTGGAAAACTGCAGAAACAGATAAAAACTAATTTGGCTTAATCCCTCTTGGAAAAAAAATCCCAACAATCAGAGCCAGCTCAAAAAGCAAAACACCACAACAGCAAAAAATCAAACCCTGCAGAGATTTTTCACGCTGTAAAAGTCATTAGAGGGGTTGGCACATGGTGCCCATGGCAGGAGAGGGGCAGGAGCCTCTTTAGAGGGAACTGGTGGCACTGGGGACTTGAGACAAGGGCCTGGAGGGACAGGACAAGGGGAATGGTTTCCCACTGCCAGAGGGCAGGGATAGATGGGATATTGAGGAAGAAATCCTTCCCTGGGAGGGTGGGCAGGCCCTGGCACAGGTGCCCAGAGAAGCTGTGGCTGCCCCAGCCCTGGGAGTGTCCCAGGCCAGGTTGGACAGGACTTGGAGCAGCCTGGGACAGTGGGAGGTGTCCCTGCCCATGGTGGAACTGGATGAGCATTAAGGTCCCTTCCCACCCAAACCAGTCTGGGATTCTGTGATCAACCTCCCCAACATCCCACTGCTCCCCTGGATTCCTCTCCCTGCCACACTCCTGTCCCCAGGGCTGCTCCCCCCACCCACTGGTGCTCCAGGGGCTTGTCCCGTGGCCAAACCCGTTCAGAGGGGGCTGTATTTGCTTTAAATCTTCAACTCTATGACCAGCAGTGTGGGATGAGCCACCCCACACGGTGCTGAGCCCAGAGCCTTCCTGGCCTCTGCCTGGGAAAGGCTCTCCGGCATTGCCCATGCAGGATTCAGGACTGGTGGGATAATTGTGGTGAGTTTGGGGGTCCCTCCCTCAGCCAGCCCTGTGTGTGTCTGTGTGTCTGTCTGTCTGTGCACACCCCCCCTCACACAGCCCCATTATCATCTCACCCATCTGCCCCCCGAGGGGGCTCTGGGGGTTTTGGGCTTTTATGTGTAACAATAAAAACTTTCATTGTAGCAAAACATTGGCTGGTCAAAATTAGCCTCGTTAATTCCAGGGAATTGTTTCATCTCAGCTCAACAGTAATAATGAATCTTTTTTTTTTTTTTTTTACAAGATGAATTGGTGAACAGCCAAGTTCCTGCGGGTAATTCCTGTGCAGTGCTGATCCCGCTGGAATTTACCTTGGGAAAAAAGAAAAAAAAGGGAGAAAAAATAAAAAGACAAGAAAAAAAGGCAAGGTTTGAACGGATCAAATGCTGCTCTTCAGAACAACTTGTTATTTAGCTCAGCCATTTACTGACAGCACACAGATGGAGCCGAGGCTTTTACACAACACACTCCCACAACACAGCCCTCCGAGCCAGCTCCCACCAGAAAGGAAAACTGGGAGCACCCGGGAGCGTTGGGATGCCCAGGGAAGCCAAGGAGCACCTGGGCAGGGCTGCCTTGGGAAGCTCCTCCGAGCTTGGCCCCTGCCTCAGAAACCCCACTCTGTGTTTTTGGGGGAATCCTCTGTCCCCCCATGGAGCTGAGCCCCTGGACACAGCTTGGTGGTCCCAGAGCTCCAGGAGTCATCCCAGGGGGTGCAGGGCTGCTTTTGTGCAAGGGGTGAGCAGAGTTTTTTATCAGGAAAAAAGTAAATCACAATAAGTGCTGCTGGAGCTGGCGGTGCAGTCAGGGTTTAATGAGATTTTTGGATGTTTTTATGCTTTAATAAGACTTTTCCTACAATTTTAGGTCAGAACATCCAGTGGCCACCTTACTGGAGATACTGGTGGGGCAGGTGGTGGCACATCCCTTTTCCTTCCCCTTGGGGGGCTTTGCAGGGAACAGGCATGGAACGTGCAGCAAAGGGCTGTGACCAAGGCTGGCAGTGCCTTCACCACAGGGCTGGCAGGACAACAGGGCTGGACCTGGTGTGGGCAGGCTGGGAATGCAGTGCATGGATGATGGGAGGGCAGAGCTTCCCCTTGGGAACTGGCACCGACACCTTCAGCAGTGCTGGGAGGGAACTGAGCACCCACCCAGTCCATCCCTTGTCCCCAGTCCCTCTCCAGCTCTCCTGGAGCCCCTTCAGGCACTGCCAGGGGCTCTCAGGTCTCCCTGGAGCCTTCTCCTCTCCAGGTGACCCCCCCAGCTCTCCCAGCCTGGCTCCAGCCCAGAGGGGCTCCAGTCCTGGAGCATCTCCGAGGCCTCTCTGGACTCTCCAGCAGCTCCACATCCTTGTGCTGTTGGGCCCCAGCACAAACTCATTGAAGGTGGGCAGGGGGATGTGAGATGGGCTGGGGGACAGGGACACTGCAGGACCCTGAGGAGCTGTCTCAGCATGGGCAGCACCTTGTGCCCCCCTGAGCTGCTCTGTGGGCCCTGGACACACCTGGAATGCTGAAGGAGGCTGAGGAGAACAGGCTGTGACTGACTGATAATTGGGATTTCCTGGTGTAGTTTGGCAGCACCTCCTGGGAGGTTAATTAACAGCTCATGTAAGCCACAGGAGGACTAAACCAGACTCTGCTGCCAGGTCTGGGTCACCCAACACCCTCCCTGTGGCATCCCTGGGGCTTTGCTGCTGGCAGGACACAGGCAAAGCGTTCCTGGTGGGAGCAGGAACACGGGGTCTCGTGCTGGCAGCTCAGGGGTGAGGGTTTGGGAGTTTCCCCTCCCTGGGAATCCAGGAGCTCTTCTCCAGGCATCCAAGTGAGTGCCCCAGCAGCTGGAAGTGCTTTATGGCAGCTGGGCTGCTCTCGAGGCTGCTGAAGCAGTTTAATTACATTTTGACACTAAGAGCTGGTTTATTATCCCAATTTTTGTTGTATAACCACACCATGCAATGGATTGCTGAGGCCTAATCCATTAATGCTCACTTGTGAGGATTTGCAGCTTTGGACTTGTGGCCTTATACCTTCCTTGCTGATAAATATATTTATTATCCCTTGGGAGGGGGGCTGGAGGGGGCAGCGATCCCGTGGAGAGATGATGTCTTTGGGAATGCTCACCCCTCTGATCCCAGGGGGCTGGGGACACATCCCTGCTCTTCCAGATGCTCTTGGTTGGGTGCCACTCAGTCTTGGGCACCACAAGGAGCTGAGGGGGCTGGACATGGGCACGGGGAGCTGCTCCTGGAGGGATCATGGTCCCACAACCAGCACTGGGTCTCTCTCCTTGTTTTTGTGCAACAACAGCTGTAATTCCTCATCCCTTCAGCCAAGAGGGGTGGGGGAAGGTGATGGGCTGGGGCATCTTCCATGAGCTGCTCAGTTCCCACCACAACAGTTCTCTGATGGTTCAGGATTAGAATTGAATGGGAAAGTGCAAAGTGGCAAGGCAGGGATGAGCCAATTTTCTTCATTAGGTCAGCAGGACTGTGCCAACGCCATGGCATCCAGGGGATGCTCCAACAGCAGGTTTGGAAGAGCCTGCCTGACCTGCCTGGCATGGCTTGGCACAGCCTGGCACTCATGGCATGGCACTCTGGCACTGGCTTTGCTTTGATGCTCCTGGACACAGCAGGAAGCACCAGCTGCCCTCAGCCTGCTCTTCTGTAGGAGGCAAACCAGTAAAAGTCAGCTTGTTTCTGGAAATGCAGTTCCATGGAAAGATAAAGATCGAAGCCAGTGAGGTCGAGCTGCAGAGTCACGGCCCAGGGGTGGCTTGTGCCATGCTGGGGGACACAGGGGGGTGGGGGACACACAGGGGGGTGGGGGACACAGGAAATGCTGTGAGGGACGTGGGATAAGGCAGGGAGGGACAGGACACAGGGAATGGCTTCCCACTGCCAGAGGGCAGGGATAGGTGGGATATTGGGAAGGAATTCCT
>JAWWLZ010000019.1:1381357-1392943 GCA_035041345.1 Poliocrania exsul
ATGGGGATGAGAATGGGGCTGGGGATGGAGGTGGGCATGGAGATGGGCATGGGGATGGAGATGGGGCTGGGGATGGAGATGGGGCTGGGGATGGAGATGGGCATGGAGATGGGCATGGAGATGGGCATGGAGATGGGGCTGGGGATGGAGGAGCTCCAGGCTGGAGCCACTCCCAGTGGGCTGAGCCTCACCTGCTCGAGGGGGATGACGAGGAAGGAGCCGCCGCCGGCGCTCTCGGTGACGATGGCGAGGAAGCGGGCATTGACGGCGCAGAAGTGGTTGTCGTGCACGTTCTTGGTGATGGGCACCCCGTCGAAGCAGTGCTCCCGGCTCGCCGCCTTCCCGTACACGTTGCGGAACTTGGAGCTGCGGTACTGCGGGCGCCATGACATCTGGGGGGACACGTCACACGGGCTCAGCCTCCGGAGTGCCCCATTCCCAGCCATTCCCGGCCATTCCTGCCCATGCCCAGCCATTCCTGCCCATGCCTGGCAATTCCCGGCCATTTCCAGCCATTTCCAGCCATTCCCGGTCATTTTCAGCCATTCCTGGTCATTCTCAGCTACTCCCAGCCATTCCTGCCCATTTCCAGCCATTCCTGGCAATTCCCGGCCATTCCCAGCCAATCCTGCCCATTCCCGGCCATTCCAGGCCATTCCCAGCCAATCTCAGCCATTCCTGACCATTCCCAGCCAATCCCGACCATTCCCAGCCAATCCTGGCCATTCCCGGCCATTCCTGCCCATTCCCAGCCATTCCTGCCCATTCTCAGCCATTCCTGACCATTCCTGACCATTCATGGCCACTCCCAGCCATTCCTGGCCATTCCCACCCATTCCCACCCATTCCCGCTCCTTCTCCCAATCCCACTTTTTACCCAGAGAGACTGAGGTGGCCCCGACCTGCCCAGGGGACGCTCCTGGAAAACCAAACCCCTCTCCCTGGAGCAAAGGACGACCCACAAAGGGCAGGAAAAGCCTCTGGGCTGCTGCAGAATTCCAGCTGCTCTCCCGTGGAGTGGGAATGGCTCAGCTGGGACACCCAGGGCTGAGCTCCGTGGGCACGTGACAAAGGAATTAGGGCTTGCAATGCAGTGGCTCGGAAACGGAGCTGCTGGAGAGTGGGAAGGGGGGCAGGATGGGCAGAAGGAATGGGGCAGGATGGGCAGAGGGAATGGGGGCAGAATGGGCAGAAGGAATGGGGCAAGATGGGCAGAGGGAATGGGGGCAGGATGGGCAGAGGGAATGGGGCAGGATGGGCAACGGGAATGGGGCAGGATGGGCAGCGGGAATGGGGCAGGATGGGCAGCAGGAATGGGGGCAGGAATAGGGGCAGGATGGGCAGAGGGAATGGGGCAGGATGGGCAGTGGGAATGGGGGCAGGAATAGGGGCAGGATGGGCAGCGGGAATGGATCAACCTGGGATAGTGGAAGGTGTCCCTGCCCAGAGCAGGGGGTGGAACAAGAGTTTTAAGGTCCCTTCCACCCCAAACCATTTCAGGATTCCATGATTTATGATGGAAAAGGATTGAAAACGAGCCCGATTTTCTAGCCAGGAGGCTGGAATTCTCTTATCCTGCACCCTCTGCAATCCAGGGAGAGTTTCCTGCACCCTCTGCAATCCAGGGAGAGTTTCTCCATTCCCTGCAATCCAGGGAGAGTTTCCTGCACCCTCTGCAATCCAGGGAGAGTTCCCAGTGGGCCATGGGTTTGTTATTCCCGGATTTATTTCCCCTCCACGTGCTCCTTGGCTGCATCTTTCGCTCCCTGGGGCTTCCTGGCTCCCAGTGGGTGCCCTGGAATTCAGGGCTGGACAAACATCCTCTTTCCTGGCCCAGCCAGGGCAGGCCCTGGAGGGGAGGAGGGGGCTGGGGGTGGGATGCTTTGGCCTCTGGCAGGACACGGCTCAGCATTCCCTGCCGGCTCCGAGCACGGGGCAGGTGCTGCCGACAATTCCCAGGCAGGAAGGAAAGAAAAGGAAAGGAAAGGAGCCCCTTCCCCACAGGAATGAGACAAAGAGGGAGAGGAAAGGCTGGAAACAGCCACCAGGCAGGATCCCACACTGGCCCCACTGCCTGGGGCTTCCTCCCACGGGGATGGGGACAATGGGGGGACCTTTGCAGGGTTCCAAACTCCTCATGTCCCACCAGGGGTGGGAGAGGTGGCCATGGCCCGGCTGTGGGGACAGTGACACAGCCAAGGGGACACCCAAAACTTCCACACCTCCAAAACTTCAAGAGAAACGCTGCATTTCCTGCCTTCCCCTTGAATTTAAACCCTGAGCAGCCACTGAGCAGCACTTCCATCTCCTGGGATATTTTCTCAGAAGTCTTTGCCTTTTTCTCCTTTCTCACAAATTATTTGACCTGAATTTTGTTGGGTCAGAACCTCGTTTTCTTTGCAGATTATTCCCCCCCTCTGAACATCCTTTGTACAATTCCAGAAGAGAGAGATGGATTAAAGAAACTGGAGGGGAAATCAGGGATGTTTTGAGCCCCCAACCACCTCCTGGAAGTTCTTTGGGGAGACAGAGGATGCTGGAAGACAAAAATTGCAGCCCAATCTATTCCTGGGTGCTGCCTGTCCTGGGGCACTGCCAGGGAGCCCCAGCCATCCCTGGAGTCCTGTCAGGCCTGGCTCACATGGAACTCCCTGTCCTGTCTGCCCCCTCCAGCACTTCTGGAGGCACAGCCAGAGCACCTGCACATCATTTTTATGAATCTCACCTTTTGAGTCATTCTCTACCTTCTGCTGACGTTACTGGGCAGGTTTTGTTCCTCCATCCCCTCGCTCCCAATGACTCAGAGGAATTAAAAAAGGCTCATTGATTTCTCAGAGTCATTTCCATCCATCCCCAGGACCAGCCTAATGTGCCACCGTTTCCAAGGCTCCTCCAAGCTCTGCATTATTCTTGGACTCTGCTCCTTCCTCTCATGACAAAACTCCTCCCTCCTTTTGGGCTCAGCACAACTTGCATGAAAAATGAGAACACCACAAAGCACTTCAAGAGAGGCAATAAAATCAATCACGTCCCCAACCTCGACCTTCCCCACCACCACCAGCCTCAAAAATTGAGGAGCAACAGAGAAATTTGCTGGTGGTTTAAGGCTCATTGCAATGTTTGACTTATTGAAGGGCTGGAGGGAAGGAGAGTGGCCCAAAATCCCAGGATGGAAGGTGGAAAACTCTTTGGCAACAGGAGTTTGAGCAGAAAACAGAAGGGCTGGGAAGCCCTGAGCGAGAACACAGGGCAGAGCATCCCATCCCTTCCCTTCCCTTTTCCTTCCTCCCCTGCTCCTCCAGCATCCCTGGGGAGGGGCAGGGGCAGGGGCAGGGGCAGGGGCAGGGGCAGGAGCCGGGCAGGGCAGGGCAGGGCAGGGCAGGGCAGGGCAGGGCCAGGCAGCGCTGCCATCCTGCTCCTCCTCCCCACACAAAGGAACAAAGCGGCTCTTTGAGGTTTCACAGTCGGGGAAAGGAGATTTGTGTCCAGCCCCGGGCACATCCAGCCCTCCTGGAGCAAAAATCGGGCAGGGAAGGAGACGGGCAGAGTGACAGGGATCATTCCTGGGCTGCCCCACAGCTCCAGCGGGACAACACACAGCCCTGGAGGTGGCACAAGCCCACCCGTGCCAGGCAAGGAGCAGCTCTGCAGAATTCCTTCCATATCCCCCTCTGTCCCTGCCCCTCTGGGAAGGCAGAGATGGGGAGGGCACGGAGGGCACTTTTCCAGAGGTTTTCCCGGTGGGAAGGGCTGGATGGAGCAGTGACACCGAGGAGCAGCCACAGCTCGGAGCAGGGAAAGGATTTCCCTTCCCTGGGAGGAGATTTGTGTGTGTGGAGGTTGGGAAGAGCCGACTTCCCTCTCCTCCCCACCTGCCCCAGGAGCTGCAAGACCCATCCCAACCCACGGGGATGACACAGGAGCCAGAAGTGGAGGTGTCAGCAAAGGAATGAGGAGCAGAACATCCCTGAGGCTGCAGAGAGGGCAGAGCTGCTCCAGTCTCTGCCAGGGGGCAAATCAGCTTTAACAGGGGGGGTCAGGTCTCTGTTTTACAGCTGGGGATCAATTGTATTAAAAATATAATTAAAACCCTTCTGATCTGCAGGTTCTTCTCCAGGATGGGGGAGTGGGACCCACCCAGAGCTCCCCAGGGATGTGAGCCCAGCACACACACAGTGCCCCCAGGGACAGCTCTGCCCTCAGCAGTGCCAAGGGCTTGGAAAAAGAGCCAAGGCACCCAGAGGGAAACACTCAGCTCCTCTTTGGAGGCCTTGGAGCTGTTGGCAGCTCCAGCCTCTGCCAGGCAGAGCAGCAGGACTCGGCTCTTGTCTCAATGTGTTCAGCTTTTAAAAGCATCTTTTCAAGCATTGGGAGTCTTGGCAACAGCAGGAGGGAGGTTGGGCTCGTGCAGGGAGCTCTGGGCACAGCAATGGGCAGTGCCCAGCGGGCTGTAATCCCCCCAAAATCTGGACATCCTATTTATGGCACTGACTAATCTGCCTCAGCCATCAGAGCTTTCAGAGAAATGAATTTCTGCTTTCACCTGCACCAAAGAGGCATTTTGGGGGGTGCAAATACCCCCCCTCCCAGCCCTTTCTCCTTGGCACTGTGCCAGGGGGGGTGGCAAGGGGGTTGTGGCACCTGCACAGCTCTTTGGGGCTGCCACAATGGCACATCCCAACTTGCCTGGGAGAGGGTTTTGATGGGAAGTGCTCCTGCCCCGTGACTGTCTGAGTGCTCTGCCCATGGGTCTGGGGGACCAGCAAAAAACAAAAAAAAAAGGTATTTGAATGAAAAAATGTGTTGGGAAAAGGAAATCCAACACTCATTATTCCTCCTCGAAAATCTGGGCCTTTCAGGAGGCTCTCCAGGAGCCAGAGGCTTTCCAAAATCCCATTATTCCCTTTTCTCTTGCCTCCCTCCTGGCACACACTGAGGCTCTGACAAACATTCCCCAGCTGGGCCCTTCCAGAGACATTCAGGGCACAGTTTTGTACGAAGAAAACCAAACACAAGTGAAACCACCCCCCCTTCTGCCCTGTCCCCCTGGCACGGGGCTCTTTGCCCCCTCCCCGGAGCCCTGAGCATCCCTGGCAGCCGCTGGGCACAAGTTCTTTTCCATCAGAAAGGTCAGCAGTGCTCCAGTTTGACATTTCAAGTATCAATTGGTCATTAAGGCAACGAAGTGTTTCACAACTGGGTGAGAACAAGAGCTGCTTTTCCGTGGATGGATTCACTGGCAGGGGGCAGGGGCTGCCTGCTCCCTCTGCCCTTGCCCAGGGGCACCCTCAGCTCCCTCTGCCCTTGCCCAGGGGCACCCTCAGCTCCCTCTGCCCTTGCCCAGGGGCACCCTCAGATCCCTCGTGCAGAGAGGGGGGGAAAACCCACTAAAATAGCTCAGCAGGGCTTATTTTAGAGGGACAATTCTCCCCCCCACTCGCTGCTGTGCCACGATCCCCCTGAACACGTTCCACATTCCAGGGCAGAGCCACCATGCCCAGATCCCTGCCAGGTGGGCACAGCCCTGCCCTGATTCCCTGCCCTCATTCCCTGCTCTCATTCCCTGCTCCTGGGGGGGCATCAGCACTGCGGGATTCAGGAGCCTCAGGGATCAAACCCCTTCCCAAAGGGTGTGGTGGGTACCGGCCATGGGTTTGGGGCTGAGCAGGGCTGTGCCCGCAGCCTCAGCCCGCGCTGGCACAGGGCAAGGTGCTGGTACAGGGCAAGGCACTGGCACAGGGCAAAGCACCAGCACAGGGCAAGGTGCTGGCACAGGGCAAGGCACTGGCCCCACACTCAGGGCAGGGGGAGCCCCTGCACAGCCACATTCCAACCACAAGCCAATGTTTTTTCCACTCCGATGGGGAAATGCAGGAGCAGGACCTGGCAGAGCCTGTGCCAGGACAGGATGGCATCACTCCAAACAGTGTCACCCTGAAACAGCATCAGCTGAAACGGTAGCACCCCAAAGAGCAGCACCCAAAAGAGCATCACTCAGAACATCACCCCCAAAAACACCATCACCCCAAACCAGCAGCACCCCAAACAGCAACACCCCAAACAGCAGCACCCAAACCAGCAGCACCCCAAACAGCAGCACCCCAAACAGCAGCACCCCAAACAGCATCACTCAAAATGGCATCACCCCAAACCAGCATCACCCCAAACAGCATCACCCCAAATCAGCATCACCCCAAACCAGCAGCACCCCAAACCAGCAGCACCCCAAACAGCATCACCCCAAACAGCATCACTCAAAATGGCATCACCCCAAACCAGCATCACCCCAAACAGCATCACCCCAAACAGCAGCACCCAAACCAGCAGCACCCAAACCAGCATCACCCCAAACCAGCAGCACCCCAAACACCATCACCCCAAATCAGCATCACCCCAAACAGCAGCACCCCAAACAGCAGCACCCCAGACAAGTCCTGCCCAGGCCGCTCTGGGCAGCCAGGACGTGCCCAGCGATGCCCAGCTGGCAAAGCACTGGGTGTAGGATTTCTGCTGCTGGACTCAGGCCCCTAAAGCCAAGCTGGAGATGCAACAGCCATATTTTGCTAAGAGCCAGCACTGCCAAAATTAGTCATCAACTGCTCATTGTTCCATGCACAGCAGATTAGAGCCAAACAAATGCTGATTTTAATCTCCCCTGCTCTCCAATGCTCGGATGCTTCTCAACTCAACCTTGAAAACGGCTTTTGTTCCCATTAAGGGCTTTCACCTAACGAGGCTCCCAAAGAAGATCCGACCTTTGGGGCATCAGGATCTTCCCCTCAATGCCACCCCCTGGGCAGCGTTGGCAGAGCCCAGCCAGGTGTGCCCCCAGCCCCTGCCCTGCTGCAGACTCAGCCTGAGAACCGCCCAGCGAGCGGTGGCAGGGAAGGGGCTCCTCTCCGTGCCAAGGGGCTGGGGGCACAGCGCCAGCCCCTGCCAAGCTCTGCCCTCTCCAGGGACACTCACACTCACCAGGCTGCCGTGCTTGCTCCCCAGCACGTTAGACTTGAGCAGGTCTCTCATTGACTCCCCAAGAGCTCTGTGCAGAGAGGGAAAGCAAAAACACTCCGTTCACCATCGCGGACGCCGAGAGGGAACAACCAAACCCTTCCTGCTCCTCCTGAGCGTGGAGCTGAGCTCAGCTGGGATGGTCCCGGGAATTCTGCAGGGGCTGAGCAGGGCTGAGCCCCCCAGGCATCAACTCCTCCCACCTGGGGTGACCACACAGCGCTGCCAACCTTCCTTCTCCTGCCAACCTTCTCCAGGAGAACAGAGCAAGCCACACAAAGAACAGCTCTGGATTCAGAGGGCAGGGATAGATGGGAGACTGGGAAGGAATTCCTGGCCAGGAAGGTGGGCAGGCCCTGGCACAGGTGCCCAGAGAAGCTGTGGCTGCTCCATCCCTGGGAGTGTCCAAGGCCAGGTTGGAGCAGCCTGGGCTGGTGGGAAGTGTCCCTGCCATGGCAGGAGGTGGGACTGGATGTTCTTTAAGGTCCCTTCCAACCAAACCACTCTGGCATTACAGGAAATAATTTTTGCTCTGAAAATGGAAGCAGTTACATCCAAGGCCCATTAACTGACTCACAATTAAGGTGCTCATTAACCTGCCCAGAGCAGGTGTAAAAACATCTCCTCCTCACCAGGGCCTTCTCTGAGTCAGCCCCTTTGTGCTGCCTGGAGGAACCTCCTCAGCTGAGCACTTGCAAAGGTTTCTGTTCTGCAATTCCTGCTGCTCTGCAAGAAGCCTTTGCCTGACCTTTGGAAAACGGTGGTTTGGGTGAAATCAGCCTGGGCTGATGGACAGGGATTGTTCAGGTGTCCCCAGGAGCAGGCAGGGATGGCAGGCAGAGCCCCACACACCAGGCTGACAACACACAGGGATGGGATCAGAGCCCCAGATCCAGTCCTGGTGGCCTGAGAAGGTCCCAGGGAGTGGGGGAACAGGGAGGTTCTCAGTTGCACAAGGTCAGCTCAGGATCTGAGCACTAAAAATATGGGTGTTTACAAGCCAGGCCAAACTGCCCATCCCACTGCAGATAAGGAGGGGGATAGAGAAGGACAAAGCTCCCCATTAGGGCTCCCTGCAGCTTTGTGGTTTGGATGGCTCCAGAGCTCAGTCTGAGATAGCATCAGTGGTGGTGGGACCTCCTCCAGCTCCCAGACCTCACCAAACTCCCAGAACAACTCCACCTCCCAGACCTCCTCCAGCTCCCAGACCTCCTTCACCTCCCAGTTTTCATCAAATTCCCAGAGCAACTCCATCTCCCAGACCTCCTCCAGCTCCCAGACCTCCTCCAGCTCCCAATCCTTATCAAACTCCCACACATTCTCCAGCTCCCAGACCTCCTCCAGCTCCCAATCCTTATCAAACTCCCACACATTCTCCAGCTCCCAGACCTCCTCCAGCTCCCAGACAACATCCAGTTCCCACCACCACCACTGCACAGAGGCTCCCAGGATGGGGATGGAGGCAGTCTCAGCTCTGCTTCCCCCCAGCACAGTCTTCTCCTTGGGAAGAAGCTTCTTTTCCTGGTCCTGGCACAGGTTTGATCCCCAAAACCTCAAAGCTGCTGAGCAGTGGCATCATTTTGGTTTTACTGAGCCAGCACTGGTGCTCGGCCCTGCCAGGTGATGCCACACAAAGCAACATCCCTGTGGCAGGAGGAGGTGCCAGCAGCCCCCTCTTCCCTTGGGGAGGGGAGAGATGAATCAGCCATGCAGGGGGAGGGTTTTCCTGCTCCCACCTCATCCCACCAGCTCCATGTGCACATGGATGTGGTGCTGGAGTATCAGTCCCAGGGCTGACAGAGCCCATTCCCACCATCCCCACGTGCCCTCAGAGCAGGGAAGAGCCACTTTGGAGACCCCAATCCCCCAGGGAGCAGCCAAACTCCTTGTTCCCTCCGTCTGGATGCAGATCTGGCTGATGGCACAAACAGCTGGAGCAGCAAAGGGAAGCTCAGGGAGCGGCTCCAGCTCTGCCCCCACCCCAGGAAACACCTTCAGGCTCCAGTAAACACCGGAATGAAGGCACTGAGAGGGGCCTCAAGGGAAGGGGCTGTTCCTACAAATCCCTGTGACATTCCCATCCCCTCCATCCAGGCCCAGCAGTGTCCCCAGAGCACAGGGAGCCCCAGGATGGGATCTGGGCAGCACAGTTTGCTTTGGGAAGGCCACTCATCCTCAGTGCACAGCCAAGGAGGAGATGCAGAGGCAGCTCCCTGTTTTTCCAGCCTGGGAAGAGCAGTAGGTTGGCCTTGCAAATATTCAGGATTAATCCCATTAGCACAGTCAGAACAAAGGACAAAAGACAGATGAAGATTTCTGAGGCAATATCTGCCAGCTGAGTTTGTTCCAGCCTGGAAGGAAGGAAGGGCCTGGGATTTCCCTGGAGTTCAACTGTTCAAGGATTTCTTCTTTCCACAGCCCCCTGAGTGCCTGGGAAGGGCCTCTCCTCTGCCCAAGCCACTGGGAAAAAGGCACCAGGTGAGGCCAGACGTCTCCTCCCCACGAGTCCCCATCTCTCCTCGACCACAGAGCTGCTTCCCAGGCACTTCCCATGGTCCCACAGACACCATGGACCTCCTGGAATGGTGCAAAAAGCATGCCTGGCACTCCTGGAGCCCCATTTTGGACCCTCTGGGGGAGGCAGATCCAGCCTCTCCTGGCTCTGTGTGCTGAGAAGAAACTCCAGGCTGGTTCTCATCTCTAAACTCTGTAAACAAGCAGAGCTTTCCTCCCACTCTGTTTCCCAACTCCTTCCCACCCTGTGCAGCCAGAGGAAACATCCTGGTGGAGCACAGAGCACTTGTGGCCCCTGGAGCTGCCCTGGGTCACTGCCCTCAGCACTTCACCCTCCTCCAGCTTCTTGGAATGATGTTGCTTGAGGGAAATAAAACCCTGCAAGCTTTTTGTCAACGTAAAGGGGTTTCAGGAAAGTCAGAGAGGGGGCAAAGTCTCTTTTCCTCTGCTGAGATGAGCCAGAGCCTCATCCCTGAGTGTTACTGCACATCCCATCCCTCATCATTGGCTCCAGTGGGGTTTTCCAGCCAGGATCCAGCAGGATGAACAGGGCTGTTTGTAGCCCAAGGGAAAACCTCCAGTGGGAGAATGCCTCAAATCCAATCCCTCCTGAAGTCACCAAGAGGGGCAAAGCCACCTGTGGGGTAAGAAAGGGCAGGAGGAGGTGGGGAGAAAGGTGGCTCCTGGGGAAGAAATTCCTTAGGGAGATACTGGGAAAAAACGGGGAGAAAAACCACTGCTCCTTTTGTGATGGCCTGGAAAAAATGCCTTCCAAGGCCCAGCTTTGCACAGGACATGAACCAGGGAAAGTTATTTATCCTGGCAAAGAGGCCACTCAGCAGGGAACAGGGAGCAGCTCTCCTCACTTGCTGCTTTCCACCCAAAGAACTCACAGTGCTGCTGGGAATGAGCACCCTGGGGTGCTGCAGGGGGCATGGGAGGGCATCCCCCAGGAGGCTCCAGGGGCTCCTTTCCCATCCCAGCCCTTCCCTCCTGGACAGCTCACAAAACCACAGGGGTTTTTTGGAAGCTCAACCCGGTTGGGGGTAAAGGTTTTCCAAGAGAGATGAAGGAGAGAGCCAGAAAAAAAGGAAATAAATAAAAGGAGAAGCAAAACAAACATTCTCCACTAAATATTCCAGGCTTTAAATCCCGTTTCCTGGCCAGAGGGAGGAAGTGCCAGAGCCGGGGTGGGTGAAGGTCACGGGATGGCCGGGCTGGGATGAGGGGGCACCGACCCCCCTGTGCCAGCCCACCCCGTGCCTGCCGGGAGCTGGAGCCAGGACAAGCCCTGCCTTGTGCTGCAGCTCCCGGGATCGGGGAAACCATCCATGGAAACCAACGGGAGCCTTGTTATTCCTTGTTATTCCTTGTTATTCCCGCACAAAGAGCGCCGGGAGCTGCAGGAGCAGCAGCCACAGCGATCCTTCCCTGCCCTGGGACGTGCCTCAAACCTGGATTTTCCCTGTTTTCCCTCGTGCTTCAGCTCTGGAATTGCTTTCTCTGCACCTCACACGACACAGCCCGAGGGTCTCGCTTTGCCAGAGGTGGGAGTGATCCCACCCAGAGCTGGGATTCCTTGGGAATTCCTTGGGAATGGGGCAGGTAGGGGATGCTCCACTGGGGTCAGTGTTTCTGTAGAGCATTCCTGCCTTTGGATCATTCCCTAACCCATTCCTGCCTTTGGATCATTCCCTAACCCATTCCTGCCTTTGGATCCTTCCCTAACCCATTCCTGCCTTTGGATCCTTCCCTAACCCATTCCTGCCTTTGGATCATTCCCTAACCCATTCCTGCCTTTGGATCCTTCCCTAACCCATTCCTGCCTTTGGATCCTTCCCTAACCCATTCCTGCCTTTGGATCATTCCCTAACCCATTCCTGCCTTTGGATCATTCCCCAACCCATTCCTGCCTTTGGATCATTCCCCAACCCATTCCTGCCCTTGGATCATTCCCTAACCCATTCCTGCCTTTGGATCATTCCCCAACCCATTCCTGCCTTTGGATCATTCCCTAACCCATTCCTGCCTTTGGATCATTCCCTAACCCATTCCTGCCTTTGG
>JAWWLZ010000019.1:1466723-1478273 GCA_035041345.1 Poliocrania exsul
GTTCCCCCAGCACAGCCCAGTTCCCCCAGCACAGCCCAGTTGCCCCCCAGTTCCCCCCAGACGTACTCAGCGCTCGGGAGTGGTCGGGGTTCCGGATGCCCTTGGCTCGCAACCTCTGCAGCAGCACCGTGGAGGACAACTGCTTCACCAGGTACACTGCCATGGAATAGTTCTGGGGACAGAGCAGCACAGCAAAGGCTCAGCATCACAGCAGCTGGGATTCTGTACCTCTTGCTCTGTGTTTCTGACAGAGAGAACCCCTCGAGCTCCAGGAGTTCACAGCACTGGAGGCTGAGATGCAACACAAGTGACTCCAACTTCCCTGAGACTGAGCTGCAAACCAAGCTCTTAAAACAGCACTCAGGACACTTCTGGAAGCTTTACACCTAATTCAGGACATGCAGCCCCTTTCTGCAGGGTGATTTCACATGGGTGATGGCAGGTACTGCCCTGTGCCAATGTGTTCAATGTCACATGGGTGATGTGAGGTACTGCCCTGTGCCAATGTGTTCAATGTCACATGGGTGATGGCAGGTACTGCCCTGTGTCAGTGCATTCAAGGGAAGCTGCCAGGTCAAGTATTATCAGAACTTATCTTGGGTTTTATTCTTTTTTCCTTTTCTAATTAAAGCTTATTTTGTTTCCAAAATAGGAAAGTGAGCAGTGATGCCTCTTCCCAAGGGCTCCCTAAAGATGCCTCCCCTGCAGGCTGTGCCACTCAGGCAGCAGGCACTGCTCATCTGTTCCTTACCTTCCTGCCCTTCCCTGGCTCTGCAATGGGACCTTCCCTGCCCAAGCAGAACAGAACCAAGGCAGTTCCAGAGTTCAGGGGGGCCAAGACGTGCTCTGGAGAACCAGCCCAAGAAGTCACAGCTCCCAGTGGCCTGTCCTTGCCCTCCCACGTTGGGTCACTTCCCCACCAGCCTCAGCAGGGCTGACCATGCCAGTTTTCCTTATCAGTGTCAGGGCAAGGCCATGGATGCTCCTTTTTGCCACTCCTTTGGCATCCAGTCAGGTTGGATGCAGAACTCCAACCCTTTCCCTCAAGGGCTGAGCTCTTCCTGGCATGGAGTTCAAACCACAACCTGGGATTTCTGAAGCTCTTCTTTTTTCTTACAAGCTTCTAAAAAAGCAGGTTGTAAATATCTTTCTAAAAATGTGAGACTGTACTATGCATTTATCAGCAACACCCCTCAGCTCCCAAAATGGAAAGGATAAAATCTGGGCTCTCACATTAGGGGACATCAATTAGTTTGATAAAAACATTACTGGCTAAACCTGTAGCTGCATTCATACAATTTCAATGGAAAAAAGAAAGGCTTCCCTCAGCAACTGCCACAAAAACCATCATACAACTGTGACATCTACTATCTTATATTTAGGATGCCACCAGCATCCAAAGGCAGGATTTCAGTAATACATCTTCCCACAAAATTACTCCAATTGAAACAGCATCAGAAACACCACATTTTCAATATTTTATTCTTACCATGACTGCTTCTCACGTCGTTAAAAACCACTACTGCTTTAACTTGTTTGTTTAATGCCTCAATTAGTAGAGAAGTTGGAAAAATGCTAATTAACACTGTGAAATTATTTACAGACAGCTTGAATCTACAAAGGCACAACTTGCCCAAGGCAGCTTGTACAGAAGGCTCTTGAGCAGAGGGGGTAAAAATCCCAGGGATGACTCCAGGAGAGGCACAGTGCACCAGCTGGGACATGCAAGTGGCTCTTAGGGGGAGGGCAAGGGGGAATCCAAATTCTGCACAGGATGGGCACAGCCAAAAACAAATAATTCCTCACATTTAACTGTCCAGGTGTCAAAGAATCACTTTAGGATTGATGGTGTCTCTAGGATGGGCTGGGCTGGAAAGGGCCTTAGAGCTCCTCCCATTCCACCCTCTGCCCTGGGCAGGGACACCTCTCACCAGTCCAGGTCTCTCCAAGCCCTGTCCCACTTGGATTTGGACACCTGTGGCATCCAATGCTCATGCAGGAGTTACCCAGGATGTTCTTTATAAAAACAGCTGATGGATGGAGGGATGGATGGATGGATAGATAGATTAGATAGATAGATATAGACAGATACATAGACAGACAGACAGACACAGAATTTCAGACAATAGATATCTGAAATCTCTATGAAGCCTGAGAACCAGCCAGTCCACAAGAGACTCAGAGAGTTCAGGGCTTTTCTCCTCCCTAAATCCTCCCTGATATTGTTCAGCACTCAGAGGACACATCCCCTTGCATGGAGGCCCTTCTGCAGTGTGAGCCCAACCAGGTGCATCTTTAAATGCTTATTTCTGATACCTGCAGCTCTCATTACATAAAATATTTTTTAAGACCCATTCAGTCATCATTTATTCCACAATCCTAACAGAGACTGTTTTCCACTCCCCCAAAGCCCATCCTGATCCCCCAGAGGTGTTTCCCAACTGCCCACTGTGCTGTGAGTGTTTTTCCATGCTGGGTCAGGAATCCTGGGCTTTGCACACTGCCAAATTCTTGGACAAGGTTTCCTCTCAGGACAATTCTCGGGCCTTCCAACAACAGGATGGTTGCAGTGGCACCAGCACACGGTGCCCCTGTAATGCCCACCCAGCAGGTTTGCTGCCAGCACTGAAAGCACTTCACTAATTCAGGGGCTCATTTGTTGAAGTCACTTTTTGCAGCATGTTCCAGATTTAATTAGTGCAGTGGAACATCAGCAATTTCATAATACCAATTGTAACATTCTCCCCACAGACACAAGAAAATGACAAACCCAGGAGTGTTTCAATGTGAAATATGAGAGTGGCAGTTGTGAGGAGGGACATGTAAAAGGCCAGTGGAAGCTGCTGGGCCCTGCTGAGCTGTGCTGCTTTGTGTGCACATCCCCAGGCAGAGAGGGCCACTCTGTACTGAACGTCACATGCCGGTCACCAGGCAGAGCCAAGATAAGGTTTGTCAAGTCCCCAAAGTCAGGAAGAGCTCCAAGACTGAAGTTTGGCCAAATCAACAAACAACAGTTTTATAGGATGTCTTGATCTCGTTATGTGAGCCCTCAGTGAGTCACAGAGGTGGGTGGGACATGGAGGGAGAGCTCCCACCACCAGCTGGGAGTGCACTGATCTCAGGGAGCACATCCATCTCCTGCCATCATGGAATTCCACCAAGAGCAGGACCAGGCCATTGCTCCAGCACCCAGGGCTTCCTGCACCATTAAACCTGCTTATCTCTCAGATCTGGCACACAGAGGCCCGAGCAGACCCTGCTGAGCTCTGAGCAGGACTTACCCTCCCGATCTCTGCAGTCCAGGAGACAACGATTGTGTTTGGTACCGTCGTGGACAACCTGACGAGTGAGGTAATGTTGATTGGTCTGCTGGGGCGCTTTGGTTCGACACCGTTTTTGGTTGGTGGAAGGTAGCCCTGAAATCAAAGCATTGAGCTCTCAGACACAACAAATCCAACACTGCTTTAGTCTCCTTCCCACCCCAGCCCTGCCCGAGCTGCTCACCCGAGCCAGGCTCCCACCCCAGTGCAGAGAGAGGGGGCAGACTCAGATCATCAGGTGTTTTGAAGCTCTTTCTCTTCCCAGAAAAATCCAAAATCCCAACCCTGCCCATGGAATGCTAACAGGTCCCTCTGAGCAGTGCTGTGGAACCTGCCTGGCCAACACTGCCCACTCCAACCCCCTGTGCTGCCCCAGGACTGGCAGCTGGTGTTTGTCAGACACAAGAATTTACTGTCATGGCTTTTGGAAATTAATCTTCTGTCTGATCTCCTGAGAAACCATTTATTTAATCTTCTTTATTCATTCAAATGCTCCAAAATGTGAAACAAAAGTGAGGCTAAATTCTCAGGCTAATTTCTGCCAGACATTCCTGCTGCTGCCACCCAAAAATGTGTATCAGAAGAACATCTTACTTACTGGAAGGCTGCATGGTTTCCCATTGACTTTCACACACAGATTGGGTGGGAAGTGATCTTCTTGTGGACAACTGGTTTCTGACAAACAAAACCTAAAAGCAAAGAGCTTCCATCATCTTTCACTTTCAAAGGGATTTTGAGATCATCACTTCCCAGAAGGAATTGTTTCCCACTGAGCTATGAAAGCACAACTCTTGCTGAACAGTCCTCAGATTAGCCATACATGTCCCCAGGCAGGAAAGCCCCCCAAAACTCCAGTGCTTCAGGAAGGCTGCAGGTTCCTGCTCAGGTTCCCTGAATCCCTCCCACTGCCTGACTCATTCCCACAGGCAGGTTCCTCTTACAAGGACAGTTCATGCCCATTTCTTTTCTGCCTCTTCTCCAGATCTCTCAAAATGAGACCAAGGTCTCACAAATGACAACCTTTGATGTCTCCCCCTGTCCCAGCTCCAGCAAAGCAGCAGCTGGTGAGGCACAGGAGCCCCCAGGGCAGAGCTCTTCCTTCAGCCAGTTGAATTTATTGACTGAAGTCCAAACAGGTTTATTTGGATCTAAGACAGGACACGCCCTGCCCTGGGCTAGGCCAGGATCATGGACAAGAGGCATTCCAAGGACCAACAAGAGCCTCTCAGCTCCACTGGATTCCTTCCAATGTCTCATCCCAACAGGGTCCCAAACTGGGGGTGCTGCCTCTGTCCCCCTTTTCCCTTACTCCTTCCTCATCCCTTTGTCCACCCAATCCCATACTGAGTCAACCCAACTGGCTGATGGAGAGGATTTAATCACCTCATTATACACTTGTCAAAACCTCTACAACAACCAGCAGGTTCAGACCCAGCCTGGTGATTCCCAAAGTGCTGCCTGAAGGGAAGGAGCTCTTGGGTTGCCATGCCCATGGAATGCTGTGCCTGACACCTCTGCTGGGAAGAACAACCCTCCCTGCTCTGAGATTCTGAAGGCCCAGGCACCTGGAACCTGCCAGTGGAGTTACAGGGAGGAGGATCCACCCAATCTGCAACCAAGACACTCAGCAGGATGAGGTTCCTCCCCACCCTGGAATGCCTGACCTGCTGGGTAACACCTGGCTGATACACTGAGAAACCAACAGCACCAAGAACAGGCAGAACACACATACCTTAGCTGGACCTGTACTGTGAAGTCACATTTGGTCCCAGAAATATCCCTGGAAACAACAGAACATGGGTTAAAACACACCATTTTTACAAGAGATTCATCAGTATGTTCTCCAGAGTTTGCTGGAAGTTTGATGGATGTAACACACACTTTCTGCTACATATGGTGTCTATCACACTTGGCTGCTTCTGGCCAGCCAAACCATCACTCTCCAGGTGCATTAAAAGGCACAGTTTTTATTTTTCAAGGTAAATAACTCAATTACATTCTCATCTGACCTCTACCATTCCCTTTTTTTATTATACACCATAAAGAAAATTCTGATGGCTCCCTATAAAATACAACACAGAAATTGAGAAAGCATCTGGCTGGTGGCAAGAGAGGGCTGCAGGAAGCAGGGTTGTTAAATAAAAACTTTTGCACAGAGCTCCGTGTTTGCACAGAACCTAATCCAAGAGAAACCCACCCCAAACGCCCCAAAGTGGGGGTGTTTAACCCTCTCCTCTCACCCTTTTGCTCCCAGCTCACACACAAAGGGGAAAGAAAGGAGCTGCCCTTCCCTGAGCACTGCACACACCTCACATTTCCAAGGTTTGGGGTGCTAATTCCACTCACATGGAACTGCTGATCTGCTGCACCTGCTGCGGCGTCAGCGCGAAGGCGAAGCACGTCTCACGGAACCGCTGGCTGTTGTCTGAGGCTGCAGGGAACACAGAGACCTTCACACCCACCCAGGACAGGCCCCAGCCACCTCCCCGTGGCTGGAGAGACATTGTATACTCATTTATATTAATTTATATTCATTTATACTCATTTATAGCCAGAGCATAGACACACGTCCTCCTGCAAACAGCCAACAGGTTGGCATTTAAACACTCCTGGAAATGAAAATATAATTAACAAACCTGATATGCAGGTAAAACAGACATTAAAGAAGTGATGCAGGTAACAGCAAAGCTTAAAACTTATCACTCATTGTAACAACATCAAGTTCTTGGATATTAAATAAATTCTTAGGAATTCTCATCAATGACTTTTTTACCTCCTTGGGCACATGGGATCATGGATTAGTTCCCAGAGGGACTGAAGCACAACACATGCAACAGCTCAGATTTCAGGGGGATGTTTTATGGAGTGAAATGCACCAAATGTATGTAATCTGCCAAGAATTTGGGAGATATGGAACTATAAAATCTGCTTGCAGAGCCCTTCACGGTGTCCCAGAACAAACCAAACGCTGCTCAAGAGTTAATGCTCCTGCTGAAAATCAAAGCCATGTTAAATATCTCCAAAATAGTGCTTTTATCTGAACCAAATCCCTTCCCAGGGCTGCAGGCACAGAGAAATACACACTGGCAGTGAAAATGGCTGTTTAAAAAAAGAAAGGGAAGAAAGAAGCATCTCCCCAGAGAACTGTTCCACACTCCCCACACAGACACTGGAGTGCAACTTAAAGCAGCTTTTCATTCAATTCCATTATTCTTAATAATTTTATAAGGCTCTGAATAAATACATTAGGCATTAAACACATGACAGATTTATCATTTTTTGGTTTACTATAATGCACTTGTGACTCAGCCCTGAGTGACAGATGAGTGAACACTTCAGGGGGAGACTCCAGAGATTTTGTGGTGGGCTGGAACCAACAACAGCAAAGACATTGAGGGAGGATAAATACTCACAGCAGCAATCCCCCCAAATTCCATTTCTCTCTCTCTTGCCACAATCCACACATTTATTCCTTTATCTGCAGGTCAGGGCCAGCAGCTCCAGAGCTGGAGGGGCAGGGACAGGGAATAAACTCCTGGGACAGCAGCAGCAATAGGAAACCTTTCCAAAGGCATGAACTGCCCCAAATAACCTGCTGCATTCTGATATCCATCCCTTTCCTCTGGAGCAGCCCTGGCAGAGCACAGAGTAAGAGGGAGCAGGAAACACAGACACAATGTGCACAATTAACAATGAAAAGCTGGGTGAACGTTTGGCTTCCAGGCAATTTTGCACCTATTTTTAGGTATCAGTGGAGAAGTCAGAATTACACATTGTCATCAACAGGAGCTGAACCAGCAAAGCTAAAGCACTGCAGGGAACTGAAGGAATTCCAGGTATTATTTCCTAGTGTTACATGGCTTTACCTGCTGGGTTATTTTCCTCCCATGGATTATTTCCTTTATCCTACAAAGTGCCAATTTTGCCTTTATTAGAGAAGTTCTGGAAGGTTTTTGTGAACTCCTGCTTGGAACTCCAACACCTTTAACTAAAGGCTGGTGATCATTCAACCGATGTGACCTTCACCTAAACCTGAATTGCCCAAGAAGTCAAACAGCAGGTACCAAAATTCCAACCCCATAATTCCCAAGGGATCCTTTTCCCTTTCACCTGCTCATCTTTTTGCTGGCTTTGCTTTTGCAGCAGCCCCAGCTTAAGGGATCCAGCAGGGAATGTGGGAAACAGGAGGAACTGGAGTCCCTGTGCAGCAGAAAACTATTACATGGTTTCCATCATGGGACAAAGGTTCCAAAATTCAAACCTTTTCCTTGTGTTAATAAGACCTATTTGTATTTAACAACAATATGTGATATTGAAAAGTGGGTTTCCAACTTCTGTGCTCACAGAATCGTTAAGGTTGGAAAAGATCTCCAGGATCATCAGGTCCAACCTTCAACCAAAGATCAACTTACCAACTAAACCAGAACTTGTTTTTTGGGCACTGCCAGGGGTGGTGACTCCACCCTGGATTATTTCAATACTTAACCAGTCTCTCAATAAAGAAATTTTCCCCAATATCCAGCTCCTGCACTGGCCAAATTAAAGCATTTACACATTTAATTGGGAGCAAATTTAGAAGCACATTTTGAGTGGGAGCTTTCCAATCCCAGTTGTGCTCACCAGCCATGGATCCAGCATGTTGGTCAGACAGGAAACAGGCTCAGCTGGCATCAAAAAAAGGCCTCTACCATTTCTTCTTGTGGTTTTGGTGGTTTTTTTTTTAATTTTCAGGGTGTTTTTGGTGCAGTGAATGCTGCACCCTCTGCTGAAGTGGGGACTTTGCAAGGCCATGGAGTGACAGGGCAAGGGGGAATGGATTTAAACTGAAACAGGGTGGGTTTAGGTGGGATATTGGGAAGGAATTGCTGGCTGGGAGGGTGGGCAGGCCCTGGCACAGGTGCCCAGAGAAGCTGTGGCTGCCCCAGCCCTGGGAGTGTCCAAGATGAGACTGGCCAGGGCTTGGAGCAGCCTGGGCTGGTGGGAGGTGTCCCTGCCCAGGGGTGGGACAAGAAGAGCTTTAAGGCCCTTCCAACCCAAACCATTCTGGAATTCTCTCTTGTCTCACCAAAGTCCCTGAGCTGCTGATCAGTGGGCCCAAGGATGGGATGTTCAGTCCCTGAAACCAACCCCAAACCACCCTCTGTGTTCTCCAGCCCCTGCTTTGTGCACCTGCAATCCTGGGATTCCCATGGGAGTGTGGCTGAATTGCAAAGAAGGCAGAAAAAGCTTGTTAATTAAGCAAAGATGCTCCAAAAGCCAATAAAATACTGCAAAACTCTTGACAGACTGAACGGGACAAGAACTACACTGGTCTGAACCACAACAGAGTTCTGGTCAGGCAGAGACAACTCTGCCCCTTGGACATGGAACTACAACTGGGTAGTGGCATCTGAAAGGAAGATAAAATATGGGTTTTCTTCGTGGTTTTCTCTAATCTTCTCCTTTATCTTCTTTTTATATCCATATCTATTCCTTCTAGATCTGCTTACCCTACAAATGATGCATGAAAATCTCAGGCAACCACATTAAACTGATTGGGCAGCTCTGCCATTACAGACACAGCTCCCAGGCTGACCCACAACTAAAACTCCTTATTTGAGATTTTCCAGGCAAGAAACTCTGCCAATCTGGAGTTTTAGTGCAGAAAAGCTGACAAATTTCTATTAATTCCTGTGGTGTATCAGAACACCAACCAGCCCCTGGCAAGTCAAGCTCATCATTTACTTTTCAAGTTCTGGGCTCTGATTAAAACCAGAATTATGCAAATATACAGTTTTATGAGAGAAAATCATTCTGAGGGCCAGAAACCCAACCCTGCCCTGCAAACAACTATCATTATTAACAACAGAAAGGTAAAAATAGATCTGCAATCGAAACCCAAGTGGATTAAAATAGAATTTATAATCTAATAAAGCAGAAATCAAGGCCAGGACAACAGAGTAAACATGGATGTTTGTAAGAAAGATGCCAGCAATGTTTTTTGGGGGGTTGAGGGTTTTTTATAACTGTGAATTATGAGATATTATAACCTTTTCTTTAGCACTCTCTGAATGGAACAGAACTTGGAGGATTAGTGAAGAGCTTTACAGGCCAGGTCTTCAGAAAGGAGGGACAATGCACAGATGTCTCATGGACTTTGTCATTTCATTTAAATATAAAGAACCCAAGTGCAGTAATTTCCCCCAAAATGCAGGAGCAGCAGAATTGTTTTACCCTCCTGCTGAAAAATACCCTGAATAATTCAGAGATCTGAAAGGGCATCTTTGCAAAGTGTAACCCAAAGCTCTTCAAGCAGAACTATGGAATGGCATGAGTGGCAACAGCAACAGTCTCAGACATGAACAAAATCCACATCTCCTCTTTCCTACTTCCTCATCCAGCCAATTAAATCCAGGGAAGGCAAGGAACAAAATCCATCTTTTCCTGGAAACTTGTACCTACACCAAGAACCAGCACAGGCTCAGCTCTGGTGGCTCTGCAGGTGCCCAATATCAGTAAAACACACTCAAAAATGCCCAAAATGCTGCAAAAACATCACAGGGTTTCTTCTTCCAAGCTCTTCTTTCCCCAACTCACCATCACCACTGTTTCCTGAATTATTCCATGCACTCAGCCAGGTCATGATCCAGAGGATTGGATTGGTGGATATTGGCTGAGAGGGATCCAATTATGCCCTGCTAATTGTGTATTTTCTTCAAACATTGCACCTGAGTAAGGCTTTCAAAATTTGAGGGAAAATAATTTTAAAATATCTTAATAATAATATAATTAATAGATATTTTAATAGATGACAATATCATTCATAGAACCAAAGCATTTAAAACCCTATAGAAATGTGTGTGTGTGTATATATATATATTATATATATATACAGACAGACTCTCAATATATCCCTTATATAAGTAATAATGAGACATGAAAGACATTTCCTACCCATTTTATTCTTTATTTTGGAAAACCCCTCTAGCACCAGAGTGAAAAAAGGAACCCAGCACAAGTGGCTGCATTTTCTACAGCTCTAAAAATATTCTGTTCCACCTCACCAGTACCCAGGGCTAAAAATAACCACACAATCTTTCTGCAGCAAATACCTCTTGCTGTCTTGAGCACAAGCCACTCTCTGCACTCCCATTCAGGCACAGCCACCTGGAAATCTTTAATGAATCTTGTGTTAGACACTGCTGAGGTGGAGATGTTTCCTGACCATCCCCTGCCAGCAAACTAAGGGGAATATTCCCATTTATCATCACCAAGGGCAGCTTTTTAAATACTGAAGGGAATGTTTTACCTCCTAATGCAGAGAGAGACCTGGATTAAAATGAAACTTGCACTGTACAGCACAATAATTACCTGAGCTCTCATTCAATTGGCTCATTCCCAATGATTTCCAATAACTGGGTTTATTTCTGAAGGTAAAACCAGTTCTGTTAAGTAAGAGTGTGAGGACTACAGCAAATTTTTGCTGCATGCTCTAAGATAAACAAGAGATGCCTAATTGGTTATTCACCAACCTACTACAGTGCAGAGTTTGGATTAGTTACATTTACATTTAATTAATAATAAATATTAACCAGAAATCTAAATATTGTAGCAGCAGATGTCAAGCCAACACATGGATATATAATTATATATATAATTATCTGTCTTCACCTTCCTGATGAGGATGTGAGGAACAGCTGGAGCTGTGCCAGGGGAGGCTCAGGCTGGGTAGGAGCACAAGGTTCTTCACCCACCCAGGGGTGTCTGGGCACTGAACAGGCTCCTCATGGAGGTTTTCTTGCCCAGAGAGGTAAAAAGCTCATCTTGTTGCAGCACAGGCATTTTTCTTTTCCTCTGTATCCTCTTTCAAGTATTGCTCCTGAAAATTTAATTGCTGCCTCCAAACTGGACCCAAATCCCTGCATTTAGATCAAGGCTCAGCTTTTAAAATGGTAAAATCCAGGCAGGCTTTGAATGCTGTTCCATGGCAGCAAAAGGCAGGAAATCCATGACACCATCACAGAGCCACAGCTCCTCATGCTGCTGCTTGTCCAGAGCCCCCTGGACACCTCCTGACCAGGGATCACAGAATTATAGAATCATAGAATGGATTGGGTTGGAAAAGACCTCTGAGATCAGCAAGTCCAACCCTTGATCCAACACTACTGTGATCACCAGCCCAGGGCACCGAGTGCCCTGGGCTGGTGATCACAGTAGGGTTGGCTCAAGATGAGGTGGATTCTCACTCAGT
>JAWWLZ010000019.1:1499841-1511793 GCA_035041345.1 Poliocrania exsul
TCCACCACGGGATGGGGGGCAAGTCCACCACGGGATGGGGGGCAAGTCCACCACGGGATGGGGGGCAAGTCCACCACGGGATGGGGGGCAAGTCCACCACACTTTCCCTAATGAATAAATAACCAAAGCCAAGACTTTCCAACCTGAAAATGGAAGACATGGGGACAAATATGATACAATCTATAAAACCATGAGCAGCACAAGGAGACTGGCCAGGGACCAACTGTTCAGCCTCCTCCATCCCAGCAGCGACCCATGGATGGAGCTGGACGGAACCAGGCTCCAAGGAAAGGAGCAGGGTTCTTGTGCAGCAAAGAGCAGAACACAAATCCCCACCGAAACACTGAGCACAAAACAAGGTTATAAAGGTTCCAGAGAAACCCAGACAGGCACTTGGGAAACAGATTCATTCTGGCTCATCCAGGAGAACATTTCAGGGAGGTGACAGCTGCTTCTCACGCTGTGCCCTGTTGGTGCTTTTCCCTCCTCACTCACCTCTGGAAGCTGTACCTTGATCTGAACCACCACAGCTACTCTGACATTCTTAAAACTCAGTTTATAACACGTTTATTTTTAGCCATTTCTTCAGAACCCCAAGTGACATCGTCAAGAGCCTTGAATAAAAATGTTACTGCTCAAATTTGAACAGCAAAGAGGTGAGAGCAGAACTGAACTGAATGAAGCCCTGGGTGTACACCCTTTAGAAAAATATTATCTAAAATCCTTGCAATTCAAACCAACTACAGTTCTGATTCTTGAGTTTTAAAGAATCTGAAGCCCTGCCATGGAGTGGCCTCAGCAGATTCACAGAGAGATGCTGATAAATCCCAAAAGAACAGCCTGGTTCCTGCCCCTCATTTTCCACCCTGGAGCTGCACATTTCCAGGTGCTCTCCCAGCCTGAGCAGAGCTGCCTCCAACAGCTTTCCCAAGAAGCTGGAAATCTGCACAAATACTTGGGCTCTTTCAAAGGCTCTTATTTTGCACCAGGGAAACAAGATCCAACATCTGCACAGGAGTGAGATCATTTTGTCGAGGGAGTCTCGAGAAACACCACGAGGAATGGAAGTCTCAGGAAACATTCTCATCCCCACAACTTTTTACAACACACTGTGGTTCAGATCAGATTTTACCTGAGCCAAACACACGATCCCTGCTGTATTTGAATTCTGCTTTAAAAAAAATAATAATAGCAAGCTGTACTTATGCTAAACAGCCCAGCAAACCATCCTATATTCTATTTTGCATGCTAATGAATCATTTTTCAGTTGAAAAGCTGAACAGAGCAGCTTATACAGTCTGAGGGCAGGGGGAACACCTTGCAGAAGGCATTAAATGAAGGTAAACAAGAAGTTCCAACACTGAAGGATTTTCATCCAACTGACCCCCTTCAAGGGACAGGAGATTTCTCCACGAGGCTGGACAGTGAAATTCACCCACTGCCACCACACAAACCAGGTGAGATGCCCTTCCAACGATCAAGACTAGAATAAAGAACTGGTTTTTACCAAGAATAAACCTGGTTTATAAAAGCCAGGCCTCTAAGCTCAGCTCTGCCCAAAGGTTACCCTGAATCCCTGCCCAACACAAACTTCTGAGAACATTTGTCACGTTTGCACACTCCAGTGGCTGTGACCACAAAAGATGCACCTTCAGGTGCTGCAACCAAGCAAGAAGGAGCCTGAGCTCAGTTTTGCATCTGCTTTATAACCAGGTGTTTACTGGGAGGGGAGCAAAGAGTGGGAGAGCTCGGTATCCCAGGCTTCAAAAATGGACAGGAATCCTACAGAGCCTCCTGGGGTCACCCATCCTGGGGTCACCCATCCTGGGGTCACCCATCCAATCCAGGGGCCTCCTGGTGTCACCCATCCTGGGGTCACCCATCCTGGGGTCACCCATCCAATCCAGGAGCCTCCTGGTGTCACCCATCCTGGGGTCACCCATCCAATCCAGGAGCCTCCTGGTGTCACCCATCCTGGGGTCACCCATCCTGGTGTCACCCATCCTGGTGTCACCCATCCAATCCAGGAGCCTCCTGGTGTCACCCATCCTGGTGTCACCCATCCAATCCAGAAGACTTCTGGTGTCACCCATCCTGGTGTCACCCATCCAATCCAGAAGACTTCTGGTGTCACCCATGCTGGTGTCACCCATCCAATCCAGCAGCCTCCTGGTGTCACCCATCCTGGGGTCACCCATCCTGGTGTCACCCATCCAATCCAGAAGCCTCCTGGTGTCACCCATCCTGGTGTCACCCATCCAATCCAGAAGCCTCCTGGTGTCACCCATCCAATCCAGGAGCCTCCTGGTGTCACCCATCCTGGTGTCACCCATCCTGGTGTCACTCATCCAATCCAGGAGCCTCCTGGTGTCACCCATCCTGGTGTCACCCATCCAATCCAGAAGACTTCTGGTGTCACCCATCCTGGGGTCACCCATCCTGGGGTCACCCATCCACTGCCTGTCACCTTCTCCCCTCACACTGCTTATGAAATTTAATTTCCTGCAGCCATTTCCACCTTTTTCACTGATACCAGTGGGCAGCCTCAGAACTGCTTTTGCACATGGCTGAGGATGTGAAGGATTTTTAAATCCATCTCCACTAACAGAAACCCTCAGGAGTAAAAACTCCTCAGGACCTCCATCATGGCATGGAATCCTCTGCCCAAATGCCATTCCCAAACAAGCTGCTGGTATCTCATTGCCAAAGATGGGAGGTGCAACAAGAGGTTGGGGGGACAGGGCTAGTTCAGCCTGGAGAAGAGGAGGCTTTGGAGGAACCTCATGGCACCTTCCAGTGTGGAAAGGAGGTCACCAAGGCAACACAGCCATGACCTTCACACCAGCACAGAGCAGAAGGCCGTGAGACAAAGGCACAACTGAAACAAGAGGCTCAGGAGGGATATGAACAACACCCCAAACCAACCCTGTTTTCACCATGGGAACAGTTAAGCAGTGGAGGAGGTTGCCCACAGAGGAGGTGCCACCTCCATCCTTGGAGGTTTCACACACCAAACTGGAGGAAGTCCTGAGTAACCTGTTCTGACCTCAGAGCTGATCCTGCTTCAAGCAGGAGCTGGGACTGGAGATTTCCCACGGTGCCTTCCAACCAGAATTACCAAATGATCTCTGTATGGTCAGGATCAAGGGAGCAAGGAGGTGTCACACTGAAAGTAACACCATGAAAAGTTCACAGGAGAGTCCCCTTGAACTCTGAAGAATTTAGCATGACAAATCCCATCAGGGCTGGAAACTGGGGGAAAAGCACTCAGGAGAAACAGGGCACGGGGAGAAAATTCCTACAGAGATCCAGGGATGCTGCTCAGTTTGCTGTGGGAAAGCTGCTGGGGGTGTGCCAGCCTCGAGGCAGGGCAGGGACTGACAGTGCCCCCTCCTCTCCCACTGTCAGATGTCCCTGTGGGATGGAAGGTGGCAGTGGAGCTTCCCTCAGGCCAGGCAGGGCTGGCAGGGGCAGGAGGGGGCACAACTCCCCCACGTTTGCCCACGTGTGTTCAGCCCCAGCCCAGTGAGGCACCTGCAGGGAACTGCTCTCTGCCCTCCATCCCCAGTGCTAAACCAGCTCTCCCATGCCCACAGAGTCTGTGCTCTGCTGCACAGCCCAGGGCTCTGTTCTTACCAAGCAATGGCTTCCAAAGGCTCCTTTTCCTTTGCCATTAATTATCGTGCCACTTCCCATATAAATCTCTTGTATATCATCTCCTATAGACAGGAAGGTCAAGCTTAGGTTGACCTCTGGTCTAATTGTAGACTGGCTTTTCATTTCTGTGTTTCACGTGTCCCAGACAAGCCCCCAACACCCACCCTGTGCTCCTCCTGCTCTGCCCTGGCCCTGAACACAAAGCTCTCAGAGCACTCCACTGTCCCCCCAGTGTTTGCCCAGGGACACCACACACAACAGAGGCACCCACAGCCTGCCCTAATCCCAAAGGAGAGCAAGATTAAGCAAATTGCTGACAAACTCCTGGATCAACAACAGCTGCAGCAGCCACGGGAGCCTCACAGGACAGGGAGAAGAGCTGACAATCCAAAGGTTTGTGGCACAGCACTGGGAGAATAATAACAAACTGTCACCTGGTTTAATGTGGTTCTGGCTGCCACTGAAAATCTGGGTGATCAGAACAAGGCCAGATAAAGCTGACATCTCCTGGCCACATCTTCAACTCCACATATTCTCAAAGGTTTGATACCTTCGAGTTTTTCTTGTAGCCCCAAAGCTGTGAATTTGCTTTGAAACAGCCACATTTTATGGCAGTGCCTCCACATTCAGAAGGGCTTTGATGGCATCGAGCAAAATGCCAGAAATAAGCACTCTTTGGAAGCTCCTTTCTCCTCCTCATCCCTCCTCCCTAGCAAAAAAAAAATCTGCTTTTAAGCAAGGCATTTGTTTTCATGAAGAGATTACTACTGAAGGTACTGTGTGCAATTTCTGCATCATAAAATCCAATCATCTTCACTTTAAAAAGCACAAACCAGCACTCCTGGCACTTACTGGTCTGTAAAGAGCTGGAATAGAGACAGAGCAATGAGACAATCGATACCTGAGCTTGATCAGGAGGATTCCAAATGCAGCTGCCCACCTGTCCCAGCAGTGCCCCAAACTGGGCATTCCCTCAGGACCAGGACAGACATTCCTGTGACCAGAGGGAAGGGGGACAGCACAGGCTGAGGCAGCTGCACTGCACAGGGCACACAAGGTATTTACCAACAAGTTTTTAACATAAAAGCCACACTTTCCTCCTTCCCTGGAACTGTGACTGTCAGAAAGCTTTGAGTACTTTTTATGGAGGGGGATAAAGCCAAGCCCTCCAGGAGAAGGGCACCTGTAACATCCTTCATCAAAGCAAAGTTTCCAGAGTGGAAGCACAGCAGCAAAAGTAAACAGATATTTCTGAGACAGCTTCAGGTGGAATTCTTTCTTTCTGGAGCCAAAGGGCCAAACATCCAGAGCAGAAAAGTCACAAGAGATCCAAACCATTTCCCAGCCATAAATCCTCTGGGATTTGAGTGATGCAAAAAGGTAACCCTTTCAAAATGTTTATCCACAGCAACCCAGGGCCTATTGCTTCAAATTCAATAGTTCAGCAGAGCCCAGTGAAGGTGATGGAGCACTCCCTGAGCCTGTGGCTGAGCTCCCAAGCCCTGGGACAAACCAGGAGCACAGGAGGAGGTCTGGGAACATCAGTGAGGCACCCAGAGGTGGGACAGGGCTGGGGGGATCTCCCAGCAATTACAGGCAGCACTCACATCTCAAGGGTTTGGAAGTTCTGCTTTGGTTTTCACATAATGGCTCTAAGAGAAAAACGATGAGATGCTGACTTCTGTGAGAAGGGATTAGAGGAACTGCAGCCCACAGTGCCAGAGACATCAGTGACAGGTCTGCACTTATCTCTGTGCCCTGTGTGAGTGCAGGGCAGCCCATAAACCACAGACACCAGAGCAGTCGGCTGCACCCTATAAATAACTTCAATATCTGAAGGTAACCCAACTCTCCCCACCCTGTTCCATGGGATGCTTTGAACTACTTGCCTTGTGTGTCTGATCCAGAAATGTTTTAATCAATGGCCAGGCAGTCCTGAGAACTCACCCTCCCTGAGGAAACACTTTTCTCATGGAGTGAAGCTGAACAAGATGCATCTTCTACCCCCTCCTTACCTTCTCATCCCTTTACTGTAATTCCTAAAGCAAAACATCAACTATGAAATGCTGTTTCTCACACCTTCCTCCCTTCCTTCTCCCAGGTGGCATCAAACATGAACCCCACTTGCCCAGACTCCCCAGGAATTCCCTCCAGGAACACCCCAGTGCTGCTGAGGGTTATCCAGCATGCACTGACTGCCCTTCCATGGGCACAGCAGCAATCTGGGTTTGTTGCCCATAAAGAAGGGTTATGGATTGGGCTCTGACAGAGCAGTGGTGAGGCACAGCTGCCAGAGCTGTTCCTACTAGCTGCAATCCCAGGGGCTAAAAAATGATACCTGCACCAAAACACAGTTAAACCACAGTGATGGCACCCACCAAACCTCAGCAGGAACCCAAAGTAATCCAGAGCCTCAGACAACAATGCCAAGGAGATTATATTCACTTTAAGCAGAGAAACACTCAGCCACAGCAACTCAGACAAGGATTAAGCAAAAATAGCTCCTAATACAGAGGAGGAAAATTCTAATGGAACACTCAAATAGGCAGATTCTGCTTATTAGCACTGAGGATGCAATTCCAGAGATGCACCAACCTGTGCCACCAACCTGTGCCCCTCCCAAAGTGCCTCCCTGCATTTGGGCAAAGGGTCTTTCCCAAATGGATCTCTCTCTCTAACTGGTTTGTTTTCCTCACCATTGTGTGGAAATGCTTTTATGAATTTTCATTCAAACTCTTGGCTCACTTTTTTTTTTTTTTATCCCCCAAGTATAAATTGTGTCTAACAAGAAACACACCAGGGATCTCTTCAATCCCCAAAGGCACTTTCTTAAAAGGAGAGAGAACAAAGGAGAAAACCTCCCAGCATGTGCTTTCCAAACCAGCTCCTTAGGACAGTATCAAGAATGACAATACTTGAACATAAGCTTCTCTTTTTCATTCTTTGATCCATGTGTAATTGAATTGATTATTGCAAACTGTGTCATGATTTCCAAAAGACTTGAGCAGAAGGCAAAGATCACAACAATCTAATAACCAATTTAAAGAGATGTAAGAAATATTGAAGGAAAGATTTAATCACTCAAGTGTACTCCTTCCAATTAGAAAGAGCTTTAAATAGCTTACCTTGAGATAAATTAGAGTCTGTGTGCAATTAGACAGGAATAGTAATTAAGATCAGGAAAATTCACCTATGCCTCAGCCTGTGGAGTTGTGGAGAACTCCACAGACTTTCCAGTCACTTCATTTCAGCAGCAGAAATGAAAACATACTGGTTCAATTTATCCAAACCTTCCAAAGAATTCAGTAACCTCTCAAGTCTGGGATCTGCAAAGTATGTTTGATCTTATCTGATTTTTTTTTCCCCAACAGGACAAAATGGGGCAAAAAACCCGGAAATATTCTTGATTATGGTAAGATAACACATTACAAAAAAGGCTATTTAATGATTTTAAACTGCATGAAAAGTCAGACTGACCACTGTTCTTCTGGAGGGAGCAAGAACTTCAGTTTTCCTGTGCCAGTTCCACCCCTCTTATCACATTCCCAACTTACCCCTGTGATGTTACACAGTTGGTTACATGGGAAGGCTCCAAAGTTTTACAAACTTGCCAAACTTTTCCTCACAAACTTTCTGGCAAGGCAAGAGAGTCACTGCACAACTATTACATTGGGTTTAGTTTCTAAAGCTCACCAAAGCTGAAATTAATGCCATTTGCTAATTAATCAGAGGAGAAAGGTAAAAGGTTTCAGAAAGAAAAAGAAAATTAAAGGAATTGGCTGGTCAGTCTTTAAACAGCAGAGTGTTAATCCCAAACCCTCCCTGAGGTACCTTCCAACTTCCAAAGAAAGAGTTTAAAAGCACATTTTCTGGGGATTTATTCCTGCTTAGAACATCCCCAGTGCCCCCAAGGATGATGTGACAGCTTTCCATGAGCCACATTTTTCCAGGGAGGCCTCACCTCTTCCAGCCCCTCCAACCTGAGCTGTTCTGCTCCTGGAAAACCACCCTGGGACAACCCAAAGCAGGGGTTTGTGTCCCCTCTCCCTCCTGGCAGAGCAGGACCCACCCACACACCCTTTTTTCTTTGTAAAAAAAAAAAAATGCAGTGAAGTTTTCAAAGTATGGATTTATGAATTACTCATTTTTCTTATGCCAAGCCCCTCTCATGGCTATGGGAAAAAATCAACTTTTCACAGAATGCAGGAAAATCCTTCAGTCCCAGCCTGCAAGTGCCACTGTCCTGAGCAGCAAAGGGAAACTGAGAATAAAACACTCAGTTTGGCATTTGGTCCCCAAATTCCTCAGGCAGCAACAGGACATTAAGAAAAATTAATTTAGAAAATTGTGGTTTCTCTCTCACAGTTCTTAATAAGGAACTTTCAGAGAGGGACAAGAAGCAGACACAGAAACAGCTCCATGAAAGACCCACCTGTGAAGCTGCAGAGAAAGACAAGAGGGCTTTTCCCCCTCCAGCCTGATGGACCAACAGAGTTCAGGTTTCAAAGCTCCCCCGATCAATAAATTGCCATTTTTCACAGCAAAATGCTGCCCTTCAGCCCTGCCCCTTGACCACCACCCTGCCATTTAAACACACACCCAGAAAAAATGACTTGATTCCTTATCACTCCCCTCTTGTAACTCCATTTCGGTGGGGCTGGCTGATGCAGACATCACACAAACCCCTCGCAGGGAGCTCCCCAAACACACCGTTCCGTTTGCCAGGCTAAAATTAACAGAAGTTTAGCACAGGAATCACATCCCAGCCCTTTATCTTGTGATTTGGGGGCACAGTTTGGAAAGGAAAACGACTTAAGGACAACACAGCAATAGAGTATGGCCTGAAATCCCCTGGAAAACTCTGGCCAGAGGAGGGTTTAGAGGAGCTGGACACGCTCGAGGTTTCACTCCTTCACCTCCTGCCAGCACCCTGAGCATCTAAAAATGAAAGTGCACCGTACCTTGGACACCCAGAAACCTGAGCCCTCCTGAACCTCTGGGGAGACACAAAAAGTATTTCCTTAGTCATACTTCACATACCCGGATTTATAGTCCACATTTCATCTCAGATCTGTGTCTTTCCCTGCATTAACTCCAGCGCAGGAGGCAGGAGCCCTTCGGGTGCGTCCCGACCCTGCGACAGTCGCGATGGAACTCCCAAACTCGCCCCACCAACCGCCCCGCTGGTGCGTTCGGGCCCCGCACACGCTCTGAGTGATGCCAAACTTTCCCGGGGGGCTTTCCAGGGATTTCAGCGCGAGTACAGCGCGGGTGCCCCAGTGCTGCAGTGCCCCCAAAACCCCCGGTGCCCAGCGGAGCAGTCCCTGCCAACTGCGCGGCGCTGGCCCGGGGCGGAGCGGCGGCCGGGGCTCGGCGGGGCTGCCCCGCACACCCGGCCCGTCCTGGCTCCTCCCGGAGCATCCGGTGGGGCTGCCCCGCACCCCCGGCCCCTCCCGGAGCTGCCCCCGGGGCTCCCCGGAGCAACCCCCCGGCCCTCCCGGAGCATCCCGCACCTCTCTCGGGGGCTCCCCGGGGCTGCCCCGCCCATCCCTCGGGGCTCCCGGAGCATCCCCCGGAGTTGTCCCCCGCACCCCCGGCCCTCCCGGAGCATCCCCCGGGGCTGCGCCGCGCACTCCCGGCCCTTCTTGGCCCCTCCCGCACATCCCTCGAGGCTGCCCCCCGCTTACACCCGGCCCCTCCCGGCCTGTCCCGGCCCCTCCCGGGGCATCTCCCGGAGCTGCCCCCCGCACCCCCAGCCGCGCCCGCACATCTCCCGGAGCTGCCTCCCGCACCCCCGGTCCTCCCGCACATCCCTGGGCTCTGCCCCGCGCACTCCCGGCCCCTCTCGCACATTCCCCGGGGCTGTCCCCCCGCGCCCCCGGCCCCTCGGGGGCTCCCCGGGGCTCCCCCCGGGCTGCGGGGCGGCCGAACCGCCGCTGTCCGTGCTCGTCGGGGCTCAGCCCCGCTCCCTGTCCGGGCGGCTCGGGCTGCCCCGGGGGTGGCGGTGCCCGCGGTGCCCGCACTGTCACCCCCTCCGCGCTCCCGCAAACTTCGCAGCCAGCGCCGCGCTCCGTGCCCCGCCCGCACCGCGCGGGGGCTGCCCCGGCCGCTGCCCCGAGTCCAGCCCGGCCCGGCCCGGCCCGGGGTCCCCGCTCTGCCCCGATGAGCGCGGCCGGCGGAGGGGGGCGGCCAGGGGTGGCAGCTCCGCACCGCGCCCGCGCCGCCCGTCCCTCCGGCCCCGCTCCCTGCAGGGCCGCCCGGCGAGCCCCGCGGGAGCCCCATCCCAGCCCGGCTCGGCCCGTCCCGTCCTGTCCCCTCCCGGCCCGGCCCGGCGCGGCCGCGGCGGCTCCGCGGGGGGACCCAGCGCTGCGCTTTACCTTTAGTTCCGCACTGTCCGCCATCTTGCGTCCGGCGCAGGCGCGCTGAGCGCCGCCGGGACACCGCCCCCCCCCCTGCCCCGCCCGCGCGCGGCGCCCGCGTTTGAATCGCGGCGCCATTTTGTGCGGAGCGCCGGGAGGGAGCGGGGCTGGGATCGGGGAGAGCCGGGCGGGAGCGGGCCTGGGCTCGGGGAGCGCCGAGAACCCCGGGCGGGATCGGGCCTGAGCTCGGAGAGCGCCAGGGGAGCCGGGCGGGAGCGGGCCTGGGCTCGGGGAGCGCCGAGAACCCTGGGCGGCATCGGGCCTGGGATCGGGGAGAGCCGGGCGGGAGCGGGCCTGAGATTGGGGAGCGCCGGGCGGGATCGGGCCTCTCCTCGGGCAGCGTCGGGCGGCCTCGGGGCCCTCCTCGGGCAGCGCCGGGAGCTCCGAGCGGGCTCGGGCCCCTCCTCGGGCAGCGCCTGGCGGGCTGGGGACCCTCCTCGGGCAGCACCGCGGGCACCGAGCGGCCTCGGGTCCCTCCTCGGGCAGCACCGGCAGCGCCGGGCGGGCTCGGGCCCCTCCTCAAGCACCGAGTGGTCTCCCGTTCCTCCCTGGCTATCTCCGCGTGCCTCGAGCGGATCCCGGACCCTCTTCTCCAGCCCCGCGAGCCCTGAGTTTCTCCTCAGCCGGACCCGGAGCTGCCCCCAGTCCCTTCCCGGGCAGCCCCCCCGGCTCGGAGTGACTCTGGATCCCTCCCCAGCCGGCCCCGGAGCGGTCCGCGGTGCCCACCCCCGATCCCTAGAGGGACCACAGGAGCTTACCCCGATCCCCTGCGGGCTCCCTGGTGCCCACCCCCGATCCCCGGAGCGGTCCCCGGTGCCCACCCCCAATCCGCAGAGGGCTCCCCGGTGCCCAACCCCGATCCGCAGAGGGCTCCCCGGTGCCGATCCCCTGCGACCCCCGGAGCGGGGATCCACGGGCTGATCCCAACCGGAATTTGCGGCCCCTCTTCCCGCTGCTCCACCCGCGGGGCTCGGCCCTTCGGGACGGGAACCCTCCGGCAGACAGGTTCTATTACTCTGGGCTTCTGCAGGAAAGTGCAGGGAATCACCCTGAGCTCGCCTGGGCTTTGCTCTTGCCGAGGAGCAGCAGTGCGGGTGTTCTGAGGAGCCTTTGGGCCCCACAGCTGCCCATTCTGAGCAAACCTTGGGTTATTCCAGCAGCAGAGCAGGTCACACGGAGAGGGAAATGCCTGTCCAAATGGCTGCCTGGCAGGATGATGGCATCGGGTGTGAAGCTGGGCTGATCAAACACCAGTATTTTAATCACTTTGGCTTGATTCAGCTCGTTTTTACCTGTGTGTTACTCTATAAATATAGATCATAGTGTCACCATTCACTGGGCCTTCACCTGAGTGCACAGAATAGAAAAAAGAGACAAAATGTCCTTCTTGGCCATACCTGCCATAAAATCCAGCTCTATGTTCAGAAAGCACTTAACATTCTGTACAAGAGAAAAAAAGCATTGATGTCTCCCCTCTAGAGATTAAAATGTGTTGGAAACCACCCAGGGAACCTGTGGTAAGGAGATCACCCCTCCTGGGTACTGCAGAGTTATAATTTATCCCACACAACCTGAGGAGTCACCCACGACTGAAAATTGGGTGGTTTGCATTGAGAAAGAATGGGAGTGGTGCCCAATGTCTTGCTAGTGGGTAGCTGATACCATCCTGTTTATTGATAGAAAAAAAAAATTATCCATCCATCTATCTATCCTTCTGTCCATTCCTCCCTCTCTCCATCCATCCATCCATCTATCTATCCCTCTATCCATCCATCCATCCATCTATCCATCCCTCTATGTATCTATCTATCTATCTATCTATCTATCTATCTATCTATCTATCCATCTATCTATCCATCTATCTATCCATCTATCT
>JAWWLZ010000019.1:1544593-1558012 GCA_035041345.1 Poliocrania exsul
TCTCCAACTTCAATTTCCCCTGGCAGAGCTTGAGCCCATCATGCCCCCTTGTCCTGTTGTTGAGTGCTCTTGCTCTCTGTTGTTAACTCAGTAACTGAGATAACCAAACCAACCCCCAGCAAAGCTGTTCTGTTCTGTTCTGACACTTAAACCAAACTCCACCTGGACTTGGCCTCCTGTGAGTGCTGCTGAGGTTCAGAATCACAGACTAAAAAATAAAATAAAATCCTGTTTAATTTCAAACTGAGTGAGTGGAGCAGGCTGTGAGCACCAGAGGTTGGTTGGAACCCAACTGAACTGCCTGCCAAGCCCATTGGAACTTGGGGACCCTTCCCTGGCTGCTCCCTGTGCAGGCTGAGCCAGGACTGGCCACACCAAGAGAGATCCCCAGAAATGAACCCCATGGAATATTCAGCCTCCCACTTGATCAGGGGAGGGTTTGGAAGAGCAAACAAGACACAAATCGATTCCTCAGTGCCCTCCAATCAATCCCCCCAAACGGGCAGGGCATCTGTTTGTGCTCAGTGCTGTTTGCTCTGGCAGCTTTGCCGTAATTGTGGCTGTTCATCTCCGGCGTCCCCGGGGCCCTCAGCTCCACATCACTAATACTTAACACTCATTTCACATCTCTCAGCTCCTTGGAATCCTCAACAGGTTTCTGGGGGCTCTGGAAACCCTGAGAGCAGGACCACGGAGCTCTTTGTGCGTGGCACAGGTTCCGGCACCACCAGCTGCTCCCGGTGCCCACCGGGGATGGCACCGACAAAGGGGCTCTGCCAGGGGCACCAGAGGCAATTCCAGCAGGGCAAACACAGCTTGGATGGGAAGGCAAAAGGAAAAGGCAGCCCTGAACAAGAAAGTTGCTGCCATCACCGAGCGCCGTCAATCACCAGGAAAATCCGATTAAAAATCTCCCGTCCCCTGTTTATATACAGAGGGTTTTTCTTTTGTCAGCCACACAAATGAGAAAGTGGCATTAATTGATTTTTTACTACTCCAGGCCCTGCTCCTGCAGCTGAATTTGGGGGGTGGGAGAATGGAGCGGCACAAATCTGATTAAGGGATTGGAGGCACAATGCACACACGGCACTAAGAAGCCCTGGCTCCTTCTCCTGCTTTATACTCTGCTTCTTCACAGGCAATTATTGCTCTTATTTAATGCTGCAGGAGTGTCCTGAGGTGCTGATCAGAGTGCAGCCCCACAAGTGGCTGCTCCTGCAGAAGCACCAGCCATTTAATCCATGCAGAGTGTCTGAATACACTTAAAATACCAATTTCATGACACCAATCCTACCTAGACTGCAACAGTTGCCTGTGAGAGGCAATTCCTTGATGAATTTGCAATGGGTAGAAAGGACAATATGCTGGGAATTAAAGATATGGCTCTGATTTTGGAACTGTGAAGGGGTTTATTTACCTAGATTTTTGAAATAGAGAAGACAGCTGACATAAAAATATCAACATGGTAAAGGCACAAGTTGTCAATGTGAGAGATTTGTAATTCTGCCACCAGAAAGAGTGAGATGTAAATATTTGTCCCTGTGCCTGGAGAACTCAGGAACAACCAGAAGTGCCAAATGAAACATTTGCTCAAATTAAACTGCAAAGCCCAGGAGACTCCAGGAACCAAAAATATTAACTCTATCATGATAAGCTGTTGCCAATTTGTTTTTGCCCAATTCCCTCAGATTTCCAACACTTCTTCGAGCCAACTCAAGTCGTTCCTTTTCACATTTCCCTCCCAAGTGCTGAACATTGTGCAGCTTGAGGGCATGTTAGGAAGTCAGATGTTTGCTGCAGAAAAGCTCTGATCCCACCAGCAAGGGCTGGGCAAAGGCAGGGAATGAGGACAACACCTTCCCACCCCACCACTCCCACCCAGCCTTGTCATCAGCCCCAAATCTCTGTTATTGCTGCATCTGGTGACACTGAGAGAAGGCATTTCCCTATTTCAAGAGCTGATTTCTCCAGTGACAAAGAACTCCCACCCCTAAGGACAGAGATGGGGGGTTCCCCCTTTTTTGGAAAGATGAAGGGGGAAAATTCCTGACCCACTTTCCCAATTTCAGCTTAAGCAATGCTGAAATAATACCTGGCTTTTCTTCCTAAGCCCCCCTGAGCAAGGAAAATAATGAACACACAGTGACAGGAGCATCCTGAGCCCTGGGGTGGAACCCAGCACGAAGGGAGTCAATAGAAATGTTGACTTTGCCTCCAGTGTATCCAGGATTTGATCCACAACTCCTTGTCCACTGTGTGTCTGAATTGATAGACTGGAGCTACACTTTCACATTCATCATCTATATTTAATGGCTGAACTGGATGATCTTTCCCAGCCTAAATGATTCTATATTTACAGCAGCTGAAACCTGGCTCTGTCCCTTTTTTCCTTGGGAAATCAGGAGAGAGCCCTTTCCTTCACACCTGGCACGTGGCTGGTGCCTGTCAGAATTTCTCCTTGTCAGGGAGTGAATAACTGGGCTGGCTGTGACAGAGAGAGCCCAACTGTTTGCACACACAGCAATCCCTCCCAGGGCCAAGCAGGGACACTGATGCTGGACAAATCATCACTGAGAGATCCTGCACTGGGGCAGGGAAAAAGGAGGCAAAATACAGCTGATTTCACCCAATTTATGGGGTGTGTTTCCATCCCAGGGCCAAGCAGGGACACTGATGCTGGACAAATCATCACTGAGAGATCCTGCACTGGGGAAGAGAAAAAAAGGAGCCAAAATACAGCTGATTTCACCCAATTTATGGGGTGATCTATCCCCAAAGTTACCAAACACCACCACCCCCCAAGCTGTGCAGCCACCTGAGCTCCTCAGTGACAAAAAAAGCCCTCCTAGTGACAAACCCAAGCACAGGATTTTCTTGGCTTTCTTCTGAAGGTTTAGATGAAAACCCAGGTGGGATTATGCTGATCCTCCACTTGTTTGTTTAAACCATAAAAGTGTTTCCTGAGAGCTAAACCCAAGGGTTTAACACAATGAACTGCAAACATTTTTAGCTCTACCTGCTAAGAAGTGCTACTGTCCAGACCCTCTGGAATAAATAAAACAACTAAATCAAATATAGCTACTTAAAAGCTTCACATTTTGAATTTCCTGTACTTGTTTGAAACAGAGGAACAGGCAGCCAGAACCAATTTTTTGAGAGTCTGTAACATCTTAACACATTTTTAACACATTTAAATACACAAATAAACTATTTATATGAAAAAACTCCCATTACAGGTAATAAGGTGGGGGTGCCTGGACTGAAGCTTTGCCTGGAATGGAGAGAGGGATTGCTGGATACACAGGAATGGGGAATTTAAAAATTGCATCAGGCATTAAAATAATAATTAAACCCAAGGCCATGTTTTCCAGCAGGTTTTGACACAGATGATGTACAACCACACAGCCTTCTAAAGAAATACAGCACCATCATAAAAAGCACCAGCAATGCAAATTTCAAAAAGGAGAAAAGCTCCCAGCTGGGTTCAAAATTGGGAGACTTGAACCAAAATGGTCAGATCTGTGCCAAAGGAATAAAGTGGAGGAGGTGAGTGAACCCTTGGCCAACAGTTCTGCCTCTCCCAGCACCATCTTTCACACCCTTGGCCAACAGCTTTGCCTCTTTGCACCCTTGGCCAACAGTTTTGCCTCTCCCAGCCCCATGTTTTTCACCCCTGGCCAACAGCTTTGCCTCTTTGCACCCCTAGCCAACAGTTTTGCCTCTCCCAGCTCCATCTTTTGTACCCCTGGCCAACAGCTTTGCCTCTTTGCACCCTTGGCCAACAGCTTTGCCTCTCCCAGCCCAATCTTTTGCACCCTTGGCCAACAGCTTTGCCTCTCCCAGCCCCATCTTTCCTTGAGAATCCCAAGCAGCCTCCTGAAGGCTGTACTTTTATTCCTCCATGCCACAGCAGAACAGAATCACTGCCACATCCCCACTTCTGGTGTTACAAATCCAATTTCTTGCCATAAAAGCCGTCCCTTACACAGGCAGAGATGGCACAGCCCAGTTTGGTGCTGTCTGACCAAAAACCCTCCCCAAGAGCCCCTCCCCAGCCCTGCAAAGCCTGTGCAGAGGGCAGAGGGAAAGGCCAAGCTTGCAGCTAAAGGGGAGATTTGAAACAATTACCAAAGCAGGGCAGTGATCTCATAAAGGCAATTTCTGCGCCAGCTTGTTTGCTGCAACTCTCCCTGCTCGGAACAGCCAGAACAGATAATAACTATTAGTAAATCAAACTCCTGCAGGATCCAGCTGTGCCTCCCCCATTTACATACAGATAGAATGGGTATATGGGTTTAATATGTATGGCAGCCATACTTTTACCACAGCTGAAGTGCACGCTACAAAGGAGGAGCAGAATGGGCTGGGAGCAGCAGGAGATAATAAAGTGGCCCAGATCAAGTATCAGCCGGCGATTGATCTCAGCCAGGGGAGGGGGCTGCTCTCCGACCTCACCGCGCACTACGCACACAGGCCATTAAATAGAGCTTAGCATGGGAGGCTGCGGGAAGAGCCCGGGGATGCAGCCCTGGAGCCAGCCCAGGCAGTGCCAGGCAGTGCCCAAAGGTGCCAGGGCAGCACAGGCAGTGCCCAAAGATGCCAGGGCAGCACAGGCAGTGCCAGGCTATACCCAAAGGTGCCAGGGCAGCCCAGGCAGTGCCCAAAGATGCCAGGGTAGCACCGGCAGTGCCAGGCAGTGCCCAAAGGTGCCAGGGCAGCACAGGCAGTGCCAGACTGAGCCCAAAGGTGCCAGGGCAGCCCAGGCAGTGCCCAAAGATGTCAGGGTAGCACAGGCAGTGCCAGGCAGTGCCCAAAGCTGCCAGGGTAGCACAGACAGTGCCAGGCTATACCCAAGGGTGCCAGGGCAGCCCAGGCTGCACCCAAAGCTGCCAGGGCAGCCCAGGCAGTGCCACCCTGCACCCAAAGGTGCCAGGGCAGCCCACGCAGTGCCCAAAGCTGCCAAGGCAGCCCAGGCTGCACCCAAAGCTACCAGGGCAGCCCAGGCAGTGCCAAGCAGTGCCCAAAATTGCTAGGGCAGCTCAGGCAGTGCCCAAAGATGCCAGGGCAGCCCAGGCAGTGCCAGCTGCACCCAAAGGTGCCAGGGCAGCCCAGCCCCACTGCCCAGCCCCACCTGGCTCTGTGGGCAGGCTGGCACACCAGGAAACCCCACAGTGCAGGCATAACATGGAAGTGCCCAGGGGAAATACAGAAAAATTGGTGAGATTTTCATTTTGGAAAGGGAGAGGAGAAAGAGGAACCCGCTGAGATGTTGTGAAGCCTTCCCTGTGCTAATACAGGAATATTCTCCATTTAACTGACTCTGTGCCCTTCTCTGAAGAGGGAACAAAGTGGGGATAAAGGAGGAGCACTTTAGAATGAGTTTGGAACAAGCTTAGATTGGTAAATTCTAAAGGTTGCTCCTTTCCCTGAGTGGACAACTCTCCCATTACTTGGTGAAATTCCTCTTTCCAATCCCATGGAACAAGTCTGTTAATGTGAAATACTTTGAAACAATTAATTGGTCCTGTAAACACAGAGCAAGCAACGTGCCAGCCTGTTTTGGGGATGGGAACATGGAACAAAGGCCAGAGAGTGAATAAATAATAATAAAAGAAACAAATCCAGGCCCCCCAACTATGCTCTGGAAATGTGGTGCTCACCTGCACATGGATTCCTGCCCACAGGAACTTCCCACAGCCTTGATTTTGGCCCTATTTTCTGCCCAAACTGGGATTTTTACAAGAGCAGAGCTCCTGTGGCAGAGAGGGCAAACCCAGCCCTGAGTGGGCCATGCCAGTGCCAGAGCTGCAGGGTTGGCACTGCAGGGGAGGCTCAGGCAGCTCCTCAATGCACCCAGCAATTCCTGGATTATCAGGAGAGCAGAGGGAGGGATGTTGTGCTCCCTTTGTTCTGCTCTCAGTCTCACTGTGCTGAGTTGGTCAGCACAGAGTGCCCTCCAGGATGGGCAGTGCCCGCAGGGAGGAGCCAACTCCAACCCCACTGGACTAATGATGGTTTGGTGTTATATCCCCTCATCCTTGAGACTACAAGGCTTTTAAATTAAAAAAATCCCCAAACTCCAGGAACATGCACCAGCCCTGCCCTAATTGAAGTCAATGCCAAGCTGACCTTGAAGCTCCAGGATTTCCCTGACAGAACCTGCCCCACTCTGCCCACCCCGGTGTTTACATCCCTCTGCCCACCATCCCATCCATCAGAATTCCAGGGAGGTCTCAGGGGTGGATGGTGTGGAATTAGAAGGATATTGTGCTCCAGTTCAGAGGGTATTTGTGTGCTGGGAATGACTGGCCATGGCACTCAGTGATGGGGCACAGCCTGGATTTTCTGGGCTTGGAGGTCTTTTCCAACCTAAATTTGATATTTAACAGCTTTTCTTCTGGCCCCATTTTCCAGCAATTACTAATAAATAAATGGTTACATTTTCAACTTAATGCCTATAAATTAATTGATACATCTGTATTTAAAGACAGGCTGGGGGTGGCTGTGAACACAGCTATACCCACCATGCTGATGTAAATGTGCATGAGAGGTTTAGAAATAGAAGGACTGGGGAAAGGCAAGAATGGAACTGGTTTGACTGGGGAACAACTCCTGAGCTACCTGGGGGTGTAGCACAGAAAGCACAGGAGGGAATTCAGGGCAGTGGGGAGGCTCCTGCAGGCAAGGACTTCAGTTCACCACCTCATATTTCCCTCCTTGTGCTGCAAGTTTCTTTATAACTGAATAAGAAGCAGCAAAATGCACGAACCCAAACAGTTTGTTTAAAAAACAGGACTGCTTCTTTTTATTTATTTTTTTTTCCTTCCAGAGCTGCTGGAATTTCCAAATTATTTCACAAAACACCTCCTTAAAAGGGGCCCAGCACACTCCAGGGCATGGAGTTGTAAAGATAAATCTGTGCACTTGCCTGGGACTGCAGGCACTCACCCTTTGGCCTCAGTTTTATGGCTCTGCACCCTGGAGTGGTGTTATTGCTTCCAAACATACAGATCCACTTCTGGGGGCTGTGGCTCTGCAGATGTTTTATTTATAAGTGGCAGGGCCGTTGCATCACCCCACGTGCCTCTCTGTGCACACAATTGAGGTTTTATGGAAGGCCATTGCATTGTTTTAATAGCTGAGCCAGCCAGCCATGGCAGAGCAGAGCACGAGGTAAATGTGGCCACGGCTCCACAACCTGCTCCAAGTTCCCTCAGATGTGACTAAACTGCAAGAATTTGCCAACCATCAGAAGTTCATAAAAAAGGCCAAATCAGGCAGTGTGAGCCTTGGGTATGAGACAGCACCCAAAGCGGGGCCCTGAGAGGCTTTAAGGCTCCTTTAACCGAGGGATTTGAGCAGGTACCTGACTGTAAACACAGCTGGGGGGAGTGAATTCCCTAAAATCAGATTCACAGTTAAATATTTCCCTCCCCAGGACCTCAGCTGAGCCTGGGATTGGGAGACACCTGCCCCAGGGCACCTTCAGAGCTGAGCCTTTAACTGGAGAGGAGCTGCAACAAAACTCTGCTTTATCCTCCTTGCAGCTCCCAGTGGGTCACAAGACATGAGAGAGGATGCACAAGTGTCTCTGTCTTGCTAAAATCCTTTAGAATTGTTCCTATATACAAATTATTCCTATATAAAATTATTTTTAAAATCATTCCTATATAAAAATAATTCCTATATACAAATTATTCCTATATAAAATTATTTTTATATAAAATTATTCTTATATTAAAATTATTCCTATATAAAATTATTCCTATATAAAATTATCCCTATATAAAATTATTTTATATAAAATTATTCCTAGATTAAAATTATTCCTATATAAAATTATTCCTAGATTAAAATTATTCCTATATAAAAATATTTTTTAAATTATTCCTATATAAAATTATTCCTAGATTAAAATTATTCCTAGATTAAAATTATTCCTCTATTAAAAATTATTCCTCTATTAAAAATTATTCCTATATAAAATATTCCTATATCAAAAATATTCCTATATAAAATTATTCCTATATCAAAATTATTCCTATATAAAATATTCCTATATAAAAATATTCCTATATAAAATTATTCCTATATAAAAATTATTCCTATATAAAATTATTCCTATATTAAAATTATCCCTATATTAAAATTATCCCTATATTAAAATTATTCCTATATAAAATATTCCTATATCAAAATTATTCCTATATAAAAACTATTCCTATATCAAAACTATTCCTATATCAAAATTATTCCTATATCAAAACTATTCCTATATAAAATTATCCCTCTATTAAAATTATCCCTATGTTATTTCATCCACAAAACTGGGATGGTTTTCCAGGAGCCTCCAAGTTACAGGGAGCAGCAAATAAAGAAAAGTACTGCCATTTATAAATCCAAGGTACCTGATGTGAGTCAGAGTGGATGGTGACTCTTGGCTACAATATAAATTGCTGTAAATAAGTGCAGTAATTGCTGGAGATGGAGTTTTTCAGCTGCTTAAAAACAGTCAAAACAGCACTAAATGCAGAGCCACGAGGGAGCAGCTTGAGAGCCCCGAGCCTGTTATTGCCTCGCTGCAAAAATGACAATTACCAGCAAAAAAAAAGTGGTCTCTGAGCTCAGACTCCAACCCTCAGAACCCTCCCATGGACAGGCCAAAGCTACAAATTCACTCAGTTTTCTGCAGCCAAGACAATTTTGGTTTCCATGAATCCAAGGGAAAACTGGGGCTCCTGAATGCCATTAAAATTCACTATTTTGACCACATATTCTGTTTTCAATCCCCACATTTGGAAAGGTTAAGATGGCAAATGCTGCCCAAGAGTGACCTACATTAAACTCTAATCCTTGGACTTACAAACTGAAAATAAAAAAAAGGGGTATTAAGCATCAAAATGGTTTTGGACTGAAACTTGGAAGTTCTGTAGGAACTCCCTAAATCACAAGTGAACAGCAAAATAGCCAACAACTTTAGTGGAATAATAATGATAATGATAATAATGATAATGATGATGATGATGATAATGATAATAATAGTAATAATAGTAATAGTAATAATAGTAATAATAGTAATAGTAATAATAGTAACAGTAATAATAATAATAGTAATAATAGTAATAATAGTAATAGTAATAGTAATAATAATAATAATAATAATAATAATAATAATAATAATAATAATAATAATAATAATAATAATTCCCCCTTTGGTTTGGGTGTCCTCTGTAAATATGGAATTGTTGCACAAGCCTGGAAGAGTTTGGGGTGAGATTTGGACATACTGGAAAATGCAGGAAAAAATAAATACACTTTTATTTTATATATATATATATATCTCTGTGTGTGTGTATGTGTGTAGATATATATGTGTATATATGTATATATGTGTATATATATGAATATTATGTATATTATATATTATATATATTATATATTATATATGTATATATATGTGTATATATGTGTATATATGTGTATATATGTATATATAGATATACACACACATATATATGTGTATATATATATATGTACATGAATAAAAAGTAATTAATGACAGATATAAACTTACCATTAAATCTTCAGGTGCTGGTCTTTCCTTTGGTTGCTTCCTCATGCTGTGTCATGAAACACAATAAAAATAACATCAAAACAACAGCTCATTTATTCTGCATGTTTAAACATTGAATGATCTGTTCTCTCTGGTATCTCTTTCATCCCAGAGTGGAGCATTTCAATGTGGTTTTAACGTTTGCAGGTGCTGAGGGAGGGCAGGGGTCCTACTGGCCAAGGCATACAGGGATTTTTTCCTTCCCTATGGGCTGCAGGATGTTTGCAAGCAGGAAAAGTGGATTAATACAGAGCCCCCAGAAATGCAGCCAGCTCAGAAGGCACAGTGAGTGCTGCCCATTTTTCTGGGGATTATGACACAAAGAATTAGGCAAACAGGTGGGAAATTCAGCTCCACTGCTGAACAGCTTCAGGAGCCCAGGCAATACCCTGGGGTTCCTCCCTTCCTCTCCCCCATTTATTTCCATTACACTGCAGGGTGATAGTTCATTACACAGCATTAACCTGTTTATAAGATCATGTTTCTCATGCAAACAGTCCTAGTTTTCCAGGCAACAGGTGCAATTAACTCCTGAAGGCTGTGCTGAGCTGCATGAAGGAACACAATAACGTGGCCCAGAGGTGACCACCAGGAGCTGCCTACTGACTAATTGGATGCCATCCAACCAGCCAGGCTTTATGGCAGAGCTGGCACGAAGTCTGGGATGCTGCTCACTTGACATCTCTCCTGGTTATTAGGAATTGATTGCTTAAATAATCTATACTTGCCTATTATTTGCTTGTTACAAGCAGCAATTCCTCCCGCTGAAAAGCACAGCTGATACAACATTATATATAAAACACTGGATGATTTGTGCTGCAAACTGGAGATATTAAGGACACAATTTACCTTCCCTACACACAACCACGAGCCCCTCAAATAATCAAGTAGCACAAGCTGTCTGAGGTAGCAGTTTAATCTGACAGTCCAAAGTAGCTGCATCCCCAGGGAGAACAAGGCTATTAAGCACCATCAGTTCTGCTTCAGGTTGACATCTGGGGAAATTTTAACACAGGTTATCCCTCCCTCTGCCTCAATTGGTTTTTTTAAAAGGTCTGCCATCAATTTTTGGGGGGAGGATAAAAACATGCAGCTCCACACACAGCAGCCAAACAGCCTCTGTCCTGGTAAGCTGAAACTACTGAAAACTGAAGCCTCTCTTACACAAACTTTAATTATTTAGTTACTTTAATTAACCGATCATCAGACTGCTTTTTGTGCCTGGATTTGTTACAGGCTTGAGAGGTCCTTTCTCCTGTATTACCCAGTCAAAATTCAATGTCATCAGGTCACTTTTGCTGCAGTGGCCCTGACATATGGTACAAACCTCAAAATGTGCAAAGCCCAACCTACAGCTCTGCAAGGGGTTTGGAGGAGGACACAGCCCTGGGGCTGGAGACATCCATGGGATAGGAGACATCCCTGGGGCAGGAGACATCCATGGGATAGGAGACATCCCTGGGGCAGGAGACATCCATGGGACAGGACACAGCCCTGGGGCTGGAGACATCCATGGGGCAGGAGACACCTCGGGGGCAAGACATATCCATGGGGCAGGAGACACCCCTGGACCAGGATATATCCTTGGGGCAGGAGACACGCCTGGAACTGGACTCATCCCTGGACCAGGACACATCCCTGGGATAGGAGACATCCCTTGGGCAGGAGACACCCCTGGGCAGGAGACATTCCTAGACCAGGAGACATCCCTGGGGCAGCACAGCCCTGGGGTAGGAGACATCCATGGGGCAGGAGACATCCATGGGGCAGGAGACACCCCTGGAACTGGACTCAGCCCTGGACCAGGACACATCCCTGGGATAGGAGACATCCCTGGACCAGGAGACATCCCTTGGGCAGGAGACACCCCTGGGGCAGGAGACATTCCTAGACCAGGAGACACCCCTGGACCAGGAGACATCCCTGGACCAGGAGACATTCCTGGGATAAGAGACATCCCTGGACCAGGAGACATTCCTGGGATAAGAGACATCCCTGGACCAGGACACATCCCTGGGGCAGGAGACACCCCTGGGCAGGACACATCTCTGGGGCAGGACCCATCCCTAGAACAGGACTCATCCCTGGACCAGGACACATCCCTGGGGCAGGAGACATTCCTGGGATAGGAGACATCCCTGGACCAAAAGGCATACCTGGACCAGGACACATCCCTGGACCAGGACACATCTTGGATAGGACACATCCCTGGACCAGGACACATTCCTGGACCAGGACACATTGCTGGGATAGGAGACATCCCTGGACCAGGACACACCCTTGGGCAGGATTCCCTCTCCCACACACTGATGGCTCCCTCTGACTTGGCAGAGCTGAACATCCAGCCCTGGGTGTGCCTGGTCACAGCAAAGACCCTTTTCCCTCAAACATGCCCTATTTTTACAAAATTCAAGCTTATTTCTCTGCTGCACATAAACACCTGCCCTTTATTTCATTTTTTTCAGGGTGATGTGACAGTTAAATAGGGATTTTTCCCTTCACTTTGCCTCTTTTGGGTATCTTACTCTCAGGATTTGGTCCTTTAGTCACTCAAGAACCGCCTTCTTTATTCTACACCCTCCTCCTCTCCCCAGTTCTGTTTCATTTAAAAGGTTTCCAATCAACCACTCAGTTTTAAAGACAGAAAACACACCCAGTGGTGCCTTTTAAACCACGACTCTCCCTAAAAATTACTTACTGAGAAGCCAATGAGTTCATCAAGGCCTTTTGCCTTCCCAAACAGCCAGGCAATTAATTGGACAGGGAAGAGTTTTAATGACGACATCACCCACGTGAGCCTTTGCTGAGCCTTCCCCCCAGGGCACCCTTGGGGGGCTCAGCACCCACACTGGGAGGCTCAGAACCCACACTGGAGAGCTCAGCACCCACATTCAGGGCAGGGGCTGAGCACCCACATTGGGGGGCTCAGCACCCACATTGGAGAGCTCAGCACCCACATTCAGGGCAGGGGCTCAGCATCCACATTCAGGGCAGGATCTTAGCACCCACACTCAAGGTCTCAGCTCCCACACTCAGGGGCTCAGCACCCACATTCAGGACAGGAGCTCAGCACCCACAGTCAGTGGTTCAGCACCCACAGTCAGGGCAGGGGCTCAGCACCCACAGTCAGGGCAACAGGGAGAGAGGGGAGGAAAAGCCCCCAACCCTCTTTTAAGCCCCTTTCCAAGCCTTTGTGTAACTCAGTTCATAGATTTCACTGGGCTCTGCCACCCTGTGTGCCCTGGGCACGTGGCGGTGCCCACATTAATGCCACATGCCCACATTAATGGCATATGGCCATGCCCACATTAATGGCATATGGCCATGCCCACATGAATGGCATGTGGCGGTGCCCACATGAATGGCACGTGTCGCCTCTATCGCGACTCGGCACGACACGACCCGGCGCCGCTCACCATTGAGTGATGAAGTGCACAAAGGGCTCTGAGAAGTCCTCGGCTGGAAGCACCGGCGAGTCCTGCCAAGGGGAAAAGAGATGGATTTTACAGGACAGCAACATCAAACCCCTAAACCAACCACTAAAGAAACCCCCAAACCAACCCACAAACCCTCAGAGAAACCCTCAGACAAACCCCCAAACCAACCCCCAGACAAACCCCTAAACCAACCCCCAAACCAGCCCCCAAACCAGCCCCCAAATCAACCCCCAAACCAACCCCCAAACCAAACCCCTAAACAAACCCCCAAACCAACCCCAAACCAACCCCCAAACCAACCCCTAATCCAGCCCCCAAATCAACCCCCAAACCAACCCCAAACCCCTAATCCAGCCCCCAAACAAACCC
>JAWWLZ010000019.1:1647631-1672049 GCA_035041345.1 Poliocrania exsul
TCATTCAAAGGGAGGGGGGACGGGGGGCACACTGGAAAGGGGACAGGGGGCACACGCCGGGAGGGGGGATGGGGCACACTAGAAAGGGGACAGGGCACTGGGAGGGGGGACAGGGCACTGGGAGGGGGGACAGGGCACTGGGAGGGGGGACAGGACATTTGGTGACCCACCACAGGCTCTCTGAAAAAGGCAGCTGGAAATAACCCTGCACACCAGCCTGAAATGCTGCAAGGCCACACTCATCTGTATGCACAAAGCCATTTGCATTTCTAGCATGCTAAATTAACAAAAATCACCACAAAAATAGAAAATAACCCCCTGCTGCTCTCCAAGATAATTTTCTGGGGGTTTCAGCACACCAAGCAGCCCGTGGGCCCTACCTTGGAAGAGGAGCAGCCTCACTGCTCAGCTCATCCAGGGCTCCCCCAGCCCCAGTCCCCTCCAGGACAGAGATCTGGAGGTGCAACTGGTTTGGGGAACTGGCTCCAAAGGTGGTTCTGCAGTTCCAGGCAGGACAATTCCCACCCAACCCCTGTGCACGAGGAGTGGGATGGAGCCCGGAGTGCCCTGGAGTCCCACAGGGATTATTCACAGCTTGACTGTGCCCCAAACAGAAGGAGCTGAGAAAAATGGGGTGCCTTGGACTCCTGGGCCTTGAGTTTAGGGGGACAGAGACAACAAGTGGGGCCTGGCTGGATTATCCCCATGCAGGAACTCCCCTTAGGAGGGAACAGCTGAGTTCTCCACCTCCTCTTTGATTGTTCTCTCACACAAACCACCTGTAACTGCCCCCCAGGTGAGTGGGATCACACCAGGACAACAGGAGATTGAGTCAGCCCCATTCCTACCCTCCCACCACACCCCTGGCCCCTCCCCAGCCACAGGTGGGATGGATCTGCCACTCTCCAGTGGATGGAGCCTTGTTCCAGCTCGTTTCTGTGGGTACCAGACAAACCAAGTGCATGTGCACGTTGTGGTGGCACCTCCTGAAACACCATCAGACAAATGAGAGCCCTGAGACAGCTCAGACCTTATTAAATTTCTTCCTTCCTGTCTGAAGATTTCACAGTCCCCAGGGGAAGGTTTTGGACATGACAGTGGCAATTATTGGCTGGTGGGACCACAGAGATGAGCAGTGTGAGAACAGCAGTGAGCCCTCAGCCCAAGTCCCACTGATGGGGAGAAATGTCACCACCTCCTGACTCACCAGATGTCACCCAACAGCTCCAGCCAGGACAGAGCTCCTGCTGCCACCACCACCAGAGCCACAGCCCAACAGTGCAGGAATCACCATCAGCACCACAGGTGTGACCTGATGGACAACACTGGCACAGGTTGGGCAGGGAAGCTGTGGCTGCCCCAGCCCTGGCAGTGCCCAAGGCCAGGTTAGAGCAGCCTGGGCTGGTGGGAGGTGTCCCTGCCCATGGCAGGGGGTGGAACAAGATGCACTCCAAGTTCATTTCAAACCCAAACCATTCTACAATTCCAAGATTGCTGAACACGAGTGAAATGGCAGAAACTGAGTTTTCAGAACCCCAGCCATGTCCTGTCAGGTTCCACCATCACACACTGAGGGGAGCAACTCCCACCTGAGCCATGAGACAGGAAACTCAACCTGCTTGTAAGTGGAAAACCACATTTTTAAAGGGTAGAGCTGTTGGATGACTGCAAAGCAACATCCAACTGTGTGTGGAGGGAGAAGAACCAGAAACCTCCTCTTTGCTCTCAGTGACCTGGACAGGGATGGAGAACAAGGTGAGAATTGTGTCAGCCAAGGCCACCTGCAGTGCTGCCTGAGCAGGGTGGTTTGTGTGAGCAAACCCAAGGTTGATGAGCACCCACTGCCCTTCTGGCAGCTGGCAGAACTCTCTGGGTGCCCTGTTGTACCACAGCCCCTCTGCTGTCCCTGGTCCTGCTGATCCTGCAGCAGATCCCCCATGGGACTGCCCCCCTAAACACTCAGTGACAAACAGTGACTTCCTGACATGTCCTTTGTCCTTCTCTTTTCACTTCTCTCACACTCCAGAGTGGCCACAGCTCTCAGGAAGCTTCACTTCCATGTGACTTGAGTTACTGAAGGTTTGGCTGACAATGACCTCAGTTTCTCTACTTATTTTTAAATAATACAACCAATAATTTCCAATAATCCTAGAATGCCACTGGATAGGCCAATCAAAGACAAAAAAAAATAGAAACATGAAGCAGAGTGTGGACTAAACCAGACTCAGATTTGCATCTCTTGTGCTTGAAGGGTCGTCCCAGGTTTGTTGGGCAACCAAAGGAAACTCAGAGCAACCACCAAGGGGAAACTGCCCCTCCCAAAAACCTCCCTGATCTGTCAAAAGTTCTACTCCATCTACAGAAAGTCCTGGATGTTGGGAAGAATGAAACCAGGAACACCTGCCACCTGCTCCAGTTCTCTCTGCCACCTTCCACAGGCTCCACATCAGGTGTTTCCCACCAAATCCACCCCTTAGAGCTGTGAGTCTTCTCAGGAAAATGCAACACATTGCAAGACACCTGCACAAGCTCTCTCCAGTATTAATAACAAAAGCAGAAATTAAACCTGCACATGGTCAGAGGTGTGGGAAGATTTTCTTGGGAGAAACAGGAGCACGTGGAGCCTCCAGCAAGGAGGTGTGGTGGGGGAACCACAAGGGCATCCTGCAGAAAGTGGGACCTGCACACAAGGACTGGGCACTGCTTTGGGCTGAGCATTCAGCGAGGAACAGCCACTGAGTGGGACAAACACCCACAACAAAGGAAAGGGAAGGTCCTTGCACACCTTGGGTGCAGATGGAGAGCCAACCAGGCTGGTGCTGCTGGCAGAGCAGACCCAGCAAAACCCAGCCTGGTAATGCCACCCCCGAGAGGAGGGGATGCTCCTGCCCACTTTTTTAAACCTCCCTAAAGCCCTGCCCTGATCACTCCAAGGCGGGGGATGCCCCGATGGTGGATCTGCCCATGCCAAGGTGGGGGATGCCCCGATGGTGCCTCTCTGCCGACGCCAAGGATGCCCCGATAGTGCTTCTCTGACCACGCCAAGGATGCCCCGATGGTGGATCTGCCCATGCTGAGGATGCCCCGATGGTGGATCTCTGTCCCGATGGTGGATCTCTGCCCGTGCCAATGAGGGGAATGCCCTGATGGTGGATCTGCCCATGCCCAGGATGCCCCGATGGTGATCTCTGCCCACGGCAGGGGCTGAGCTGGTAACCTTTAAAGAGCCTCCAACCCAAACCATCCCCTGATGCTCCTGCCCCCCGCCCCTTCACCATCTCCCGAACCCCCTGCGGGGGCACCTCGGGTGATGCCACCCACCCACCTCCCCATGCCCACGCAAACTCCCCGGCGCTGACACGACCCACCCGCTGTGTGCCCGCCCTCACCAGCACGTCCCTGAAGAGCAGCTGCGGCGCGGAGTGCACGGTCCAGTCGACGGCGGCGCCGTCGGGGATGTGGATGCGGATGACGAGCGGGCGGTCCATGGCGCGGGCGGGGCCGCAGAGCAGCCAGAGCATCCCCCCCGCCCTCACATGGCCCGGCCCGCTCCCTCCGCTCCCTCCGCCGCAGGAAGGGAAGGAGCCGCTGCCCCGGAACCACACCGCGAGCAGCAGCGGGAGGAGGAGGAAGGGGAAGGGAGGAAGGGGAGGCGTTGCGGAGGAGGCGGCCCCGGCAGCGCTCGGGGCAGTTCGGCCGCTGTTGTGCCCTGTGGTGGAACGGCCGAGGCGGAGGGGCAGGCGGGGCAGGGCTGGGAGCGCTGGGAAAGCAGCGCCGAGGGCCGCAATTCCCAACGAGGGGCGGCGGCGGCTCCCGGGGGGGCTCCCAGGGGATTCCTGGGGAGGGTTCCGGGGGGTTCCTAGGGCTGCTCCCGGAGGGGTTCCCGGGGTGCTCCTGGGGCTGTTCCTGTGGGGCTCCTGGGGCTGCTTCCGGGGGTTCCTGAGGGGCTCCCGGGGGATTCCTGTGGAGAGTTCCGGGGGGTTCCTGAGGCTGCTCCCGGGGATCTAGTGGGGGTTTCCTGGGGGGTTCTTGGGGGGCTCCCGGGGGGTTCCCCGAGGGCTCCTGGGGGGCTCCTGGGGCTGCTCCTGGAGGGTTTCCGGAAGGTTCCTGGGGCTGCTCCCGAAGGGCTCCCGGGGGCCTTCTGGGGTGTTCCCGGAGGGCTCCTGGGGTGTTCCCAGAGGGGTCCTGGGGCTGCCCCCGGGGGTCTCCCGGGTCTCCTCTCCAGGTCATCCCATCACACCCAAACACCCCGAGTTTGCGCTGGGATGAACTGCCCAAGGAGCGGAGGAGCGACCGCCTTTGGGAGTGTTCCCGAGGCGTCCGGAGGTGGCACTTGGGGACACGGGGCGGGGATGGCTCGGGGCGCCGCTGGTGCTGGGGGTGGTTGGACTCGATCTGGACTCTGATGGTTCTGTCGTGCCCAGCCCACCCAGACTGCTCACCCACCCGTGCCTCGGTGTCCCTGCAGAGCAAAGCAGTGTCGGGCACTGGGAAGGGGCTGCCCCGTGCCCTGGGACAGCCCAACCTCTGCCCTGGAGCAGTTTTCCCAACAGCTGGCACTCCCTTCACCCTTTGCAAACTCTCAGCTAAATAACTGATGTGCAGATACAATTCTTTCATTGCTGACTTCCCCAAGGCTGTCAGTGATGCTGCTGAAACCAGCCCGGTCCAAAACACCTCCATCCTCCTCCTGAGGAGAGAATATCCCTGGTCAAACCTCACCCCCTGGTCCAAAATATGCTCCATCCTCCTCCTGAGGAGAGAAAATCCCTGGTCAAACCTCACCCCGTGGTCCAAAACACCTCCATCCTCCTCCTGAGAAAATCCCTGGTCCAACTTCACCCCCTGGTCCTTCCCAGCAGCAAAGAACAGGTTTTGTTCTCTGAGCAGCCCTGCAAGTTCCCCACCAGCATCACAAGCCAAAATAACACCATTTTCAGCTTTTCAAACAAGCTTTTCAGCTGCCAGAAGAGCCAGGGAACTCTCCCCTCCACACAGCTCTGCAGCACAAAGGTACCCTCTTCTTTTTATTAAGAGAAGAGCATTAATCTCAATTGGGGGCTATTGATCTGTGCATTTTATCACACTCTCTCCCATTATCATCTATGACAAACTGGACTATTGGAGTTATATTATCAATTTAGAGGGGGGAGAAGTGGGAGGTGTATTTGATTTAATTCCTGAAACATCTTCAAGCTTCCTCTTATTCAAATTCCACTTTGTTTGAGCTTTAGGAAGAAAAAAAAAAAAGGGGATCTTTCAATAGCCATTAACAGAGATAAATTCTCTCTCTGTTCAATAACTTTATAATTTAGTTCCTACACTAAAAATTAATAGAGCCCCAACTCCTAAGTATCTCAGGGACTGGAGCTGCCCACACAGCCGTGTTTCTGCTCCAATGAACCCTTTACCTGCAGTCCCTCTGTACCCTTCACTCAGGTTCATTTCAATCAGACTCATTTTCTATTAAATTTTCAAGAATAGGACACAAAATGAGAGGATTTCTATAGACCAGCAATTTTTCTAAAATGTCTCTTTCATTTACAAGGCTATGGGGAAAACCCAACTCAATTTGCCAAATTTGCATAAAGATTACGTAGATTTTCCAGGGCTAATCAGAGCCTTAATCCCCCATTCTGGTTCGTGTAATCAAACTTGAAGGGGTTTTATATCTTAAGAAGTAAAACACATCACATGGGTTTTTTTGGGACAGATTTGGTTTCCCCAGGCTTCTTTAAAATCTGTATTTAATCAGAAATTTCCCTTCCAAGTAACACCATTTGAAACAAACAGTTAATATTTATTTTATCATCCTGCAGATTTTTTGCTGTGAGAGCTGAATGTCACCAAAATCTAATTTTATATTTTTGTCCCCAGTGCTGGGAGGCAAGAACACAATCTATAATTTTTTTAATATATATTATAAGATATTCTTAAAATTTCTGCATTTGCCTGCCCCAAAGAATCCCCTTTTAAAAAATTTCTGCCCCAGGAAGTTCCAGGATTCCAGAAACCCACATTAAAAAATACTCTTAAAATGTCTGTATTCACCTGCCCCATGAATCCCATTTTAAGAAGTTTCTGCCCCAGGAAGTTTCAGGATTCCAGAAATCCACATTAAAAATAACTCAGCTGATTTCCCCCCCTAAACCCCACTGGTGTCACCAGCCAAGGAACACCCAGAGACTCCCTATTTATAATCAGTCCCTGTGTCTCCACAATGCACCAACATTCCAAGCCTGCACAGGAATTTTATACTCTGGAATTGCAGGAGGCTGGGGAGAAAGTTTGGAATGAATAATGTGGGATTTTTCAAAGCATTTTGCCTGAATTTCCCCCCTTTTTTCCCCCTTTCCCCCCCCTTTTTTGGTGGTCCCAGCCCAGTCAGTTCTGTATTCCAGCTCCCTCCTGCCAAGGCTGTTTAACAGCTTTTTTTTCCCTATTTTCCTGCCTCTGGGTTGTGTTTCCCCCTTTTTCTCTCCCTCTGGTCCCTGCTGTTGGATGTTTGGGGTGTTCCCCATTCCAGCAGCTGCTTTTCCAGCCCTTCCCTCTCTGGGACACTCCAGGCTTGGGTTGGACCAGCTGGGAGTTCTGCAGCTTCCTATTCATAATTCTAATCCCTGTTTCTCCACAGCACCACTCAAAGCCTGCCCAGGATTGATAAACTCCTGAATTTCAGGAGGCTGTGGAGACCCCAGGAATGGGATAAATTGCATTTTATTAGAGGGGAAACACCGAGCAGCATCCCGAGAGTGGCCACTCGCAGTGTGTTGCTGCTCTCTGCTGCTTCCCGGAGCACAGGGCGGAGCGGGAGCTGCCCCGGCAGCCCCGCCAATGGTTTGATGCAGGGAAGAAGCAGCGAGGCAGGAAAATCATTAGGTTGGAATCTCGCAGGAGCATCAGGAGCGCTCTGGGGAAATGGCGCTGTGGGTTGCAGGATGAGTTGCAGGGCACTCAAAAAGGAAGGAAAGGATTTATTGTGTGTTTCATTCCCACTCGAAGTTGCCCAACACGGGGCATTTTAGCTCAGGTGGTTAAAATTTGGTTGTAATAATGCCAAGGTCGTGGGTTCAATCCCCACTGACTGAAGAGTTGGACTCGAGGATCCTTGGGGGTCCCTTCCAACCCAGAATAGTCTGGGATTCTGGGATTTTCTATCTTTGCCACAAACAGCAAAAAATGAAGGTTTGAGTCCCTCTACCAGAACTCCATCCAGAGAAGAGAATGGAGAGAAAGAGCTGATTGCCCTGCTCATGTTCTGGACTGTTCCAGGATGAGGATCCAGGAGGTTTTCCTTGTGTTCCAGAGGGATGTGGAGCTCAGGGTCAGGAGGGAACAGGCTGAGCTGGGTGGGGAGAGCCCTGTCAGGAGTCACCCCCAGCATTAGGACCCCAAACTGGATTCCTCTGGGGCTGCACTCAGATCCTGGACTAAAAGGGCAGCAGGAATGGGAAGGATGCTGAGGATGGAGGGAGAGTCCCACAGTTCCATTGCAGCTCCTGCTCTGGGAATTGGGCCTCAGTGCTGCTGGAACCTGCCCAGCTATGACAGGGAATAACCTGGATTTCCTGTGGAACAGAGTTCAAGAGTTAACACTGAACTGTTAAAATGCATTCCCAGTATGTGTCACATGGAATTCAGGGTATAAAACACTCCAGGAATGAGGATCTAAACAGCAGCCCTTGGTTCACTAAATCCAATTCATCAGCTCTGCTTCCTCCCTGTACCAGTTTCTAGGCAGGAATTAAAAATAACAAAGGACAAAGCTGTTCATTTCCTAGAAAAAATGGCACCTGATCATTGTTTTAGGAATAAATATATATATATATATGACCTGTCTTTCTAAGAAGGTGTTAATAGCTAACTTTGTGTTGATAAAATAACACATCAGGGTGAAATCCCCCCTTTTTTTCCTTCCCTTCCACAGCTGAGAGAGCAGCAAACTGCATTCCCTCAGGCTGCTGAGAAAGTAGGTCAGCAGTGTCCAGGCTCTCCAAACGTGTCCCTCCCTCCCTCCCTCCCAAGCATCTCCCAGCACAAGCACCACCTTCATCAACACATGGAGAGATGGAGATTACTTAAAACTGGCATTAAAACTTCCACCCAATTGCCTTCCCACCATCCCTTCCTGTCACTTTGCTGTCCCTCTGGAATGTGATGCAAAGGGCTGGTTGTGAACCAAAATCAGGAAATAATTCAGGTTATTTCCACTTCTCAAGGAGCAGAATTTGGCCTCAAATGGATCTTTTAAAGCTCTTCCTCCAAAAAAAATCTCATCTTACCCCAAAACAAACTACACTTGATTCAGGCTGAGTCAGTAAATGTTTAGTTCTTGCTTAAATGATGAGGATAAATGGAACTCAAGCAGATTCCAGCATGTAAAGCACCATGAGAAGGTGACTCAGGAGCTGGAGTGAGCCAAAGGGGCTGTGTGTGGTTCAGGCTGGTCCTGTCCCCCCTCAGCTCCAGGGGCTGCTTAATTGTTTCCCTGTCAACCTATAAATTCTTGAGTAACAACAAAATTATTGTGATTTTTCCTGCTAAATAATTCATCTCTCACAAAGCCATAGATGAGCAGGCCCATGAATCACTGAGCATGGCACACTCACATCTCAGGGCATTTCCTGGAGCAACAAAACCAGCTTTGGCTTTGTAGGATTTCATTATCTTGGCCAAAATTCAGGTGTTCTGTGAGAGAGTTCCAGTCTGAAATCTGCATTTCAAACTTGGAAGTTTCCTTGGTCCAACCTTCTGTCTGCAGGATTGCCTTTAATCATGTTTCTATTGGGATTATTAATATCACTGAAAGTAATAAATTGGGTTTCTAATGAACTGGAACAGGGCTCATCAACTGTGCTTAAAGTGATGTCATTGCTTTAAAAATCAAAGTCATGTATTTTGCTTTTTAGAAGAGTTAAACCCAAACCCAACATCATCTTCTTTTCTGGAAATATTTTTTTTGCCCAAACTTGGGATGTATCAGTGAGGATTTTCATTCTCCACCCCCTGCTGCAATCCTGGAGTTGCCGATTTTTATTTTTAGGTGTATTTAAACTGAAAAATACAGCCCCAAAAGTGGAACATGACATCTCTGTTCAGAAACAGGGAAAGAAATCAAGACAAGCCTCAGATTTATTAACTTCCTTCTCTGCAGTGAACATGAGTAAGGAGCTACAGCAAAAGGCAATTTAAATTAAATGGCCAAAGTAAATAATATATGAAGCAAATTCTCCTTTGATTCAGGCAAAGTTGCTCTAAACCAGAGGCCTGAGGGCATTGAAGCATTTAGAACCACCTCCATTTTATTCAATAATCATGCACATCAGGGAGATCTGTAATTGTGGCTTGCAAAGAGATTTAGGTCAACACACGGGGTAAGGTGAGGACAGATCCAACTTCTGCTCAGGTCCTTGGAGGCTCAGGTGGCTCCAGGTGGCCCTGGAGGCTGAGAAGTGATTTTGGAGATAATAAAAGAGTTCTAACCATGAACACTTGGGAACATCAATCCTTACTAGTTTTTAAATCCAATATTAATTTAGGAAGAAAAAAAAAAACAACTTCATGTTGCAGCTGCATCCACCTGAAGGTTGAGCAACTATGACATCAACCAGGGATAAAAGGAGTGAAGTTATGCCAAAAATATTCAAGTGCAATGAGCTGCCTGGCCCCTGTTTGCATTCCCAGCCACAAAACTTGTGTCAACCAACCCAAGCCACCCATGGGGTACCACCCCCAGAGAAGGTGTTTCTTGGGTGAGTCTCATTAGAGCTGCACAGTCTCTGCTGAAGCATTTATCAAACACACAAAAAGGTCTAAGAGTGAAATATAGTAATTAAGACCTGGCCTTTATCGACTGAGGGGCTGAAGTCATTTCTCAGAGCAAACCTCAGATTTAATAAGTGTAAGTAGTCCCAGCTCCTGCCTGGGCTCAGTCATTAGCATGGAATTGAAGCAGAAGAAGGAGCCCTGTGTTGATTACCACCTTATCTCTGAGAGGCAATTAAGGGCCTCAATCATCACAACAAGATTTGATTGTGCAGCCTTTATTGGCCATTGATCTGGCAGCAGAGCAGTTCCAGTTTCCATGCCCTGCCAGCAGCCCAGCTGAGCTGGGACACCTGAGCCCCCTGACCCGGCCAGGTGGGACACGAGAGAGAGCTCGGGCAGGGTCAGGTGCCCCCCATGGGCATTATTGTTTAAAGAGGTGCCACAAGAAGGAGCCACCTGATCCTCTGGGTTCAGACTAAGGTTTCATCTCTCTCAGGTAGTTAAGGGAGGTGAAACAAAGCCCTCTGCCTTTTTAACATCAGCTCTGCCTCATTTAAACATCAGCCTTGAATAGAGCACAGATAATTAAGGCTTACAAGATGAGCTGCACTTTAATCCAAGTGAAAGAGCAAACCTGTAAAAAGTCAGAAGGGTCAGTCTGGGGATCAATTATTCCCTCAAGAGGTACAGGAATTTTTGAGACAGGGTGCTATGAATCCTCTGGGGCCTCAGTATTTCCACCCTGTGTTGTAACTTAAGTTATAAAAACAGACACTAAGAAGGAGGGATTTACAGCAAAGAGAGAGTGAAAGGCAGATCAAGGGTTTCACCTTTGAGGAAAAGCAAGTAGGTTTATATTCACTCCTGAAAATCATTATAACTCCACTGTTCTCCCTTTTAAACAGCCCATTTTCCCTCTGAAACTCTGAGAGCTCCCACCCAAGCCTTAATGAAAGCAATAAATGATATTATATTTGCACTCTGCCCTCAGACATCTTCCAGTTCATCCTTTAGCAAAATCAACTTCATAAGAGCAAGAGGTCTATTGATTTTCATGTAATACAAGAAAATATTACATTTGCTTAATTGTTACACAGTGAGATCATTGAACAAGAAATCAGGGCCCTATTTAATGCTGTGAGCAGCACAGAATTGCAGGGATCAATAGGGTAGTTTGTCAGAGAGGCTCTCCAAGGAGCCTGGCCCATCACTGTGTGCCTGTTGCCTGCAGTTATTGAGAAGCAGGGAAGCCAAGTCAGCAGTGCCCATTATCAGAAATCAAACAAGCTGCAGTGAGAGGAGGGGCAGCTCCAAGGAAGAGCTGTATTTATAGGCTGGTAATTAAAAACCATTTGATCAAGGCTGTGTTGAGCCCAAAGCTTTCCAGCCCTGTATTGATGAGCTCCCTGGCAGTGAATGAGCAGGAGTTGCCTTTAAACTCCTGAGCTGCTCCTTCTCCCAGGGAAAATCACCCCCAGAAAGGGGCTACCAGTGATTTTTAGTATTAATGAGGGTTCTTGGAATCCCATCCCCTCCTCTTTGAGACACATTTAACTTGTGTGAGGAATATCCTCCAAAATGACCCAGTGCAAGCACTTCTCTGAGTAAAGCCTTGAGGTTGCTCTGAGCAGAGCCAGGTGTTGCTTCACTCACTGGGAAACACTTCCACGAGCTGGAATTCAGTTAAAAAGTATTTCAATGACATCAGACTGTAGTCATTGCTTGCTAATCATTTATGGAGGAGCTGAGATTACCCCCCAAAACCACCACCTGCCCATTTTGTATTTATTTTCCTACTTAGGAGAACTGGAATGACCAACTGACACATCCCACACATGGGATTTGGAACCAGCACCAAGATTTGCTGGCCCTGAAGCCAAGCACCACTCATGGATCCTGTAATGAATCTTTCTGTCATTTCAACTCAATGCCCAATAATTCCATATTTCCACTACCCAAACAGCTCCCCACAAGCTTCATCTTTGCCCAGGTTTCCAACTGAAGTCCCTCTGTCATTGTGGGTGCTTTGTTACCTGGAGAAATCAGTTATTCAAAGAAGGAGCTCAGCATTCCTCTCATCCCCCTGTATTAATTACAAATATCAGCAATTTGTAGATGAGCACAGGGGACTAAACCTTCTGGATGACTCAGGTTTTGTACCTTCCCTATAAAGCAAATAATTAAAAATAGTAACATATCTGGAGCTCAAGAACAGCAAAAGATAAATGGAGCAAACAATTAAAAAGATCAACATATCTGGAGGTCAGAACAGCAAAAGATACAAGGATAAAATGTATTTTAGATGCTTTATTTAAGGTTTATTTTAAGAAATGTGACACAGCCATTTTGAACTTCTTAAGGTGGTGTTTTGTTCCAAAGGCTCCTCCAGGTGATTGTGAACAGTCAGTGCCAGAAATTCCTTCAGAGCCAGAAATTCCTTCAGAATTGTTGCCACTCTCACAATTAGTGCATTATGAACCCTTTAGGCAGAGAGCAAACCTGAGCAGCTCCATCTCTCCAGACACACCCTAAAAACCTCAGTGTTTTCACAGTTTCTTTGCCCACTGGCTACAGATGAATTCTCCAATTTGCTAAATGTATCTCTTTAAATTATCACAAGTTTATTCAGCAGTACCAGTCACTGACTTCCAGGAATACCCTTAGAAATATTCATTCTTCTCTCAAAACTTCTACTTTTCCAGCTTTCCTGACCTCAGAAAATGAATCTCTCATGACCAAAAAGTCCAGGCAGCTCCTGCAGCAGCACACTGAGAATGCACTGTAAGAAAATACCAATTTCTTGAGTTGTTTTTAGTCAGAGGCAGCAGATTTTTGCAGCAGGAACACAGAACCCACCCAGGACAGGGACTGGAGGGCCTGAGCTCAGTACATGGCCCCTTCATCTTCTTTATTTAGAAAATAAATAGTGACTGGGCCATGGCTGGTGGGAACAGTCTCTGTGACCCTGGCAAAGAACCAGGAGCCAATTCCATACAGTAAAGTTGGGATGCCTGAGGAAAGACAAGAACACGTCACACACACAGCAAGGCAGGGGAAAGGGAATGCTAATTAACAATAAATGAGGACTCCAAAATGAAAGGAGAGGAAAAACAGTCCTGCAAAAGCAGCTTTGGAAATATTTTGCCTTTCCTCAAACGCAGCTCTCAGTGCATTAAACCCTCCCTGGGGATCAGGCACAGGGAGCAGCTTGGGAAAAGCAGGAATTGATAGGGAATGGGAGGAGAATGATGTGAAATAAGTGAAACATGGTCAGGTACACAGCCTGGCTTCCACCAATTCCATATATAAACATATATAAAAATAAATATATATATAGATAGATAGATAAATTTCATATATAAACATATATAAATAAATATAGATAGATAGACAGATATAGAGATATATTTAGTGTTTTATATATATATATATATATATATACATATCTAAACCCACTAAGCACAAACTCCCTGGCCATCCCCAGTTCTCAGGGTTTAGTCCATGGATCAGAGCAGAAACAGGATGGAAAACAGGCAGCAAGTTCACAGATCAACAGGAAGCTGCTCCTGAGCAAATCAGCTCCAACCCCAACAGAACTGCAATGGGCAGGAAGGGTTTTATATAAAAAAATATGTATTTATATTAAAAATTATGTATTTATATAAATATGATGTATTTTAACTCTGCCAAGTTTCCCATTTATTACAGACAAAGTTTTATTTATTATAGGAGGGGAATGGAGATGGGTTTAGGCCCTGAGTGCAGGAAGGTTCATTAACACCAAATTTAACACAATTAAATTTACCCAAGTGTTTCAACAACATTCTGGGGGAGAGGAGGGGACTTTTTAATTGTGTTTTCTCATCATTTAGATATGAAACATGCAGGGGAGTTGTGAGAAAGAGAAAAAGTCTGACTAGATGGAAGGAAAAAGCGAAGTTGCTATTAAGAAATCAGTCTCTGTGATGGTACTTTCTCACTGGGTCAGTCTGGAAGGATCAGAAAATTAGGATTAACAGACAGGTTTGGAAAAAAAGTCACTGAAGACTTTTGAAGGGGATTTTTCAACATTAAAATATGAAAACAACAAACTTCTGAAATGTTGTGCCACTGTCACTGCCAGCATTTATTTATAAGCATTGTATTGACAGCCAAAGTTTTGAATGAATCTATTCCAAAACTTATTTACACCTATTTTTATAACAATGATGCAGTGCTGGTAGAGCATTTTAATTGTAAGGTTTGAAATTCCAGCAGCACAAAACTTACTTGTACTTATTTTTATAATAATGCTGAAGTGCTGGTAGAGCATTTTATTGCAAGGGTTGATATTCCAGCAGCACAAAACTTACTTGTAGCTATTTTCATAACAATGCTGAAGTGCTGGTAGAGCCTTTTCAGTGCAAGGATTGACATTCCAGCGGCACACGAGGCTCAAAGCCGGCACTGCCAGCGTGGAGGAGGCAGCGCTGGGTGAAGTTTCCCTCCAGCCGATGTTGGTGTGTCGGCTCCGGGCACAGAATTTCACCCACAGTGCCAGCCCCAAAGCTCTCCATGCCAAGGGCACGAACCGTTCCAGCCCCGAGAGCTTTCGGGGTGTCCCTCTCAGGAGTGGGAAGAGAAACATGAACTGCCCAGACCATCCGAGAATGGGCTGGAAGCGCTGCCTGAGCCGGGGGCACTGCCCGGAACGGATCGCACCGGGACGGGCATGGCGGGGACGGGACAGTGGGGACGGGACGGCGGGGACAGGGAGAGGGAGAGAAGGGGGACAGGGACAGGGAGAGGGAGAGAAGAACAGGGAGAGGGGAAGAGACAAGGAGAAGGGGGACAAGGAGAGGGGACAGAGAGAGGTGGGACAGGGAAAGGGAGAGAGGAGGGGACAGGGAGAAGGGGGACAGGGAGAAAAGGGACAAGGAAAGAAGGAGAAAGCCAGGGAGAGGGACAAGGAAAGTGGGGACAGTGGGACGAGGAGGGCAAAGGGACAAGGAGAAGGGCACAAGGAGTAGGGGCAGGAACAGTGAAAGGGGCGGACGGGACAGGGAGGAGCGAGACCGGAGAAGGAAAAGGGAAGGGAGGGAGAGGGGGAAGACCAAGGGAGAGACGGGGAAGGAGCGGGGCGAAGGAGGGACAGCGGAGGGACCGGGGGGCGGACACCGACTGGGGCGGACAAGGACGGCGGGGGCAAGGAGAAGAGGAGGGAGAAGCGGAGGGCGCGGGGCCAGGCTTGGGGCCGGCGCTCGGCACTCACCCGCGTTGAGCACCTTGAGCGCGGTGAAGGCCGCGTTGAGGCCGCGCAGGTCCCGCGGGGCCGCCCGCGAACAGTGGTACTTGATGAAGGGGAAGCAGCCGGTGCGCAGCACCAGGTAGTTGGCGCCGTCCACGGCCCAGTTGAAGTGCGAGAGCCCGAACTGGTCGTTGCGCACCGCGCTGTACTTGACGCAGAAGGAGGTCCAGTGGGGCAGGCGGCGCTGCCGAAGGTGCGCGCTCAGAACCTCCGAGGCCGCGGGACGGGCCCGGCCCCGACACCGCCACCACCGCCACAGCGACCCGGGCAGCGCCCGCATCGCAGCGCAGCGCGCATGCGCCACACGGGGCGGCACGGCAGGGAACGGCACGGGCAGGGCACGGGGCGGGGAGGGCACGGCATGGGCAGGGCATGGCATGGAATGGAACGGGGCGGCACGGACAGGGCACGGCATGGAACGGCACAGCATGGGCAGGGCACGGCATGGCATGGCACGGGGAGGGCACGGGGCATCACGGCCTGGCACGGCACGGGGAGGGCAGGGCACGAGCATGGTTAGGGCAAGGCAGGGGAGGGGAGGGAACGGCCCGGCCCAGCCCAGCCGATCCCATCCGGGGCCCAGCTGGGACGGAGCGGGGCCAGGGCAGGGAACGGAGCTGGGAAGGGGCTGGAGAGGGGCCGGAGATGGGAATGGAGCTGGGAAGGGGCTGGAGCGGCCCAGGGAGCTGGGGGGGCTCAGCTGTGTGGGTTTTACTTGGGGAAAATCAACAGTGACACCACCCCCTAAAAATCCTTCTTTCAAGTGTCAGACCCCTTGGAAGTGAAATATTTCAAATCACACTCCTTAACAGTGATACCACACTAAAAATCCTTTCAAGTGTCAGAGCCCTTTGGAAGAGAAATAGCCCCATATTCCATTTTTCTAAATAAAAGCTAAGGTTTTGAACCATTAAACATTCTATTTAAGGGGAAAAAAAAGAAAACTGAGAAATGGAAACAGGTTTTTCCTTTCAATAATTGCAAGCAATATCTCAAACTCAGCAATCTCAAACCATTGAGTTATCTAGTATGAACGTGCTAATTAATCAATTACTACCCAACAATGTGCCCTGTTTATTTACTGCAATGTACTGACTGCATCATGTGTGGAGAACCAGTAATTATTAATCATTGCCAGCAACAAATTTGACTCAAGTTCACCTGACTATAAATTTATAGTTAGCTTTAATATCTTTATTTATTTCTTAGTGGCAAGAGTGAGTGAGGATAAGGAAGCTGGAATGTGGTGCTGTGGGTCAGAGGGGAAGGGCTGAGCTAAGGCACTGCAGCCTGAGTGAGGTTGTGCTGTTGTATTTCATGGTCATGATGTGTTAAATTGCATTAATGAGGGCTGGCAATGATTGTAGTTCCTGATCTTTAGTGCTGTAACAAAATTTGCAGCCTCTGGCACACAGAGGATCCAGACACTGTACCAGGGGTGCCTCACATCTCCAGCATCCCACTCTTAATGGGATTGATGTTAAGCACTCACTGGGAAATGTTCAGGACCAAGTTAGTCTGAAAACTCCAGGGATTTGTTACCTTAACCTGGAAGGAAGGTGGTGAATTCTCCTGACCTGCCCATTTCAACGAGGTGGTTGTGCTCAGGAACTGCTCTGTGCTCAGATTTGTCATTCTCAATGTAGAAATGTGGCTGAATGTCTTTTTTTTCCCCCCTTTTATCCAGGGTTTTAAACCCAACTGCCTGAAACAGGAGGCTCAGTTTGCAGTCTCATCACCTCCAGGTAATGTTCTCCCAGAAGAATTTCCTCTCTGCAAAGAGCACATCAATTCTGGCAGGAACAAAATCCACCCAGTGCTGTCAGCTGAACACACAAACCTTCAATGCCAGCTGTGGACAAAACCTTTTTATTAAAGACTAGAATTTCATTCTAAATCTGCTGTATTCCTAAACCCCCCTGCATTTTTGGCACCAACAGCATGGGAGTGGAATGTGAGAGACTGTCAAGCAGTTTCAATCCTTCCCTCAGCTCAAGGCTCAGAAGTGTTAATAGTAATTAAAAACTTTTTTTTCCCCCCCTCCAAATACATTTCACACTTTGCACATGCTGAGAAATCTCTCTCACCACGGGAACTTTCAGGTCACTTGTTTCCTGCAAAAACAGGTACAGTTTTCTTTTGTCAGGATAGAACAAAGCCAGAAGGAAGTGCAGGTTTCATTTCCTCCTAGGACACTGCAGTCTATTAAGTGCCAGTGAACTAATGAGCCTCTCAGACCTTATGTTGTTCTGGCTTGGATCAAGGCTTGGTTTTCTTTAACCCTTCAGAGTTCAGCTCAAGTGCATCCATGGGCTAAATTCCACCTTAGAAAAATCTCTGTGGGCTCTGCTACATCCAAATCCAAGACTATATTGTTATTACATGTAAAAAAAAAGGAATAAACCCAAGAATTAAACAAAAATACTCTCAGATTTTTATTTGAAGCAGGGATCAGCATTTATGCAAATGTTTTCATCTGCAAGAATTAATTCTGTGGCCAAAGTGGAAAAGAAAAAGGCTACACAAAAGGTAATGTGTGATGTTCAGGGATCACAGACTCAGCATTGGGAAAACTGGGCACTGATCTGGTGCAAACACTTGGTCATGTTCAGGATTTGTCTTAAAACTGGTTTTCCCTTTTTTTTTTTTTGAAATAATCTCATAGATACTTGCCATGCTTGGGATCACAGTCTCCATCTGATGGAGAAGATGCTATAATAAAAGAAGGTTCTATAATAAGATTCAGAATGTGTTCTCTGCTGAGATTAAAGATTAATTTTACAAGTGTAACTGTTGTCCTTGAGCACAGTGCACAGCAAGGGTGACCAAACAAGCATCTGAAATTACAAAATCCATCTGATGGACAGACCTGCAGAAGTCATGGAATCCTGGGAATCACAGTGCAAGGAGAATTATAATGGTCCTTGCAGAATCTGGCAATGAATTAGTGCTGTCACTGTTGCTTTTGATAATTTGAAAATGGCCATAAAGCAACTGCTGCAAAAATCTGTGGATAACAGAAAGAGCAGCATCACAGTGTGGACAGTCAGTTCTGAAGAGGAACGTGGGTTGCTGGGCTTGAGATCAGATGGTGTTTAAATTAAGATGGCATTTACAGGCACAGGAATCACACCATGGTTTGGGTTGGAAAGGACCTCAAAGCCCATCCCATGCCACCCCCTGCCATGGGCAGGGACACCTCCCACTGTCCCAGGTTGCTCCAGCCTGGCCTTGGACACTCCCAGGGCTGGGGCAGCCACAGCTTCTCTGCCCAACCTGTGCCAGGGCCTGCCCACCCTCCCAGCCAGGAATTCCTTCCTAATATTCCATCTAAACCTATCCTTGTCAGTGGGAAGCCATTCCCTGTGTCCTGTCACTCCATCCCTTGGAAATAGCCCTTTTCCATCTTTCCTGCAGCTCCTTCAGGTCCACAATGAGGTCACCTCAGAGTCTTCTCCTCCCCACACTGAACAATCCCAGCTCTCCCAGCAGAGCTGCTCCATCCTCTGACCATCCTGGGGCCTCCTCTGGACTTGCTCCAACAGGTCTAACACTGGACCTACTTTCCTGCCTGTATTCCAGAACACAACCTGCTGGAAAGGGAATTTGGGGTCTCAGGGCTCTTTTCAGTGCAGTCTGCTCTGCTCTGATTCAGGGACAAAGACAGGGTGACCTCATTAATGAGATTCTATCACAAGATGCTCAACCTCAGCAACAGGAACATGAGGAGCATAAGGATGATTGAATCCCCTGCTTTTCAGCAGGGTTTTGCTGGGAAAGAAGGGATTTTCCAAACAGCACACCCAGAAATCCTGGAGCTGCTGTGTCTGTTAACATTGTTTCCCACACCAACACAAGAGGAAAACCAAACCTGTTCTTACAGATGAAGCATTCCCAGCAGCATAAGGAATCAGGCACTTAAACATTTTCTGTTAACTATTCTTTCAGAGCATCTGCTTCCCAAGGTTGCTCTTCTTCCAATTTCAGTTTGTTTTCTGCTGTAATTCCTAGAATTGCTTCAATATCTTGAATTGCCATCTGTAAGAGATTCAAGGAATACAAGTTATTTAATGGGCATTATAATGAAATCCAGCAGCCCCAGCTGGCAGTGCCTGCCTTGAACAGGTAAAGAGACTTACCCAGGACAGGATGCACCAATTAAATTTACTGGTATTTTGGGGACAGTTGGGGGAGTTATTAGTAAATATGTACAAATCTCAAGTAAATAAAAATACAATTTGTACTTCTAATTAACAAACAGGTGTTTTATTTCACATATGTTAACTGGCAATGAAGAGAAGTTCCCTTTTATATTTTTCTTCAGTGATTGCTTTTCACTCATATTGAGAAAAGGGATTTGTTTGTTTGGGGTTTTTTGTTTGTTCTGTAACACGGTGAAATTGAATTGTGTCTCGCCCAAAATCTGTCATTTCACATTCTGCTTGTCAGGAGGAAATCTAGACAGGGTGGAAAGACTCTGATATCACAGAATCCCAGACTGTTCTGAGTTGGAAGGGACCCACAAGGATCATCCTTAAGTCAATGGCCCACACAGGGGACTGAACCCATGACCTTGGCATTATTACAGCCAAGTTTGAACCAACTGAGCTGATCTCAGGGCCTATCACATCTATAAGTGATGTGGTTTAAGAGCTAAACCTCTAACACTATACCCTTCACATTTCACTAAGGTGCTCCCACCCCACCCAGGAACATCCTCAGCACTCAGATCAGGACCAAGAGCAGAGAAATTCAGAGCCCAATCCCCTTGGGCAGTGCTGGGATGGAGCTGCTGGATTAGGAGCATGGTGGCTGCTGCTGCTTCCAAGAAATCAGTGTTAATAATCTGATGCCAAAGGGGTTTTTCATTTTTGATTTGCACATTTTGTAGATTTTAGGAACACAGTAGCTGTAGATTTTGAGTGGGTTAATATTTCTGGCTTAAGTTTAATGTCTTTCTATCATTACTCCTGCCCCAGAATGGGGAGCTCAAATTCTTTTAGCTGTTTATAAGATTGGAGGATATCAGAAGGTCCACAGAATGAAACATAAACACAGGGCAGAGAGACCCAGAAGTCAGAACTGGAAGAACTCCAGGAGCCCAAGGAAGAGGAGCTGATGAAGACAGAGGGTCTCGACGACCCCAGACCCAATTCCTGGGGGTTGGAACAGGGGTGGGACTGGGGCTGGACTGAGAAATGTGTAAAGTAATGATTGGAGGGATCACATTATAAAAGCCATGGAAAGTAGAACTGGGGAGCACGTGCATGTCATGTATTCCTGTGGGTTGTAGGCCTGGTATTAAAGGACCTTTACTTTCTATCTTATCCTACACTAACTTGGCTCAGAGTCCTGCTTTGTGGGGGTTCTCTCACGGCATCAAATCCAAGGAGCTGTTGGCAGCTGGGAAGTTTGTTGCTAATTTAAGCTTCTTGCCTTGCTGGTGGCCCTTGAACACCAAGCAGGCAATTGTGACAGAACCGTGTGAGGCGGTGCCAGCAGCTCCTTTGCTCTTCCAAAGGCCACTCAGGAGCAGGAGCTTACAAATGGTTTCCTGCTGGATATGTCTCTTTTCAAAGCAAAAGTTTCAAACTTAAATTTAACTAACAGGTTCGGTGGGAGACTGCCTGCACCGCCCAGACACTGCCAACCCAACGGTGCTGACGATGAAAAGGGAATGGTTTAGCACTTGTTTATGATCCAGCATGAGGTATCTGCAGGCCTCGTACAGAAATTACCCGGGATCGTTAGTTAATTAACACCTCACCTTAAAATTGGTCTCGCCTTGCATATTAGGTGCTGATATTTCTTGATGGATGATGAAGAGATTGCGAGCAAAGGTCAGGAGGACCCCCTGGAGATCCTCTCCGATTGTTCTGTTAATGATATCCAAACAAATGAGTTTCCCAATGATTCCCTTCCCCTGCTTAAAAACAATCGCCCTCTCATTTGTGCCTGCCTGGTGCTGGAATTTAATGAGGATTTTCAATCTCACAAGGTGGCAATCTTCAGGGAGATATGAAAGATGAGGCTCCATTTTAACGTGTCAACAGAAAGGATTTGTGTAATAAATAATTTTTATTAATCAACTTAGCAGAAGTAGGCAGAGAGGTTTCAGCTTCTCCAAATAAAAGGCCACTGTTGAGTTAGGACTGAGACAGCAGAACACTCAAAACACCCACATTAGTTAAGAGGAACTGTTGCTTCAGCTTAAAATTTGTGAGAGAAATCTCAGCAGTATCAGAATTTCTTTGATTGTTGCAGCTTTTGAGGCTTTGGTTTCCCAGTGGGACACACAGACCTCATGGAACAGGGAATTACACTGGGGATAATGCACCTCCTTTACTGGAAGTGACAACAGATCTCTATGTAATAAAATAGATAATTCTCATACATGTTTCAGGTATTTCAGTGGGGTTTTTTTCTTGAAAATATTTCCAAATGAAAATAATGAAATACCACTGAAAATCAGACCAATCTGGGACCAGGATTGGGGCAGATTTATTTGAGAGTATTCTGGTAACATCAGTAACTGCCAACCCCAGCTGGTGATGCAAGAGGTGTTGTTATGGCCAATAAAAAAAGGTTCCTGCTGAGTCACTGAGCTGAATCAGCTCCTGGAGAGGTTGAGAGGACCAGGGATGGGAGGGATGTTCCTCTGGGGGATCAGGGGAGGGAAGAGCTCACCCTTCAGCTGTGCTTGGGAGGGTTCAGCAGTCTATGCAACACTTTCAGACACCTACATCACTTTAAATGTCTCATGTAGACATTTTACAAGTTCTTTTCCAGTGATTTTCATTCCAATGTATCTCAATCATGAGCTGCTTCCATGTGAGAGCAGAACAGTAGAGAAATATCTCAGCTTTGAACAAATCTGCCTCCCTTGGCTGCTGCCAGTCCCTCATCTCCAGGAGCTCAGGGCAGGCTGGAGGAACCACAGCCCCAGAAACAATCCTTAGAATTCACTGAGTGCATTCCCAAGGCTGGGGTGGATCAATGCTCTTTACATCATCCTGACACAGCTCTGGCTGTTCCTCAGCCCTGGCAGTGATGACCCCACTGAACAATCTCGTTAGTCCTTCCCTTCCCTCACCACCAGAAACTCTTCTGATGCTCACCAGGAATCTTCCTGGCTGTGAGTTAGATCCTTTCTTATCCTACTACCAAACACATGGAAATCAGATTTTTCCTTCCTGCAGAGGCTTTTTATGTGCTTGGAGGTTGTTGGCAGATCCCACTTCTGCCTCTTCTTCTTCCTCCTCCTCCTCATTTAGTCTTTCCTTATCAGTCACATTCTCTAGAACTCTAAACATTCATTGCCTCCCTCTCAGCAGAACAGAAGGATTATTTCCAACATCTCCCAGGATATACAGTTTACCTTTTTCCACAAGATCCTGACTTTGTAGCTTGCTGGCTTGACCCACAGATCCTGAAAACCTCCTTGTTCCTTATATTCATTCCTCCTCTCTACATGTAATTTCTTGCACCTGGTTCCAACCAAACCTAATTCTATGTCTCATGTTGTTTCTTCAATTTGTTGAGATCATTTTGAATTCCATTCCTGCCCTCCACAATCCTTGCAGGCACATCCTGCACTCAAGGAGGCTGCTTTGTTACCCAAGTCAGGAATGGAATAGCTCCAACACCAAAGGAATACAGAGCAGGCTGAGAGCAGAGCACCACAGCCCCTCACTCACTCAAACACCCTTCAGACCCCTCATTTTGGCACAAGATTCACATAAATTCCATCTGAGGAGGGATTTTCAGTCAAGGCATAGCAGATTTTGCAGATTATGCTTTCTGAGACTTCTCATGTGCCTACAGAATTCCTCACTTCCCTGAGTGCCCTCCAGCACTTTATGAAATCAATACCAACAGGCACTAAACTTCCCTCCTCTTTGCCTCCTGCAAGTCAGGTTTTTAATAATCTTGCCTGTAAAAGTAAACTAATGCATGGCAGAGATTGTTCCTGCCAGTGGCTCCAATCCAGCAGGTGCTGAGCCTGCAGTGCCCTCAGCACATTCCTCTATTCCCTTCATCACTAAAATGCTGAAAGTCTCCCTAAACCCTTCCCAAGGCCAATCTTACCCTTTTCTGAGCAGGAGGTGCCAGTGGTGCCCCCAGGTGGTGTGTTCAGGTTGTCCCTTCCCCTCACCTGGAGGGTGTCCCCAGCTGTTTGTCACCCCGGGGGAGGGACACTCCTTACTTACATCATTCCCAACCTCTCTCGCTTCTGGTCTTCATACAGGACAAAAACTGTTCCCTGTTTTTCCTGTTAAATAAAAGAAATGGCTTCATTTATTCCTAAAATAGTGGCAATTGTAACAAATGTGTTGCAGAGGGACAGTGAGTGCATCCCACAGCTAAGGAGGGTTAGATTGGAGTTATTTTTAAGGGATTATTGCTCAGTAAAAGCAGATTATTGCTTTAACTTACTGCAGAGAAGACAATAAATACAGCAAATATTTTTGTTCCAAAGCATTACAGGTGGTCAAAAGGATCTTCAAAATTACCTCCTTATTTTTATCAACAGGCAGGGTGACCTCTAAAAGCCTTACACACAATAAAATTTAAAGACAGAGAAAATATATTCATTTTCCTGTTCTTAAAGGCTGTCCCTCACCTTAGAGGTCCCTGGGACACAAACTTTCATTACCCTTCAGCTCTGGGTCATCAGGAGCCTGACACTGGCAAAGGGGAGGTTTGGATTAGATATTGGAAAGAATTTTTCATGGAAAGGCTTGAGAAGAATAAGAACAGGCTGCCCAGGGAAGTGGTGGAGTCACCAACCCTGGAAGTGTTAGAAAAGTGTGGATGTGACATTGTGGTGAACATGGTGGTGTTGGGTTGACATCTTAAAGGTCTTTTCCAACCTTAATGATTCCATGATTTACAACTGACATTGCTCTTAAGTGGTTCCACCACATTAGAATTAACTACAAAACCTCTGCAGAGGAAATATATAATTTTTTCATGTTTCCCATTCCTACCTGGAGGTCAAATCCAATCCCACGAGCCTTACACCTCTGGAGGAGAAGGTTGTAGGTGGTCCCTGAGAGGCTGGAGTGCCTCAGCTGAGTGCTGGCCACTGCACACCGGGGGCTTGCTGGGCAGGGCTGGAGAAGAAAACACAGGATTGCTCATTTTCATACCAGAAACCAACATCTAAATGGGGAACTGATGAATTTTCACAAGGGAATGTGGTGACAGGACAAGGGGGAATGGCCTCAAGCTGAAATATGGGATATTGGGAGGGAATTCCTGCCTGGGAGGGTGGGCAGGCCCCGGCACAGGTTGGGCAGAGCAGCTGTGGCTGCCCCATCCCTGGGAGTGTCCCAGGCCAGGTTGGACAGGGCTTGGAGC
>JAWWLZ010000019.1:1698934-1709564 GCA_035041345.1 Poliocrania exsul
ATTAAGGAGTGCAGGAAACAGGCTGTAAAATCTGGTTCATTCCTGCTTTGAGACTCTGGCTGCCATGATATATGGCACTGGGAGGGGAGAGGGAAAGGCAGACCTGAGGAATCCTCAGAATTCCAGGACTGCTCAGAACAGGGGTCAGCAGACCTGAGGAATCCTCAGAATTCCAGCAGGACTGCTCAGAACAGGGGTCAGAAGACCTGAGGAATCCTCAGAATTCCAGCAGGACTGCTCAGAACAGGGCTCAGCAGACCTGAGGAATCCTCAGAATTCCAAGACTGCTCAGAACAGCCCTTCCCAGGTTAACCAAAGGGCTGCTTCTTGGTTCTCAAGCTTGTTGATCATTGTTTTGGTTTGAAACTCCTCAAGCTCAGAGGAGCTGACCTTGGCATCAGCCTCCCCACGAGGAGCAAAGCCACCACCCTGCAGCTCTGAGAGCTGCTCATGGACAATCAGGACCTTCTCCAGCTTTTCCATGGCTTTTCCTTCCATCCAGTTCCACCAAAACTGCTGCAAAATTAGACAGGACTGATTTGTGCTTCCAGAATTGCTACAAGGAGCCTGCTAAGGTGGCCTTTAAGCCACATTTGCATTTATTAGCAACACATTTAGATACATCAAGGACAGCAAAAGCTTTTTATTAAATAGCCCAGAGAAAAGATTCTTCCAAAGGATGTATAAAACTCCAACTCTTGCACAGCCAAAAGTGCCACTGAAGGCAAGGATCAGTTCTGGGCACAGATTCTGCTCCACAAAAATCATCTGCTCCTTGGGCACATCAGTTAATAGGAAGTAAAGAACACTTTTAATGAAAGCAGCTAGTTTGAAGATTTTGTGTATAAACTGAAAGGCCAAGGGTGAACCTCAGTCTGGGATCACCCAAAGCCTGGGATTGCCCATTCTCCCTGACAGGATTTGCCACTAATACACTAATATTTAGTAGTTAGTACTGGCAAAATAACCCTGTATCCACACACAAAACCAGCTACAGTTGTCAAAGTGCCACTTGAAAAGGAAAAATTACCAAAAATAGCAGCAGAGTTTCAAGCAAAGACCTTAAATGCACCACAAAGTTTCATAAAAATCACACTTTAGATTTAATAATTACAACATAAAACTATTATTCACTGTAAAAAGGCTTCCCTGCACTGCAGCACTTCAAGGAACACTGTACACAGTCTGCATTAATTGGGATCTCCTTTTACACCATGGATTTACACCTGACTTGGCAGGTTTGGAACTGGTATTTCAGTATTATTATTTCTTATTCTGGAACCATTATTTCTGTATTATCAGAACTGGTATTTCTGTATTATTCTGCCCTGTTTGAAGCTACTACTGCTTTATTATTACCTAAGTTTTGCTCTTCAAGAAGCTCTGCATTGGGTTTAATTGCAGAACCAGTGCAAACCCAGGGATGATGGAATGCTGGGCTGCCCAGAGATAAAGTTTGAGTAATAAGAATGCTTTATTGCCACGATTTGCTTAGAGATATAAATCTATCAAGTTCCCAGTCCCACAGATACAGTCAGAAGGGACAGCAGCCTCCAAATAGCCAATATAGGCCTATCTCAACCAAGTCTATAAAGCTAAACCAGGATATTTATTTCCAATGTTCTAACTAGTAGTCTAATCAGTAAAGCCCTTAAACTTGCAATAATATTTCACTGATGTGTACCAGAGCGTTGCAAGATATAAAATTTCCAATTTAATTTTACTGCATTCCCTCAAGCTGTAGTAATTAGAAGACAAACTCACAGGGAAGCTGTTTATGGCTTCAGGGGTGAGAATTTTGAACCTGTCCTGCAGGTCAGCCATGTCCTCAGGGTGCCCAGATCTAACAGCTGCCTGCAGACCCAGGAGTTTATTGTAATACTGCAGGAGCTCCTCACTCAGGGCGAGGGGGCAGATGTAGATGACGTCCACGTTGGCATCTGAAACAAAGGGGCACAGTGTTCATCACTGCCAGGAAGGTAAACTCCATGCTGATCATTTGCTAACAAATAGCTTCCCTGAAGGAGCTCTGGAAAGAAAAATGAGGCCTAATTCCCAAATCTTAGTGCTTGGAAGTGCTTTCTCTGTGCTTCAGCATTTCTCTGGAGGGAGGTCAGCAGCTCCAAGAAATGGCTGGGCTTCAGGATTCCACCTGCCCAACAGATTGGATTTGGGAGTGTTGGTGGAGGGATTTCTATGCCCAACTCCCATGAACATCAATGGGATTGAATGCTTTAAAAATATACCCTCTTAAAGCAGCAAATTATAAAGCTGAGCTCTTCAGATTGAAAGCAGGTGGAACTGCAGTGGCCTGTGCTGCCTGGATTTTCCATGGCCTGTTCCCATTCCTGCCCCCAGAAAAGCTCAGGGTGGGAAATCATTAATAAAATAACTATTGCTGAGCATGTGGATGTGCAGATCAGTGTGGAAATCTGCTTTATCTGCATGGAAAACAGCCTGGGCTGAAAGGCAGACACTTGGAGGGGAGGAAATCTTTAAGAGATGCTGTTTGGGAAAATTTTAACTACTCTGCTCTGCTAAAATATTAATGTTAATAGATGAGCTAATGAATTAATGGGCTTTGCAATATCAATAGAATGCACTGGCAAAAAGCAAGGCTGTGATCCAAATCAGTGGGAAGCCCTTCATTGTTTTACTGTGCACAAGAGCCTGGAAAGTGCCAGGGCCAACTGTTATTCCATGGAATGAATCAGCAGCAAAGCAAGGGCTGGAGAAGGAAACCCTGAGCCTGGTGGTGTAAAGGAGTAAGAGATCCCATTCACTCACTTGTTTTGCCACAGAGCTGGGAAAGGAAAGCAATCCACACTGAAAAGTCAGGTCAGAACCTCAACAAAGCACTAAAGTAGCACAGACCTCCCAATCAGCCTTTTATAATCCAGTTCATTAACACACAACTTTTAAAAATAATTAAACACTGGTCACCAGTCAATACTCTCCTGCTTTTAGGCTTCTCATTTCATTGCAGAATGAGCCTGAAAATGGCAAATGTACCAGGCAGAGTCCAAAGCCCACCTGGCAGTGTGGCTGCAATGCTGAATTGTCTGCCACAGAGGGACAAAAAAGGGAATTTGGGGAAGAAAATGCTCTTAGCACTGCCCTATAAAGAGAGATACAAGTCTCCCTTGGACACAGTGAGGCCCCAGGGACAGATTAACTCTCAACCAGCAAGGAAATCCTCTGGTTTTCTAAGAAAAAGAAAAGCAAAATGGTAAATCTCAGTGCTCTTCTGCCAGGCACAGGTAAAGCATCTGATCTGCTCAATAAATTAGTTAATATTTCACTAGTCTGTATTTTCTTCATGGTCTGATTTACAGTAGAACCAATTTTCATGTTCACACACGAGAAAAAAATGCCTGTTTAATGTGTGACTTTGTCCCTTTAAGTTTCTATCATTTTATAGCAAAAAAAACCCAAACCAAAACAAATCCAATCCTGTGTTTAAAAAAAAAAAGGAAAAAAAAGAAAACTATACTGTGGAAAAAAACATTATTAGTGCCTAGATAATATATAAAGGCAATTACATTATTATTTTAGGCAACTGTAAATTTCTGGCTCTAATATATTTTTGTTACAAACTTGCTAAATGGCATTTATAAAATAATAATGATACTGAAATATATATGAATCATGTAAAGTATTGTCATTCCAGGGAGCCAATGAAGTTGGTCACTGATATGGAATATTCTTCCCTGCTTTGGTTAAAAGAGGACTGTCAGGAAAAAAAACTTTTAAATGGATGTCTTTTGCCTCATTTGCTGATGTAAAAAAAAAAAAAATGGTTTAAATAAGGGCTTGTTTTTTTCTAGCACATCTTTCTCTCGGTGTGAGCCTGAATGAGCACTAACAGAATTAGCTACCTAATTTTGTAGAACACTAAACACTTTGTGGTGCTCAGCAGGTCACAGGATGGGGCTGCTTTACCTTATCACAGAGTCAGAAAGAATCAGCAGGTTTTTTTATGAGTAACATGGACAGGAGCAAATGCCCCAGCAGATAAATCCCTCCCGAGCTCTCCGTGCTCTATATTTAACATTAATATAAAAAGAGTCCTTGTTGTTCTCTTTGACTCACAACTGTGGGCAAATAATCAAGGAGCAGGAGCCAAGAGCCCATCACATACCCAGGATGTCACACAGCCTTCCCATCTGCACGTTCTGCTGGAGAGCCAGATCAGGGATGTGCTCCCTGATGCCTCGGGAATATCCTGCAAAACAAGCACAGCCCCCCCCAACCCACATTCAGAAACAGATTGCAAAGAAATCAGAGTTTTGCTTTAAAAAAAAGCTGTAATAAAAGCAGTTCAAAGCATGGCATAGCTCTAATTGCATTTTTTTCCCCCTGAATTTACCTTTATTAGCAAACTGATGTCACTTCATGTTTTTTCTGTTGTGAGATTTTAAATACAGACCTGAATGTTACAGACCTGCAGAGTTTTCTAATTTAACAGAACGTTTTGTTGGAGCCTTTCATGTTGCTGGATTTTTTTTTTTTAAACACAGGGGGGAAAAAAAAAAGAATGACACAATCATTAAGCAAGAATGGTGGTAATTTTGTCCTTCACACAGATAAAAGGCAACAAAAGCACTTCATTAAGGAGATGTCTCAGTGCTACCTGCTCACTTTGGTGCAGTGACAGCCTGGCTGAGCTGGGATTGTCTCCTTGGGGGTCAGAATTCCAGCTGATTCCATGCTCACCTTCACCAAGACTGCAGGAAATGACAGCACTAATCCTGGAATTCTGTAGTTCCTGGAATTCTGAATTAATGAGTGGCCACAGAAACCCCCCCAGGCACACTGGGATAGCTGGGATTGAATCCTGATATTCAGTGCTTGGCACAACATCCTGAAGGATCCAGTAACAAGATCCTTTCATTTCCACAGATCTGCCCGTGACAAATGGTCAGAAACTCAGGGAAAACTTAATCTGACTCAAATCTTCTCCATATTCCAGTGCTTTCATTTGGAAGACAACAACAGTGGCTATTTCAGGCAAATTCAGGGCAATTATTACAAATAATGACATTCTGAGGGGCTGTGGCAATGGCTCTGGGCACACAGGAGAGCAGAACACAAACAAATGCAGAGAAATCAAAATTACCAGCTAAATTTTTAGCAATTTCTTGTACAACTTCCATATTGCTGTAAGCACAGGCACCTGCAGAACTACCTCCAAATAAAATACATTAAATTTTTCCCTTTAATAATAAGTTAATTTATAAAAGCTTTCTCTGTTGGTTTAAACTTTATTCTCAAAGTTTTCTTTGCTTCTCTCAGGTGGGGCCCAATTTTAAGGCACTAAAAATGCTGCTCAACAATTTAAATAATTTACATTTCAACCTTAGGAAGGAGCTGATTTCCCTACACTGAACTGTAGGGAAAACACATTTGGTTTTTTAAAAAAACAACATGCAAATATCACTTGGAAAATCAGTAATTATTTGGAAGGAATAACAGTTAAAGCAGCAAACAAGTTAAAATCACCAAGATCCACCCCAGCACTACACCAACTACCACGTGTACTTTTCATAAATAGATTAATAAAACATGAGGAATAGTCACTCCTGGTGAATCCTTCCCCTCCCAAAGGACATTCTGAACCACATTAATCCTCACACCTGATAACTGGAAATGCTCCACACTCAGCTGGACTTTGGACAAGGCTTAAAGGCAGAGTTTAAACAAAACCCAGCCCAAATAAATTCAATATATTGAAATCATGGTCTGTATGTTCAGGGTACCCCTACCCTGTGCCATCAATTCCCAATCCACACCTGCACTCTGGGCAAGAAACTCTCCAGGAGGCTGAAAATTGGGATGTTGGCAAAGGAGCCCTTGGGGATGGAGTTGTTGGTTTGCACGAGGCATCAGTGACTCCAGAGGGAAGGGGAGGGAGAGTCACAGAAATCCTAAACCAAGAGGTGTGGGAATGAATTCACCTCTTTCAACCTCAGCCATGACCTAAAGCCCCTTAATTGTCATTTTCTTCATGAATTTTGCTCATCTCTAAGTGACTTCCCCACCCCTTCAAAGCTGCCCTCAAGGAAAGAAGCAGCAGAACAGGGAGGGGCACAGGACACCAAGTTTAAAGTCATCATGGGACAATATTTGAAAGGAAAGGAGCAAAATGAGCTGAGATCACCCACCCTGAGCTGCCCAGAGCTTGGGACTAAGGCATTAATAATAACAATAATAATTCCACCTGAAGTCTAATTAATAACTCCTAATTTTCCTCTCTATATTTGACACACCTACTAAATCTGATGAGAAGGTTCCAATTCATCCCTCCTTACACTAACTCATAAAAATGCCAAACCATCTTCAAACACTGGGATCCATTTGCTTTTTTCCAGCTATCCTAGAAATCCAAAGTTGTTGTGTGGGTGAAATAAAAGGAAGCATTTGTTCCTCACAGCAGTGTAATTTAAGCCCTTCACTGTCCCTTTTTCTGGATTATTTCCAGAAACTTGACATGAATCTGAAACTGTTGTGAAAATGAAGCTCTGCTGGTAAATTCAGTTACAATTTTAACTCCATTTATTGGAATTCCACTTGTAGGGGAAGAAAAATCAGGCTCTGATTGGCCAAGTCAAGGACATTTGAGTAAAGAATTTCAGGCTTTATTTTGGATTTACAAACCTGAACAGAGAAACCACTGAGGTATCATCAAACTGCAGTGTCCTCTTGTTCCCCTGCTCTGTCCCAGGGCTTGTCCCTGACAGAATTTTGGATGATTACCCACACTCAGGCATTAAAAACTAAAAATCCTGCTGAAATCAGTTGTCATTTTGAATCTTTAGTCTTATTAGACTGAATTAAATATTACTTGTTTCAATAGTCCAGCTTCCTATAAGTCAAGTAGGTTTCTTAATTGCAAAATATCAAATGTGCAGGAGCAAAGTAATTAAACACAGAAGATGATTTTTATCCTCACATTTTAGAGGCTTTTATAGATTTTATGTTTTCAACCTTTTCAAATTTTAAATATAAGCTGTTCTTAAAATGAGATCAAACCAGAATTGCTCAGTGTTAGCCATTCTATGTTGTTGTTTCTAACCAGCTTAATCTTGGCATTTCAAAAGAAAAAAAAAGCCAAATATTTACATTACATTTTAATAAGCTGAATTACTTAATCCATGTAAAATCCCTATGGAATTCTGCTAGAACTCTTGATATAGCTGCATTTAATAAAAACAAGCATGAATAACTTTTCCAAACAGCACTTTCAAATCCCTCTTTTAGAGGGAATAAAATATATTTTATATAATTTAACCTACTTCAATAGGTTTCCTAATTTCCTAATAAAACATCTGCACTTAAATTATCTTTACCACTTGCTTGCTCATTAAGGGGAAGGTTCCACTTGGATCCTCCCAGGCCTGCACATGGAAATTGCTGTGCTTACAGCAGCAGGTTGGATAAATCCCCTTCCACAATCAGGGAATGAAGAGCAATTGCCCTCCAGTTTTACAATTTACTGGAGAGGTTGAAATAATTTAAGAACTCCCATAAATTCCACTGCATGCCCCAAATGCAGCAGAACAGGCACACACTGATTCATTTTATGTCAACATGTTTTGGTTATACTGAGGGTGATTTTACTACAACTTTGAAAGCATCTGTTGTGCAGCAGCTCTGCTGACTTTTCAATTCACACATCTAATTAATAATTGCTTTTTTCCTGGATAAAGGCTCTCCTCCACGTTTTTATCCAGTTTAGAACACTGGGATGTATGAATTATCTTTAAGTTATCCTGGTTTAAAATAGGATTTAGTTGTGGTTTAACCTGGGATAGCCACAAGACTAAGACTGAGGTGTAATTAAAACCAGCTGTTGATCAAATGTATATTTATATTAAATACAGTCAGCAGAATCTCAGAATAAAAGGTTATCTGGGCTTCAAAACAGAGAGCTTAAAACATATTTACCATCTTCATTAATTCAGGTCTTAACCAACTCACTTTACAAAATCCTGAAGCTCTCAGGTCAATTAATTTGCTGTGTAAATACAAATTATAAATGCAGTTCCCAGTGCTTTGACAGGATTTGGTGCTTTAAGAGATTATTGGTGCATCCTAGAAATTCCCAAGAAATCCTCTCAACACCTACCCTTGGCCACTGCGGTGCAGAAACCGGGCTTTTAGGCTCCCCAATTCATAAATGTAATTAAATAATTACATCGGTGCTAATTAACATGAAACTGCGGATTATTTAAGCGCAAAAAACACTATTCAACTTCTTAATTATTCTTGTTCACACAGCATTTCCTTTTGCTCAGGCGCCCTAGGTGCAAATAAAGCAGCCCATCTGCTCGTAATTAGAACTAAATAATTTCAGAGAACGCAGCTTATCATTTTGACTGCACATTTGATTAAAACCAGAGCACAGGCACTGCCCTGCCCGGTGCTGCGGTGGTGGTGGCAGAGCCCACGTGCCCGCCCTGCCAGCGCCGGGCACCGCAAACCCGCGCCAACGTTTGGGGCGGGGGAAATCACAACTTTGGAGTTCATTTCATAGAGATGAAAGCAAATTACAGCAAATCACCTCTCCACTGAAGAGAGGCCCCCACGTAATGGCTTTATTTGCTTAATCCCCGAATTAAGCGGCGTTTCGAGCGAGGGCCCTGCGTTATTACTCTCATCATGTCGAGAACATTTTCCTGCCGAGACCAATTTGAATAAAACAAGGGGCCTTCCTTGAACTCAATCAAGGAGTCATAATGTGGTGGGTAATAGAGGTTGCTGATAGATTTGCAGGCAAAAGTGTTATACCTAATGATGGGATATGGATAATAGTCCTCCTGGAGGTCCTGATGCGATTCCAGTTGGCTGCCAGATGCTAAAAATCAAGAAGAGCATTGATCAGTGACAGGAAGCTGTAGTGGATTCATCTAGTCAAACTTCAGCTGTTTTTCCACTGTACAGTTAAGCCAGGCATAAATTATATTAATTGATTTAATTACATACTTAAAACATCTTCCCCAATTAATTTAATTAGGTGGCTACATGAAGCTACTGGCAGGGGAAGATTAGAGGCTGCTCACTTAATTAACAGAATATGAATGAAAAAAAAAGAAAGCAAACATAAATGAAATTGTGAGCACTAATTAAGAGGCTGTCTGCAAACTTAAATACTTTCTGACAAAGTGGTGACAGCAATGGAGAGACAAGAGAGGGACTTTTTTTTTTATTCCTTTTTTTTGCAGCAAATTAAGTGCCACAAGGTATATATAAGGAACTGAGGTAATGCAGTTACAACATTGATTTTCTGACAGAACAACTGAAGCCGAAGCAGAGGGACATTTTCAGCAGAAACACCGCGACAGATTTCGCAGCCACAAAGATGAAATATGAGCCCCGGCCAAGAACGTGGTTAGAGGGGGAAGGAATGGGCACAGCTCACTGTGGGCACTCAAGCACGAGCTGCTGCTGCACTGCACACCTTGGCCCTGCTGCAGAACCTCTCCAGGTGTCCCTGCTGAACCTCCTCCAGGGCGCTCCTGGCACGTGCCACGCGGCTGTGCCAGCGCCGGGCAGTGCCAATCCCACCCAAGGCCCATTCGTGTTGCCCGGCACACCCCGCGGCTGTCTCGGCCCCCTGGATCCTCCCTTGGCCTTCACAGCTTTGGTCAGGGTGGTTTAGGATCTTTTCCACAGCTGAATGATTCTTTATCACTGAGAGAACGTCACTTTTGGGGGGGTTCTTATGAAGCTCAAAGTCGGAGGCAACTTGTGCCAACTTCTTGGCGCTGATCGTAGCCAAGGGGACAGAGGAGTCCTTGAGAAGCTTCTCAGCACGTTCCAAAAAAGCCACAATGCTCCCCCAGGACAAATGGTGATGTTGTTTGAGGGCCAGAAAACCTGGAGCTTCCTGGTCTACTGTGCCATGGCAAACAACAATGTCCCAATCCAGGCACGGATCCTGTAAGGACTGACAGGTTTGAGGGGGCTGTGGGAAGAGAAGAGCCACAGATGAGGCCAGTGATTGGAAATAATTAGTCAAAATATGCTATTGTATTGCTAATTATGACTTAACTGTGGGGGTTTAGGTATCTGAAATACACTCAGGCTGATTTTGTCCATCACAGCCATGAAACCCACCCCAGGTTTGCCACAGAACCCACTGCCACACAGACCTCTGAGGTCATGGAAGATTCCAAGCATTTTCCCAAAAATAAATTAACTGCACAGAGGAATTCTTGATTTCCCAAATATACAAATTCAGCTTTACAGACTGAAACCTGAAACTGCCTGCAATGGTCCTCATTCCTCCACTGAGACTGCCTCCACTTCTCTTGCATATAAATGCAAATAGAGAAAACTTGGAATAGAAATATTCACACCTTTAAAAAAAAAATCCACATTTACTGACAACTCCAGCCAGCAACTCATTAGCTTTGATTTTAAGTGCACTATTTCTAAACTTCTTTGAGGTAACTAAATTTATTTCCATTGACAGAACCTGAAGGGATCCTGCAAGACAGATGGAGAGACATCATTGACAAGGAATGGAGAGACAGGACACAGGGAATGGGTTCCCACTGCCAGAGGGCAGGGATAGGTGGGATATTGGGAAGGAATTCCTGGCTGGGAGGGTGGGCAGGCCCTGGCA
>JAWWLZ010000019.1:1738589-1755104 GCA_035041345.1 Poliocrania exsul
TGGGGCAGCCACAGCTTCTCTGCCCAACCTGTGCCAGGGCCTGCCCACCCTCCCAGCCAGGAATTCCTTCCATCAAACAGTTCCCACTGTAACAATGCCTTGAGTTGTCTGGATGAACCATCAGTAAATTAAATGTTTCTTTCTCTCCCACGAGGATGGAATTTGCAAATGGGGTTTGCAGCTGTTAAAATCCTGGTTTTCTGCTGACAAACCAGAATAAGTCACCTTCAGTCTGTCTGTGTTGCAGATCCCATGCTGGACATGGACATCCAGGAGCTGGCCAGCCTGACCACAAGAGATGGGGACCTGGAGAACTTCGAGAGGCTGCTCTCAAAGCTGAAAGAAATGAAAGGTAACTCCAGGAGAGACGTACCTGAACCCTGGCACCCACTCCAGTGGCTCAGGCCTGAAAGCCTGGGAAGTCTGTAGAGATTCCTGCTTAGTAAAAGCATTGGAGGGGAACTGAAGTTCTCCACCCAACCCCTCCTGTTTTCCCAGATAAAGCTGCCACGTTGCCTCACGAGCAGAGAAAACTGCACGCAGAAAAGGTGAGGGCTGGGACTTGCTGTTGGTATTACTGATCTTCCCTTTCTGAGCCAGAGTTCCTGCTCTTGGAGAGTTCCTGCATTGAGAGCAGTCAGAACAAACCATGCAGTCCTAGAGAAGACTCTCAGGTGTCTCCCAAGAGCTGAGTAACAAACCTGGGATTTTGAAACACCAGAAAATCTTTTGGGTTGGAAGGGACTTTAAGATCATCTCATTCCATCTGCCCTGCCATAAATAGAAGACTTTCCCCTTTCAGGATTTCTGAGCTGAAGGCCCTGCAGTCCCTGGGGGTGTTGGCCAGTTTCCACAAGGCAGTGGAAAAGTCTTGATCTCCTGGAAAATTTAATCATGCCTTAATTAGTGCAGGTCTTGTATCACAGACACTTCCCATGAATCCCAGATTATTGCCTGAAATCCCTCACCCTCAGAGAGGATGAGCATTGCACTCAAAAACCTGCTTGCCAGATTTACCTGCTGCTCCCTTGCTTGTTTTTGGATGGTAAATGCAAATTTTCTGCCATTTGATGGGAATTTTTGTCCCTTCCCCTCCCTTCTGCCATTGTAGGTGGCCAAGGCATTCTGGATGGCCATTGGGGGAGACAGAGATGAGATTGAAGGGCTCTCCTCAGATGAAGAGAACTGAGTTCTTCTGCAGCTGCAAGAGCCACAGCAGCCCTAAAGGAGTGAATGCTCTTCCCCTGTAATTAAGTGTTTATTGCCAAAAGCCCCACTTAGCTCCTCTAGCTGCAGTTTGGTGCATTGAGTTGAACATTCCACACCCCCTCCTGGCTCCAGTGGGGTCTCTCAGTGTCCCTTGTCCTCTCTCAGAGCACTTTGGAAGGTGCCAGGAGCAGTTGGAGGAAACAGGAATGAGTTTACAGTTTTCAAATGAAGGTTTTTATTGTTTGCCCCTGGCAGTTGAAATAAACAGTTGTGCTCCCAGTTCTCTCTGCACACGTGCTGGGGCTTGGGCAGTGACACCCTAATTCCAAACTCCAGTTTGATGGAGCCTTTTCCCAGTTCCAACTGACCCCATTTCTCTGAGCCACAAAGAGGAGGTTGCTGCCCTGTGCCCTGTGGGGGATGCTGTGCCAAGGCTGCTGGGCTCACCCTGCCAAGTGCCAAAGCCATTCAAAATGGCCCCTGGGCTCTGCCTCTGCTGGAATTTTGTCTGAGTGGGCCTGCCCTGGAATGTCAGGTGGTGTCCACACTCCCTGGCTTTCCATTAGAAATGAAATTTGGGCTGAAAGGCCACACAGGTTGTTCCAGGGGTGGATTCCCTGCCCAAAGCTCTGCAATGCCTGGCACAACACCCAGACCTGCAGCTCCAGAGCTCTGCCCTGGACACCTCCAGGGAATGCTGGCATTCCAGAGTGCCACTGGTGTGCCCACTGCTCCCACTCCTGGGTGTTCCCAGAGTGCCACTGGTGTGCCCACTGCTCCCACTCCTGGGTGTTCCCAGAGTGCCAGTTGTTCTTCCTGGGATCAAGGCTCAGAAGGAATTCCCTTGTCCTTGATGGAGTGTATGGTCACAGCACAGCCCTGCAGGGGAGGGGGGAAAACCAGGAGGAAGGTGGAGCCTGGTGAGGGAATGAGAGGAGAGGGAGGGGGTAAATCCATCCTGGAACAGACACAGTCAGTGCATCAGTGGGAAGAGGCAGCCAACAGATCCCCTTGTGCAAGAGTCCAGCTCTCTCCAGTCTTTTCCCCAAGAGCTTTCCCTTATCAATCTGAAAACCTGCCCTGTTCTAACCTTAGTTAGAAATTTGGAAATCAGCTTTTCCAAGGTCTGTTTTCATGTCATTAAATTTCCCAAGTCCTGAGACATCAGTTTGGCATCTGTTATTTGATGGCTTTGCACTCTCAAGGCACTTTCCCAGCCATTCCTGACATTCATTCTCCCACCTTTAAAGATGAATCAAAGGTAATTTTGTTTCTTGGAATGCTGGAAATCACGTTTGGGGCAAAACTGCAGCATCAAGCAGTTTGGAAAGCATTTCTTACCCAAACCTGAGCAGCAGCTCCCCCACAGCAAACCACCTGGTTTGTAAGAAAAGCTCCTTTTCCAGGGATTCCCACACAGAGCCATCCAAGGGAACCCCTGCCAGGGGCAGCTCTTCCCCACCAGCTGCCAGGCCTTGCTGGGACTCTGCTTCTCCTGCCCTTTCCATCTTCTTCCCACCACGGAGAGCTGCAATAAAGACCTGAAGGTGGTTCATTCCAGGCAGGGAATGGTTTTCCATGTTTTTCTTCTTGGTAGTTTGAAGACTTTTCCCCCCCTTTTTGTTGTGCAATAGTGACAAATGGCACAAGTGCCATGGGAATGAGTGGAGGCAGTGAGGAAAACAGGGGACTTGGCTGCTTTTAAACCCAATCCTTTAGACCTGACTTTTCAAATTTGATGAAGTTGCACCATTCAAATCCAGTTCTTTGCCTTTCTACAAGAGAGCAGCAGCTCATTCCCATATTAAAAACTCCTCCAAACTTGTTTTTGTTGGAAATACTGTTTATAGATGCACAAATCATGGAGGCAGGAGGTGTGGCTGGAGAAACCAGGACAGTTTAATGGTCCTTTAAGAGTATTGTGTTTTTAAAGCAAAGTTTACTTTGGGGGTGGCTTGGGGGGTTTTTGTGGGTTGTTTTTTTTTTTTTTCTGAAGAGACACTTTGGTTTTGGCTACAGAATTTCTTTACAAACTAAGAAGTTACAGAAATGAATAAAAGGGGCATTAGTGGAAAAGCAAACCTGAAATTGTGTCTATCACTCAGTTTCTCTTTGTGTGCCATGTTCAGTAACAAAATAATTCTCATGTTGGTTTTCCCAGAATCCCAGAACAGTTTGGGTTGGAGGGACCTTAAAGGTCACCCAGTTCCACCCCTGATTTACATCCTCATCCCAGGTATGGAGCTGAAGTTTCAGAGTTGCTGCTCCAGCATTCCCAGCCCTGGACAGGCATTCCAGAGTTCCTGGACAGTTCAAGCTGCAGGTGAAGGTCTGGGATGGCAAAGATTTTCCTGCCACCACAACCATTTGCCACCCAACTTCTGCCTGAACCAAAATTCCAGGTGAGGTCAGTTCACCCTTTTTTTTTTTTTAGCTGAAGCTTTGGGATTCTGTTCCTTCTCAAAGCTGTCCTTGCTCCAGTATCCCATTCCCAGTGCAGATGGGAATCCTGGGACACTGCAGTGTCCTGGAACTGCCCTCCAGGAGCCAGGCAGCACCCCCAGCTCAGCACTGCTGCCCTGCCTCATGCTCAGAGTTTGGCCAGCCCAGCACAAGGCCTGGCTGAGCCCCTTTATTACCACAGTGCTGGAAAACCCAGTGGAAAAAGTGTGCTCATAAATCCTGTCAGGAAAAACAACCCCAAAATAAGTGAATTCCAGGGAAAGCCTCAGAGGGCTGTGAGTTCAGAGCATGGCTCATGGTGTGCCTTGGCTCCTCCTGGGGTGGCAATGCCCGCTGCAGCAGAGCCAGGGCTGTGTCACTGTCCCCTGGGATGGCACTGCCCTGCCCACCCTCCATGCACAGGGCTCTGGGAGGGGATGGCACTGCCCTGCCCACCCTCCATGCACGGGGCTCTGGGAGGGGGTGGCACTGCCCTGCCCACCCTCCATGCACAGGGCTCTGGGAGGGGGTGGCACTGCCCTGCCCACCCTCCATGCACAGGGCTCTTGGAATTCTGCCTCTGGGAGGGGATGGAGGGGCAGCAGCAGCACTGCAGAGAGCACAGGCTCCAGGAACCTGTGTGAGCACAGAGGGACAGCCCCAGGCACAGCCTGGGACACTCAGGCAGCAGAACTTCCCAGTCCCCTGAGCTGACAGTGGAGCTTCCCAGTTCCCTGAGCTGATACTGGAGCTCCCCAATTCCCTGAGCTGGAACTTCCCAGTTCCCTGATCTGATACTGGAGCTCCCCAATTCCCTGAGCTGGAGCTTCCCAGTTCCCAGGTGAAAGACCAGCAGGAGTCTGAACATGGGGCAGGGAGTGAATGTGCAGCCACCTCTGACTTTTCCAGCACTTGGACAATAAATCCTCTGAACCCAGAGCTCCACTTCTGCTCACCTTTGACTCCTGTGAGTTACAAGAACGAGTTGCAGGGATTTAATTATTTTTTTATATCAGGCTTTAAATCCTTGAACAAAACTGTCCCAACTGTAAAGAGAATGAAGGTCCCACATGTCACTGAGGTCTCTGGGAATGACCTTCCTTACACAAACCTGGAGCTGCTGCTGCCTCTGAACCACCACCTGTGGATTCCAAAGTCCACACTGCCAGTTTGTGTCCTGAAATCCATCCTTACAACACCCTGATGTGCTCAGGAGCCTCAGTTTTCAAATCAAAGTTTATTAAAATGTCAAAAACAGACCTTACAGTTCCACTTGGGAAGGGGAGGGCGTACATGGGACAGTTCTGGAGTAACAAACAGTGATAACGGTGCCAGGGCAAAGCAGGGGCAGGGATGCCCAGCCAGGGCAGGAGTTCTGCCCCTACACAAACATGGGAGTGGGATGTGCCCCCAGACACACTGGGGGGGCTGCCCAGCACCCACTCCCTGCAGGGAGGGCAGGATGGACCAACCAGCTCTTGTCCTTTCAGAGCCTCACCAAGCCCTGCAGAGCACGAGGGGCCCACGTGGGACCTCCCTCGAGGGTTCACTCACAGGGTCTGTGCTCAGCTCTGTTCTCACACCACATACTCCTCATTCCCAGCAATCCTCAGCAAGGAACAGATGGAATATTCAATACTCTGAGCCCTTAATTGCCCTCTCTGTTAAAAATTAACTATTTGACTCATCTGAATATTCAACAAAGACAACATAAATACAAAAGCATGTACATGGTAAAAAACATGAACTCAAGCACACCACTCTGTCCATGGCTACAGAGGGACCATTTCCCATCCCAGCTTGGCATGCCTGGGAAATTCCACCCTCCCACCCACCCAGTACCTCAGAGAACCAGGAAAGCTCCTGCATGTTTTGTGACAGGGCTGAAGTCCTTCACTGACCTGTGCTCTTCCCCCTGTGCTTTTCCACTTAGGAAGCAGCACAAGGCACAGATGTCAACACTTGCTGCTTGAGATGAGTCCTGAATATCCTCCACCCTGCAAAGGAGCCCTCTGGAGGGTTCAACTCTGCTGCTCCACAGGAGAGAGGAAACTCTGAGTAACTCAAAGGTTCCCCTCAGCCTTTTCCTGGCACACAAGGGCAGCCAGAGCTCTGGGGAAATGAGTTATGATTGGATTTCTCCATCCCTGCACATATGCACACTGATTCCTGGAGATTAAACCAAATGGACAGCACTGGATTACTTCTAAGACAAGCTTAACACAAAATACAGACTGCAATTCAATACATTAATAGGAAAAAAAAACCCAAAACAAACACCAGAGCCATGGAAAAGCACAAGGCCATTGGTGTCACCTTGTGCAGCCACACCAAGGAAGAGTCAAAGCTCCTCACACTCCAGGGAACAAAAATGTAGGAAATCCTGGTGGGAGCAGCCCAGGCTGCCATGAAAGGAGAGGGTATTCCAGTCTGGAGCTGGAACCTGAGCCAGGGCATGGCTGGGCACTTCCCTCTGTGCTACACACCAAAGCTGTTTGTCCATAAACTTCCAGGGAAAGTCAAACCCCAGCAGAGCCAACTGTGCCTTCAGGGCCACCCTTGGTGTGCCCAGGAATGGGAATGGGAATCCCTGGGTGCTGCTCCTTGTCCTTGGAGTCCCCAGGAATGGGAATCCCTGGGTGCTGCTCCCTGGCCTTGGAGTCCCCAGGAATGGGAATGGGAATTCCTGGGTGCTGCTCCTTGTCCTTGGAGTTCCCAGGAATGGGAATTCACTTCCATCCTCAACTCCTGCCACTGGGATCACCCCCAGCCCTATCCCTGCCTTTGTCCAGGCTCAGGACTCTCCCCTTGACTCCCTGAGGTACCTCTGGAGCCCCCAAAGCTTTTGGGAATCAGGGAGAGGCAAACAAAGGGCAGGAAGGGGACACTTCAGTGCAAATAATCTCGGGTTTCTCTCACTGCACTGCTGGCCACGCTCACCTTTGCCACTGGAAGTCACTTAAGGGGTGATGATGAGGGGAGATTAACCCAAGTTTTCATCTGAATCCTTGATTCAGGCCTCGATTAATAACAGCCAGCAATTAATTATCCTGCAGCAAAGAGAGCCAGATCTGGATCCTGACAGGTATCTGGGCTGGCTGAGGAGGTGACACTGCAAAATTCTTAATAAAGTTGGGATTTATCCCCACTCGTGGCCTCTGGGTCAGGCTGGGCTCCTGCACACACCTCCAATCCCTGACTCTGGAATTGAAGGTGTCCTTTGTGTTGTTAATGCAGGAGGCACCAGAGTCCAACTTCCTCCAGGATTCTGAGAACACCAAACACAGCTGCCACTAAAATAAGCAAATCAGACACTCAGGAGGAGCCCTGGGACGTTTTACAAAGCAGATTTTCCCCTCCTCTCACTGAACAGCCAAAAATTCAACATTTCCACAAAAGTCAGGATAAACTTTTGATTGCAACAAGGTTAGAAACCTGTATCTGAACATAAAATGCTGCATCAACCCACAGTGAGTGTGTCACTAGCTGGAAAATCCTGTTTCACACACTGCTCTCACTGCCCCAGGCCCATCAGACACTGCAAAGCCAGGACAAATCACACCCCAGAAAGGCTCCAGTGCTGCTCCAGGCTGGCACAGGCAGGCAAAGCTCCAGGCAGGACTCTGCAGGAGGATATTCCCAAGGGCTGTCTCACCAGGAGCACATCCAACACTCAGAGTCTTCCTCAGGATTTCAAGTTTGCATCTTAAAAAAAGGTGATTTCTTGTTTCTGGCAGCAAACTCTGAAGAGCCCTCCATGTGCCCATCAAACAGGGCTCTGCTATCCTGGACTTCAAAGGGGTGGCTTTGGCAAAGCAGCTGCTGGGGGGGACAGGAAAGTCTCAAACAAGCACAGTGGAAAGGCAGGTCCATGGAAATTCCTGGGAGGTGTTTGCAGTGTGGCTCCCATCAGCTCCCCCAGGATCAGGGCACTCCACCGCTGCCATGGGCACAGCTGGCAGCACAGCTGGCAGCACCAACCCTTCCCACAGCCCCTCCCAGGGTCCAGCCAGTCAGTCCTTCCCACAGCACATCCAGCTGCTGGTTTGTCTTCCATGCACAGAAAAAAAAAAAAAGAACACAAAAAAAGATTTCCATAGGAAACTGATGATGACTTTCTCCCTCCCCTCTAATATTTTGGCACAAATGCATAAGATACTCACTGCAGATATAAAGAAACAGATAATTGGACAGCACTGACAAAGTTATGAGACTTATCTGGCAAATGTGAACCATAAAAACAAGTGCTAAGGGGTTTTTTTCCAGTTGTGGAATTTGTTTGCCATGACAGTTGCTGCAGGGAAAAAAATATTAAACAGTCTGGAGCATGTATGTTTAAAATGAACATTTTATAATACAAGTAAATACACACTCTCCCCATTCCTCCAGGCCAAAACACATCTCAGAGCAGTTCCATCAGCTGGAATAGGTTTGAAACAGAGGGGCTGGGGCTGAGCTGCCCAGGCTGTCCCACAGGATGACCCTGGTGGCTCCCAGCCCTGCTCCACCTGGCACAGACTCCACAGAGCCCCTCAGGCTCCAGGAGGGGCAATGCCATCCAACACTGAGAGAACAGAACACAAACTTCCCGTGGTTAATGCCAACAGAGTGCAGACAACAAAGCCTTGAGCACTGCAGAGCTGCCCACAGACAACTGTCCAGCTGGGAGCAGCTCCAGCCAAAAGTCACTGCAGCAACATCAGAAAGAGCCTTGAATTTGGCCTTTTGCTTCATTCCAACCCAGTGTGATCCATGAGGGCACCAACTGCATCCCTTGGGCACGGAGACTCGGCCTCCCTGTTGGCAGTGGGGGCAATTCCTTCCTCTGAGGAACACGAGTGGGGGATTGGTTCCTCTGGGTGCTTTCCATGCTGCCTGTGCTGCCCTGCAGGGGTGGCTCAGGAGGCTGGGGAAGGGCTGAAGGAATGCAGGAGCAGAACCATCCATCCCACAGGGGCTGCTGCTCCCAGGACACCTCCTGCAGCTGGGCTGGGCACAGGGCAGGTCTCCTCAGGGCTCTGGGGGTCCTGTGTGCTCACACAGCCAGAGCCAGCAGGAACAACCCAGCTGGAGCCACAGCACTGTCCAGTTCTTCTCTCTTGACAAACTCCAGCTCCAAATTCCAGGAGCATCCCAACCAAAGTGCCGACAGTTTCAGTGGAAGTGGCTTAAAGGGGTATTTAAAAAAAAAACCAACAAAGAAAACCCACTTCTTTTCTTTTTCCTTTTAAAGCAGGTTTGTTTCTCATCACTTGAATAACTGGAACTTGTTTACTATGTGTTTTGCTAAGGGTTTTCCAGAGTCTGTGTCCCCACTGCCCCCGGGGGGTCCTTAGGAGACACTGGAGCAGCGGATGCTGGGGGAGCCCATCTGGGTGAGGACCTTGTCCAGCCACTGCAAGGGGCCATTGAGGTGCAGCTCAATCCAGCAGGGAGTGCTGGTCACCGTCTGCCTCCTGCAAGGGGAGAGAGGAGCAAAGAATGACTTACAAAACCTGACCAGTGGCGAAGGTTTTACAGCCCCTGAGCATTCCCTGCTGCTTAGACAACCTCCCTGAGGGGCCAAAGGAGTGAATCTGCTCTGGAACAGCTCCTGGGCTGTGCTGCCCCTTTCTCCTAAAAACCCACCCTGCCCCTTCATTTGTTATGATCCCACAGCAGCAACTCTCTGTGTAACCCATTTACTGCTCAGATTCCTGGGCACAGGCAGGTGATTCCCTGAGGGAAAGGAAGGTGTTTGTCTATGCAAAATCCTTGGGGTTTATTTTGCAGCCCCACTTTAATCAGACAGCAAGGGGAGTTCCCTTTCCCTGTGTACAAGACAAGGACATTGTACCAAATCTTTGGATTTTAGCAGAAGGTGGAAGTGCTGGAGAGAGACCACCCTGAGTCTGTGCCCCTGTCCTGATAACAGAGCTGTCATAACACACTCAAACCATCAAATAAACTTCTAATTTTAAGAAAAACTCCTGATATAATCCCTACATGGGCCATCTGGATTTATCTGCTGTGCTTCAGGTAAAGCTCTTGGTTTGTCCCAAACCCTTGTGGTGTTCCAGGTGAATCACACAATGTGTGTCTTACACAAACAGGGGGGGAAACACCAGAGGTGGGACCAACACCCCCCAACAAATCACACAATGTGTGTCTTACACAAACAGGGTGGGAAACACCAGAGGTGGGAATCAACACCCCCCAACAGCTACAACCCATCTGTGTTCCTGGACTGTCACTGAGCTAATCCCACTCCTAAAGGGGACTAAGAGCTTGGCAGAGCTCTGCTGGGTGGCAGTGGCAGGAGGAAGGGGAAGCAGCAGCCCAGAGCCAGGTGCCCCCGGTGTCCCCAGGTGTCCCCAGTGCCCCGAGGTCCCCCCAGGTGTCCCCAGGTCCCCTCAGGTGCCCCCAGGGCCCCAGGTCCCCCCAGGTGCCTCCAGGTGCCCCCAGGTCCCCTCAGGTGCCCCCAGTGCCCCAAAGTCCCCCCCAGGTGCCCCCAGGTGCTGCCAAGTACCCCCAGGTGCCTCCAGGTGCCCCCAGGTGTCCCCAGGTGCTCCAAGGTCCCCCCAGGTGTTCCCAGGTGCCCCCAGCTTCCCCCAGTGCCCCCAAGTGTCCCCAGGTCCCCCTAGGTGCCCCCAGGTCCCCCTAGGTGCCCCCAGGCTGACCTGTACTCTGCCCCCCAGCCCTTGACGAAGCTCATGCGGATGGTGCACATCCTGGTCAGCTGGTACACAGCCTCAAAGCCCTGGTTCACTGACTGTGCCAGCAGGGCAGCAAACTCCTGGTTGTTAAAAATCTTCAGGTTACAGCCTGTGGAGAGAGCACATCACAAGGACCAGGCATCAGCTCCATGAGATCCAGAAATCCATGTCTTGCTGAGGATGGCAAGGAAGTCCAGGCTGCTCTGCCATGGCCCCAGAGCATGGGATGCCAACCCTCAGGGTTCTCAAACACTGCCCTGCAGAGGGAGAGAGGGGACACATCCTCACAGCTCAGCTGCTGCAGAGGGAAAAGCACAAGGAATAGAATCATGGAATCAGTTGGGTTGGAAGAGACCTCTGAGATCATCCAGTCCAACCCTTGATCCAACCCCACTGTGATCACCAGCCCAGGGCACTCAGTGCCCTGGGCTGGTGATCACAGTAGGGTTGGATCAAGATGTGGTGGATTCTCACTCAGTGCCACATCCAGTGTCACCTTAAACACCTCCAGGGATGGAGAACCCACTCCCTCTCTGGGCAGATTGTGAGGGGTGAGACCAGGCTTGGGATGCCCCTGTGGAACCTCCTTGTCTCTCCTGGGTAGCACTTCCCTCAGGCTGTGATTTAAAGCCCAGCTGTGACTGTGACACTCCAACACTGGAGGGCCCAGGGGAGGAAAGCACAGCCTGGAGACAGGAAGGAGCTCCCTAGGGCTGGTGGGGCTGCCAGCAGGATGGAGTGAAGCCACTCTGCCCAACCAACAAGCAGCTCTGAGGGTTAAAAGCTGCTGGGGCTGGAGGCAGAGCTGCTCTTGATCAAATCCTCCCTTCCATTTCACCATCACATGCCAAAGACTTTTCTTTTAAAACTGGAATTTTAGTCCCAGCTGAAAGACTGAGAACAATTTAATCAACTGTTCTTGGGGGGTTGAAGTGAAATATAATAACAGCCTTCATGGTTTAAAGAAATAAATAAATGCACCACTCTCTAACCCAGTGTTGCTCCACTTGCTTTGTCCCAGATAACCACAAACACCTGAAACTCCAAACCTTGGCACTCAACTCCTGCTCCTTTGGGATTCCATATGGGCCAGGGCTGGAACACAACCATTTGGACTGTGAGGAATTGTGCTTTTCTAAGAACCACTGGAGAGCCTCCTGTCCTGGGCTGGGCTCACCTTGGCATCTGCTTTGGGTGTGTGGAGCAAAGGGTGACCCCTCAGCAGCTGCAGGAGCCACTCTGGGCTCATGGGGAAGCACAGCCCACGGGGCAGGGAGGTGGAGGGGGGAAAGCTCCAGGGCCAGAGAAAGAGCAATGGCTTGGATGAGGATCACAGTGACCTCAGGAGGGGGTGGGAACACGTCTCTCCATGGGGAGAAGCAGGAAGAAGGACTGGATTTGGACAACAAGGGAGAGAAGAAACTGCTTCAAGCCCAGCAAAGATTTCAGGCTGAGGCTGAGAAGGCAGCCAAGGACTGTGGGGAGAGCTGGTGGCCAAAATCTGAATGGAGAGAGGAAATGGGGGTGGTTTGTGCCTTCCCAAGTTGGCTCCAGCCAAGGGGGACTCCTGTGATGTGGCTGCAGAACTGAGGCATGTTTGCCACACACTGGCAGCTGCTTCCTAAACATCTGAGGAAGGAATCCCATGGAGAAGGGCCAGAGCCCACAGCCTGTGGGTCCCTTCTCAGAAGAACAGCAATCTTCCTTCAAATATTTCTAAACAAAGAAGCCCATTTTTTAAATATATACATACTTGTGACTGTAAAAAATCAGCTTTTGGGAGCCTAGCTAAATAACCAAATTCCATGGCAAACACCATCCCCTCTCTTGCAGCTCTTTTTCACAGATCTAATAAAAAAGCATTTTCTGCCTGGATGGATGCAAGGAATTCTCTTGTAATTCTCCAGCAAACATCAGACTGGAACCAGAACAAGGTGTGTGCAAATGTGATTTCCCCAAAATAAAGGTCATTCCCACAGGGGAGGGGTGAAGTTTAGCACAGAACAGAAAAAAGTAACAACTGAAATCTATTAGGGGTGAATCTAAATAAAGGGAAATTTCTGAAAGGTACAAACAAAATTATCCACATAATTACAATTCAATATTGGACTGATAAAAAACTGAAGGAACAAGTGGCAGATTCTGCTCTAAGTTCTGCTCAGACCCTGAGATGAGCTCAGTTGGCCAGAGCCTGGTGCCAATAACACCAAGGTGGTGGGTCTGGTCCCCATGTGGGTCATTCACTCAAGAGCTGGTCCTGATGATCCTGGTGGGTCCCTTCCAGCTCAGAAGGTTCTGTGATTCTGAAGTTCTGTTTATTCCAATTTTTATGAATATTGGCAGCTTCCTTCATCAGTCCTTCATCCTTTAGGCTATAAAAAAATGCCCTGCTTGAATTGTCAAGTTGCTCATGAAAGGGGAAAAAACAGGTTGCCCAGAGAGGTTGTGGATTCCTCAACCCTGGAAGTGTCCAAGGCCAGGCTGGACAGGGCTTGGAGCACCCTGGGCTGGTGGGAGGTGTCTCTGCCCATGGCAGGGGAAGGGATGAGATGAGATTTAAGGTCCTTTCCAACCCAAACCATTCCATGATTCCATGAAAAGTTCCTGATTATCAGCAAGATCAGAGGTCACAGCACACCCATAGTCACCTGGACAAGGACCAAAGCTTGGCACAGCAAGTTCCTGCCAGCAGAAGGTGGAGCTGTGGGGGACACTCCCTTACCTGGCAGGACCCTGGGGAAGGTGTGGGCAGCCCCTCACCTGGGGGGATCTTGGGGACAGCCCCACACCTGGGGGGATCTTGCAGAAGGTGTGGGCAGCCCCTCACCTGGGGGGATCGTGGGGACAGCCCCTCACCTGGGGGAACCTTGGGGAAGGTGTGACAGCCCCTTACCTGGGGGGATCTTGCAGAAGGTGTGGGCAGCCCTTACCTGGGGAGATTTTGCACACCATGGCAGGGTGCCAGCCCTTCCCTGGGGGGATTTTGGTGCCAGCCCTTACCTGGGGGGATCTTGCACACCGTGGCAGGGTGCCAGCCGTAGCGCTGGTTGCAGTTCGGGGACTGCACGAAGATGGCGCTGTCGCTCAGGCACTCGGCAAACACCTCCCCACCGATGTAGTAGAGCCGGACTCCTCTCCCTGGGGGACAACACAGGGGGCAGGTCAGGGACATCCCCTGCCAACTGCCCCAAGGGCTGGCAGAGAGGGAGGAAACCTCTGCCTGAGCCAGCTCTGGGGTACCTCAAGGATGGATGATGGAAACTCATCCCAGCGGACACTCCAATAAACCGGTCTGAGTGAGGGGAAGACCAATTTGGGAATTCCAGCCCCCCTTGGCAATCCCAGACATTCAGCACCTTCCAGAGCTCCCTCCAAACCATCTGATGTTTGCCACTGAAGGCTCTCCCAGTTAACATGTGGTTTCCAGCCCTTCCTGAAGCCCCCACAGCTGGACACAACTGCTTGGTTATTTACTCAGGGATTTGGCATTAAATTACACAGCATTTTCAACCCCTGCCTTGTTGTCTGAGATGAGGTTGTGGAGAAGGACAAACATACAACCCCCAGAGGTGTTTACACAAATCATTAAAATCTCAGCTAATAAAGAAACAAAAGTCAGGATTCCATCTTGGCTGCTCAAATAAACATTTGCTGTGGTCTCACATTCCTAATTGAACATCTTGCTTTCATCCACAGAGCATAAGGAGCTTGCTGGATTTAAAATCTGATTTCTGAATCTTTTGGGGGTTGGGTTTTTTTGTTCTAGAAATCTTACTTGAAAAAAATAAGGAAAGATCCTCCTATATGAAAGGAAGGATTTTCCTGTTGGTCAAGGGTATAAAGGGGTGCAAAATTAGGACAAAAAGCAGGTTCAGTTTTAAGAGAAGTCAGCAAAAAACAGCAAAGCATAAGAAATTTTGCCTTTTAGTAAAATGGCTTGAATTTGGGCTATTTAGAGTTTAACTGAACACACACTGAATGTGACCTTGCAGCATAAGCAGGGAAAGTGGAAACTGAGATGGCAATCAAGGAACTGAGTCTCCAATTACAAGAGGTCAGTGAGAAAACCAAACAGGAGGGAAAAGGAATCCATGGGATCCTCATGGCCATCCACCTCAACACATGGAATCTGTCTCTGGTACACGCAGCGATTTCAATGCTCCTCGGGGCATTTTTCAGTAGGATTTTATGAAAAACCCCCAACTAGTGTTGCTAAAACTCCATGGATATTCCAACCCCAGTGTTCCAAACCCACCCAAGCTCTGTGCCAAGGAGCTCAGTGAAAGGATCCCCCGGGAAGGCACCAAAGGGAGGGGGGAATTACCGATGTGTCGCCTGGTGAGCTCCACGGCGGCGTTTCTGTTGACGTTGGACAACAACCCGAGGCAGAAACGCTCGGAGTTGGAGGGGTCAGTGAAGCCATCGACGGTCATGGAGGGCTGGGAGGCGTGGAAGGTCTCCCCCACCCTCTGGTTGAGCTCGTAGTAGGAGATGGAGCACCAGAAGGCAGGCTCGCAGTAGGTGACGGGCTGCAGGTCTGCACCAACACAAAGCCAAGTGACTCCTCACAACCCCTCAGCAGGATCCAAAAACACTCACTGGGTTGAAATATTGTCCTGCCTCATTCCCCAGGCTCAAACTTTCATGACCTGATGGGTTTTAATGGACTGCAGCTAAAAGGTGACGTCACCCCCCAAAGCTCTTGGCACGTGGAACAACCACAAAGTGTCACTGGAGCAGCTTCAGACTTGCAGAAAATTCAAAAAATCAACTTAGCTTTACTATGAAATGAAGGAAGGATCACTTTTAGATAGCCAGGACCATAAAGGAGAAAAAAGGAAGGAACAGAAAACCTTGGAAAGAGCAGAGCACAAACCTAAATCTGTGCACTTGTTGCCAGCAAGTCCAACTGTCCTTCTTACTCTGCTAAGATCCCTCTGGCACTGATGAAACCAGTGGAGTCTGAAATAGGCCCCAAATTGTGTGTAACACTGGCATCAAAGTGACTTAAAATTAGGTATTTTCTCCCAGAGCACTTGGCTTTACCCAAAGAAAATCCATCCCCCAAAAGGTGGTGGCTCATCTCTCTGTGGGGTTCTGCTTTGCCTCAGCCCCTGGACTGAAGAGAAGGGCCCCAAATTCAGGAGCACATTGAGGCATTTTCAGGAAGACAACACTTCACAGCCCAGCAAGGTGGGACACTCAAATGGCATGGAATGATTTAACTGCTCCCACTGAAGCCAAGGAGGTTCCAGCAGAGGAAGGCTCAAGTCAAATTTCCTGGAAAAACAGCCCAGGAAGGTGCCCAGAGCTGCTGGAGCCAAGCCTGGGCTGAGAAGGGGAGTGGAAAGCAGACTGAGCTCATTCCTGAGTGCCATTCCCCACATCCAGGGCAACAGAAGAATTCCCTCCAGTCCTCCCCCCAGTTTAGCACTTCATTCCAAAGGTGCTCAAAGGCAGCCCAGAGCTGGCCCAAGAGTTACCCCAGGCAGCAAAGCCTGGCTTTTTCCAGAGGCTTTTCCAGCTGCTGCTCCCACACCACTTACACCAATGGGGGGCTTAAGAGCTCAGCTCCAACAGAGGCAAAACCAGGGTTTTACCGCCTCATCCTCCTCTCCCACTGATGAGTCCCTGCAGAGTTTGGAGAGTCTTTTCTCATCTGGTCCCTGCTGATGCTCCCTAACCTTTAGAACAGGTTGGAGCAGCCTGGCTGCAGCCCAAACACATCCCAGTTTCCTCTCTCTTATGCACTGGATGAGTTCCCAAAGCAGCCAACAATCAGCAAAACCCCTTTGGTTTCTGCTTTGTTCCAAGCTTTGCTGAGAGCACAGAAGGAATTTACAGAAGTGCATCTGGGGAACTCTGGAATCCTGAGCAGCCTTCAAAGGCCATGAATTTTGGAGCTGATGCCCATTCCCAGCTTCTTTTATCTGCCACTTCCTCGCATTTTAAACAATTTTATGGCTCAAAGCAAGTGCCTGTCCTGATATGCAGATACTGAACACATCCAGGAGCCACCCAAGTTTACTCCTTTTCTCCTGGATGGCATCTTTGGTTTTCCCTCTGGGAACTGCCACACCAAGCAGAGCTGCAGAGAGGCACAGCAAACCCAGCACTGCTCAGTCTCCTAAGGTGGGTCCACCCACTTAAGAAAACAGATTGTGTTCCA
>JAWWLZ010000019.1:1846612-1857676 GCA_035041345.1 Poliocrania exsul
TGCTCAGCTGCTGGACATGACAGGTCATCTCTGCTCTAACCTACCTCAGCACAGACTTTTCATAGAATCATAGAATCATAGAATTATAGAATTATAGAATCATAGAATTATAGAATTATAGAATCATAGAATCAATTGGGTTTGAAAAGACCTCTGAGATCATCAAGTCCAACCCTTGGCCAACTCCAGTCCCTTTACCAGATCATGTCCCTGTTCAAGCTCCTGCTTGCTCTGAGGACAAAGATTTCCACCACAGAGCAGATTCCAGTCCAGACCCACCTGCAGCAGAACCCTCAGAGCTGTTCTCTGTGCTCCTGATGCTCAGCCTTCACCCCACACCTCTTTCCTGACCCCCTGAGAGGCACAAACCCCACCCCACACAGGTGGTGCTCCCTTCAAACACTCTGTGTCCATGCTGGAAACCTCCTGGTGCCACCTGGGATGAGCAACCACGAGCCCATCCAGATGGAACAGCACCATCCACCTGGAATTTGGTTGTTTGAGACCCTGATGGGCTTCCCAAAAAAGGCCTGAGGGGCTTCCCAAAAAAGCTGAAGCATCTCAGAGGGCTGAGCCTGCCTTTAGCTGTGCCAGGGTGTAAATCAGGGCAGAATTTGACCTTCAGAAAAACCAGTGGGCAAGAGAAAACAGGAGGATGTTCAAAATAATCCTAAATAACCCCCACCAGAAAACTACCCAAGACGTGTCACAACCCAAGAGCGGTTTAAGAAGGTTGGAAGTTTCTAAAATTAATTTTCTTCATTTCACTTTATTAAAATTGCTTTCATTTATCTCCCGTGTTAAATATTTTATTTTTCCATATTAATGGCTGCAATTTCTACTGCAGCTTGTTTCTGTCATTAACACTGTACAAACTTAATATCATTAGGAGTTTTTTCCCTTAATTATGTGAGTGGAGGAGAAAAACATCAAAGTTGCCGTGAAATTGGAATAGTATATCTAAATTGCCTCATGTTTATTTTAACATTAACAGTAAATGAAGCTAATGGGCTTTTATATTATTAAAAGCAGCCATTTGTGTCCTGCCTGCTGTAATGTACAGCAAAGCTTTAAAAGATGTTAAATAATTAGTTATTTAATAGGGAGGTGCAAAATAGATCAAACAAAAGGCAAACTTCCTGGTGGCAAAAGCTTGGGCTCAAACCCCTTTGTGATGTCTCAGGAGTGGGTTTGTCCTGCACACATCCCGTGGCCCACAGGGATCCTGATTGTTGTCCTCTCCAGCAGCCCCAGGGGCTCCCTGGCTCCAGCCTGGGCACAGGGGAGGATGGCACTGGGATGGCATGGTGGCATTCAGGAGGAAACAGCTGCAAACAACTCCTGCCCCACTCCAGGCCTCTCACAGAGAGCTCTGACCTTCCCCTGCTCCTGGGAAAGGCTCCAGGAGGTGAAGGGGGTGATGCCACCAGTGAAAATCCTGCTGGTTTTCACCGTAAGGGCGGGTACCTCAAGGGCACCATCGCCCTTTGCTGATGGTGCACACTGTGCCATGCCAGGCAGTGCTTGCCAAGCAGATGCCAGGCCAAAATTCACACCCATAAATGCATTCTCCCTTCCTGGGAAAACCCTCTGTAACAAAACCTTAGTGGTGACCCCACGGCTGTGATGAGGAGGAGCCCTAACACTGTCCCCAACTCTTCCATTGGATGGAGCCTCTGGATCTGACACAAGGACACCCCACCAGAGCCAGCCACTCCCTCCTGGCCAAATGCCAACACTTTGGGGCAATATTGGGCAATTTGGGCAACTTCAACCCAAGGGACCTCCAGCAGTGAAGGAAACACCAGGAGCCAAAGCACAAACCACCACCCAGGGTGTGAAAGAACTTCAGGTTTCCTGGTGGAGGGAAGGTGTCTCTGCCCATGGAAGGGGTTTGGGACAAGATGAGCTTTCAGGTCCCTTCCAACTCACATCATTCTATGATTCTGTGATCTTCTCCTGTCCCCAGCTGTGCTTTTGGGGAGATGCTGCAACTCCAGCAGCACCCCTGCTCTTCACCCTCCCCAGCCCTCCGTGGGTACCACTGTGGGTACCACTGGTCCTCCATCCAGGCACCAGCACCCAATGAGCCACACTGGGACAGGAGGTTTGTCACCCCTCCATCCCACTCCTCTGGGCAGGAGGGATGGCAGGTTTGTCACCCCTGTGGGCAGGAGGGATGGCAGGTTTGTCACCCCCCCATCCCACCCCTGTGGGCAGGAGGGATGGCAGGTTTGTCACCCCTTGGGGCAGGAGGGACAGGTTTGTCACCCTCCATCCCACCCCTGTGGGCAGGAGGGATGGCAGGTTTGTCACCCTTCTGGGCATGGAGGGATGGCAGGTTTGTCACCTCCCCATCCCACCCCTCCGGACAGGAGGGACAGGTTTGTCATCCCTTCATCCCATCCCTGTGGGCAGGAGGGACAGCAGGTTTGTCACCCCTCTGGGCAGGAGGGATGGCAGGAACTGCTGCCCAAGGGACAATAATTGCAGGGAAGTGGCAGCTTTGCTTCTGCTCAACCTGCTTTGGGAGGAGCAGTTGGGGGTCCCACAGAAACCACTGGAAGGCAATGGCATCATGTACAGCAGAATTGTGGCAAAGGGGCCTTTGGCCTCGGGCCAAGCACAGCCAGGGCTCATTAGGGAGGGGGAGGAGGAGGAGGAGGAGGAGGAGGAGGAGGAGGAGGAGGAGGCAGGGAAGGCTTTGCATGGCCACTGTTTGTCTTTCAGTTCAGCTCACGCCTGACCCTCCCGCCCCCAACAAGACTTTGCTTCTCTCTGGCCCTGTTTCAGCTGTGGGAAATGTGGTTTTTCAGCCACCAAAGGCTCTCCAGGCTGGACCAGTCCCACAAGAACGAGCCACAGCTCTCTCAAACTCTGCTGCTTTAGTGAAGAACAGATTATTTTTTATTATTATTATTTTTTTCCACATGAAAACAGCAGCGAGGGCCCTGGGCTAGGGTAACTTAGCAACTCCACCGCAGGGATTAGGAAAATTGACTCCAGACCAAACTAAAACAGCAGAGTTTCCTGTTTTGAGCCACTCTGGACTATATTAAAATTATTTATGAAAAGGGTAAGAGGGAAGGAGGGGAAGGATGGGGAGCTGGGGCTGCTGCTGGGGGAGAGGAACCTGGGGGGAATTTTCCTTCCTTGTGCTGAGCTTGGGGTGGGCACGGGTGGCGTGGCAGGGATGGGCATGGCAGGCAGCAGGACCATGCCAAGGTCAGGCCAGCAGCTCTGCCCCTCCAACCCTGTCAGCAAGGCCCTGGGAAGGATCCCAGCATCTCCCACCAGTGTTTTATGGGGCAGATCCACCATGTGGTGGAGGAGGGAGGACTGGATGGATCGTGAATCCCACGGACATGTGGGGGTCGATGGGCAAACCTTGTCCTGGCTCCACCACACCAGGGTCTGCTCTGGGAGGCAGCAGGGGACTGGAGGAAGGTGGGCATGAAGGTTTGGAGGGAGATCTTTCTGCCACTCTTTCTTTGACCATGCCCATTCCAGAGCCCCAGAGATGGGCAGGGAGAGCTCGAGCTCACCCTTTTTTGTGCCTGGGGACCCCTCCAGATCTGCTGAAAGGGATGTTAAAGACCATCCCTGATCACTTTAAGGAAGCTGTTTCTGCCTGTGTGTCTCATTGGCTTTTTTTTTCCCCCTTGGGAAGTTTGAAACCAGAAATGTTTTTTTTTTTTTTTGCCTAATTTCATTTACCAAAAAGCCTCAAACAAAAGCAGCTCTTTGAAATCCGTAACAATAAAAAAAAAAAGCAAGTGCCAAAAAAGTGGAGCTGCCTCATCCTGACCACAAGGGCACCGTGGGAGGAGTCAAGAATTATTTCCAGCAGGGAAAGATGGGGAGCAGAGGGGCACCCCAGTGCCCACATCTCCCCATGGGTGGGCATCCCACATGCCCCAGCCCTGGAATTTTCCAAGGCCAGGTTGGAGCAACCCGGTCTGGTTCAGGATGTCCCTGCCCATGGCTTGGGAATGAGCTGAGATTTAAGGTCCCTTCTAACCCAAACTGTTCCAGGATTCCATGATTTATGATCCAAAAGGAGGCATTGCCTTAAACGTGCAAGTAGAAAATTCAAAAGGCAGAGAAAAAGTCCCTTGTCAGAGCCTGGTTCTCCTGCCATTCATCTTCTACTCCTTAAGACATATTAAAATAGATTTAAAAGGACACTTTAAGGGTTTTTTTTTCTCTTTAAAGAACGCATTAGTGGCTTTTGTTTTAATTAAAATAGGTATTGAAATCCTCCATGAAGCTGGAGTGGAATTGTTACAGGCTGCAGTTTCCTTACGTGCAGTGCAGCCAAAATATCCTGTCCTTGTTATCTTGCAACAAGGCACAAGTCTTATTAATTTAGTGCAATCAAATCAAAGCTGCCTTAATTTACCAAGCAATAAAATCTGCAAGCATCACTTTAGATCAAAGAACTCCAAACAGCCTGAACACAAGTGGAATGTTTATTTTGTACAATGGTCCATAACTGCATTTGTGTGATTTAGAAGCTTTTTGAAGCATGTGATAATATTACAATGCATATAGAATGGTGTCCTTGTTGTGGATCATTACTCCCCACAGAGACCAAAAAGCATTTGCTGTTCTACTCCTACCTAAAATATTTCCTTTTGCATTATTTTTTCCCCCTTTGCCTTAAATGGGATCTCTATGGTAATTTTTTTTTTTTTTTTTTTTTGCAGGGATTGTGATGCAAAATCATTTACTGAGAGGGATGGGAATGTTGTGTGGCATAAAGGAAACTCAGCCAGGATTTCAGCTTTGGATGAAAGGAATATTGGAGTTTTCCAGAGCTGAGAGAGAGGGTTCCCTCAAGGACCCAACCCCACCAGAGCTGTTGGGAGGCTCCAAGGAGGAGCCCAGCACCCAACACGGAGCTAATTCTGCTGCTCTGGGCCCAATTTCCATCCTCCTACAGATAATCAGGATCTCTGGATGAGGTTCCTGCACTTTCTGCCCCAGGCAGGAACAATGTGAGGGGAGAGCAGGGTGGTCCCATCCTGCTGGGGTGAACTGGGATGCTCAGGAGATGCTCCATTCTCCTGGAGTCTGAAGGGCCTTTGATCTGGAGCACAACCCACTCTGGGCACCAAAACGAGACCAGAAAGAGCCCTGAGTGTTTTTAGCTTTCAGCCCCGTGTCTGTAAATAATTTGGTGCAACAATGCCCACCCTGCTGTACTCGGCAAGGAATGAGAAGTATTTGCACGTTAACAAAGGAATTTAATGACTTGGAAAATGACTGTTGGTTGGAACTGAGGCTTTCCACTCAATCTGAGCAATCCTACCCAGTGCTGAAAAACTGGATGCTGCTTCTCACCTAACTCTTAAAGCCTTCCAGATGTGGGGGGAAGGAAATCTCTGGAGCACTGAAGGAGCCACCCCATGGATGGGCAGCTCTTTGCCAGCATTGTTTGAGACACAAATGTGTCGTTTCCTCCCTGTTCCATGTTTTTGTAGATCTGGGATTAGCTCTGCCAGAGGTTTTTGGATGCTGCTTTACACCAACACCCCTGAAAACTGGTGCTAAACATTCTCTCCTCTTGCTTCTCTCCTTGGTGGTTTGCTCAGACCAGGAGATGGTGGCAAAACCACAGGTGGTGATGAAAAAGAGTTGAAATCCAGAGCTGAGTGTTTATATATAAAAAAAGGAGCACTGAGAAAATCAATGGAAGTCAAACAATGGAAAACTAAAGAAGCTGCCACGGCTTTCTAAGAAAAAACCCAGCTGAGCCAGAGTCCTCTGTGCCATGGCTGGGGCTGTGCAGTGACTCACCCTGCCAGAGTTCCAGTAAAGGAGAAGACGCAAATAAAAGTGCTTTTTAGCAGCAAACTTGGATGTTTTCGTGGATTTCTACCAACTGCCCCATCAGCCCCAGCCCTGGCCATGCCACCCCACGGGTTTTGGAGCCACCCTCTCCACCTACATGGGAGAAAAAGGCAATTAAGCTGAGCGGCTTTTTTGAATTTTCGAGTCGCTGTAAATAACACGGAGGGTGAGTTACGGACCGGGGGCCACGGTCATCAGCGCCTTCTTCACTTTTGATTGCCCACAGCGCCCCGGGAGCTGCTTTATTGGCCCATTTGAGTGTGCAGGAGCCCTGCTGGGGGACGGCTGCCCTCCCTAAATCTGCCTGTGCGTTGGGCTCTCCGGGGTGTCCTGCAGGCTCCCTGTCCCTGCCTGTCCCCATTCCTCTGCCTGTCCCCATTCCTCTGCTTGTCCCCATTCCTCTGCTTGTCCCCATTCCTCTGCCTGTCCCCGTTCCTCTGCCTGTCCCCGTTCCTCTGCCTGTCCCCGTTCCTCTGCCTGTCCCCGTTCCTCTGCCTGTCCCCATTCCTCTGCCTGTCCCTGTTCCCCTGCCTGTCCCCATTCCTCTGCCTGTCACCGTTCCCCTGCCTGTCACCGTTCCCCTGCCTGTCCCCGTTCCTCTGCCTGTCCCCATTCCTCTGCCTGTCCCCATTCCTCTGCCTGTCACTCTGCTGCACACCAGTGTCCATTCAAATCCAAATCCTTTCTTCACTCCTCCTGCTTTGGCTCAGGAGTGAAGAAACCCTCAGCACAATCTTGCTTTGCATGTACCAGTGTGAGCAGAGGAGCATCCCAGCCCTGTTCCCAGAGCTCCAGATCCATGTGCTCCATCCATTCCCTATTCCCAGAGCTCCAGATCCATGTGCTCTAACCATTCCCTGTTCCCAGAGCTCCATGTGCTCCATCCATTCCCTGTTCCCAGAGCTCCATGTGCTCCATCCATTCCCTGTTCCCAGAGCTCCATGTGCTCCATCCATCCCCTGTTCCCAGAGCTCCATGTGCTCCATCCATTCCCTGTTCCCAGAGCTCCAGATCCATGTGCTCCATCCCATCCCTGTTCCCAGAGCTCCATGTGCTCTATGCATTCCCCTCTGCCATGTGGCAGCGGTTGCTCCAGAAAAAGCTCTTCTCCTCCCATTTCTGATGTAAATCACAGACAATGACACACCACAAGGAAGTTCCCAGTCGTTCCTCACACTCAACCTCGTCCTGGTCCGCTACCTATTAATAAAAGCGGGAGAATCTCCTCCCTCCCCCTCCTTGCCCTTGGATCCCTCACTCTTCTCGCTGCTGCTAAAGACGGCTTTATAAAGAAGAGGCAAACTTCGCTGGCAGCAGATGGCAGATAAGTAGGAATGGTAAATAGTTTTAATTACTGCATAATGTAAGTGAGACAATAAAGGGGAGAGAGGGGGCCCAAGCTGCTGCCATGGCAGCCCGGGCAGTGCCGCAGCCCCAATTTGTCTGGGAGGCAGCGTGTGTTGCCTGGAGCCTTGGGAGGGCTCGCAAAGAGAGCGCCGCGATCTATTAATTGCACGGCTCATCTGCCCATCCATCTTCGCAAGCGAGCGGCGCCGCGCTCCGTAATTCCGCGGGAATCGCCCGCAAATGGGAATCATGCAAATGAGTCTTTTAGCTATTCATTTGTTTTACTGCGAGCGCTTTGTGAGCAAATGGCCTACAGCTTGCAATGAATTAAAAGACACGGGCACTGGAGACCGATTTTTAATACAAAGTCTTGACACGGAGACGACCCCGACCGGCAGCACAGAAAATGTTGGCATAGCAACTTTGGGCATTTTCATGCAAATTGGCTCCTATATAGATGAGACCAATGCAATGTTTTCCTTCAACTAATCATCATAAAATTAGTTTCACTATATTTAAATGCTTCCACTTAATGCATTATATCCATATGCATGAAATTGCCTCGGCTAATGCAGTCCATAAAACGCCAAAGCTACAATGAATTGCCAAATTGCAAACAGTTATGTTATCTCCCATAAAACCTCCTTTTGCCTTATTGAATGGGGGGGGCCCAAAGGCATCTATCACAAATTGCTCTTAATGCACACACACACGGGGGTGGGGGCACCCACACACCAAACACCAACTTTAACATTGAGGTTGTGGTGCGACCCAAGGCGAGCCCAAAATCCAAGCTCAGGCCGGGCTTTTTGCTCCTTGTTGCCTCCACTGTAGGTGTGTGGTGTGTGCTCATGGTCATGCTGCTCATCAGCTCCACAGGGCACAAGAACCTCAAGTTACATCATCAAAGAAACAGTTTTCTAAACTTCCAAGAAATGACATTTTGCAGGAAACAACCCCTGTGCACCTCCCTGAGTCTCATCCCATCCATTCTTGTCATACTCAAGTCTGCTGAGAGAAGAAGGAGTTGCTTTGAATTTCCTTCAATCTGATTTTTTCCCCCCCAAATCCTGCCACTAAATTACATCTAGAGGGGTTTTTAAATAAACTTATTCTTTTTACACCTAGAAAACAGTGGTCTGAAGGACAGGTTTGTCCTGCACGTGCCCTTTCTTAACACTTGCTTTTCAATTTGGGACAGGAGGTGCAAACACAGGAAATCACTTTTGCTTCCCAAGGGGCTCTTAGATGTCTTCAAACAAGATGTTCATCTCTTTTGGAGGGCCCACTAACCAGACAAGGTTTTCATGTCAGACAGGACAGGCTGAGAACACATTTTGTCAGTCTAAAGCCCCAGGGACCATAAATCATTAAGAGAACTCTATCTACATCATGTTAAATGCTGTTGGGGGAGCACTCAGCCATTCATCTCCTTCTCCAGCAAAGGATCCAAAGGGAAAGGCTTGGTGAAATCTCTATCCCACCTGGGGGATGCTTTGGATGGTGCCTGGAGCTCTGACTTCTGAGGGGGCAAGAATCATCATGGATGGGACAAAGAGGACCATCACACCCAGACTGGGGTGAATGGGTCACAGTGTCACACTCTGCTCCCTGAGTGACACTCCCCAAAATGCTGAGCAAGAGCCCCACAGCTCAGAAGGAATTCCCAAAGGATCCAGGCCAGTATCTGCACTCAATGCTGCGCCTCCTCCTTGTCACAGAACATCTGATCCCTGGTGGGGTTTAACTTGTCTTTGTATTTTGCCACAGTATTGGGCCCAAATGCACTCCTAGAAAACATCAGTTTTAATTGAATTGATTATAATGTGGGTGGTCCCAAGCAATCAGCAAAAGGAACTCCAAATAACTGTCTGGATGCTTTCAAGAAATCTCAAATTGTTGAACAATTCAGTAGATTGTGATGCCCAATTTATAGAGTTGTAGAATCCTAGAATGGTTGGAAGGGACCATAGAATCCCTTTCCTGCCATGGGCAGGGACACCTCCCACCAGCCCAGGGTGCTCCAAGCCCTGTCCAACCTGCCCTTGGACACTCCCAGGGATGGGGCAGCCACAGTTTCTCTGCCCAGCCTGTGCCAGGGCCTGCCCACCCTCAGAGATGTTTGGTCCAACCAACAGCATGAGGGTTCAAAGCCACCCACATGGCCCTTCCTGGGCACTCCAGGGCTTCCCCCTGGGTTACCTGGGCTTGGGCAGCCCATCAGGACCTGCCCCTGTGGGAGTCAGGGGTAGGTGGAGCCCTGGCCAGGGCTGTGTGAAGGCAGCAGCAGTTGGTGAGTGCCACCCATGCCAAGAATTCCTTCCCAATATCCATCTCTCCCTGCCCTCTGGCAGTGGGAAACCATTGCCCCCTGTCCTGGCACTCCATGCCCTGGTCAAGGTCCCTCTCCAGCTCTCCTGGAGCCCCTTTAGGAATCAGAAGGCCACTATAAAACCTGCAATTCCCTCTCTGTGCAGCTCCTCCCTGGTTTGGTACCACTTGCACAGAGATAAACCACCTTACCTCATCACTCAAGGACTAATTGCAAGATGATTTAATTAAAGTATACCTCTCCTTCCCCCAAGTTAGTTGTATTTCATATTGCTCTAGTAGGAGTCATTTGCAGAAATTAAGCATTGCATGTTGCTGGAGTGGTACAGGTGCAATGGAAGAATAAAAAGCCCTTCATGCAGCAGCAGGCAGTGCCACCAGAGCTCACTGAAATATCTGTAATGACTCATTAATTCAGCAAATGCTGCACTTTGCAGCAAACATTCAAATGAGCCACAGAGAGGCTGTTCTGGAAACTTGTGGGTTATTCAGAATTGCTCAATGAACGTTTCATGCAAATGTCTTGGAGCCCGTTGGGTTTGGCTTGGAATATTCCCTGCACAGGGCACAGGCAGCCCCCAGAATCTGTGGCATGGTGGCATCTTGGAGGGGCAAAAACAGGACGAGGAGGGGAAGTCAACACAGACAACGGGAGTGTTGAGGGCTCTTTAGCTGAGCAGGAAGAGCCACAGGCTCGGGATGAATGAGCAGCTGGGGAAGGGGTTGGGGACAAACCCACTGGGGCTTCTGGCACACACAAGTGGCACTTTGTGCCACTGTGCCAGGGGAGTCACACACTCACAGACATCTGAGCAGAGCTTGTCTATGTTTGCCACACATCCAACACTCCAACCTGCCCATGACCCCCGTGACAAAGGGCTTTGCCCACCCCAGGCAAAGGGGAGGTGGTTTCTGGTGGGTGCCAGAGAAGCCCCCGCTGGCACCATGCCCTGCTGGCAGCTGTGGCACAGGGGGAACAACCCCAGCATTGACAGCCCTGCTCTCCACCAGGGCCAACAGTTTTTCAAGCTGTTAATTTGCCTCCCCTCACCCCTCCCAAGTGCTTCCCTCACAGATATTGGCAAGCATCATTTTTATGACTCCTTATTGGAACAGGGAAGGGAGATTTGGCTCCATCTCACCCTGGAGGGTTGGGCAGCAGCAAATGAACGTGGTGGGCAAAGCAAGAGAGGCAGATGCTGAGGGGGTGATGCCCCCACTGCCCTCCAAGGTGCCACCACTTGCAGGTGCCACCTGCAAGTCCCCTGAGGCCACTGTGTCCCAGCACTGGGCACACTGAATGGGGCTGTGGGTGTGGGTGGGAGTTCAGCCCCAACTCCCAGACCAGGGAAAGGTTCCTGAGACTGTGGGGCAGCTGGAGGATTGTGCTCACCAGCCCATGGCACTCAGTGCCACACCCAGTGTCACCTTAAACACCTCCAGGGATGGAGAACCCACCCCCTCTCTGGGCAGCCCATTCCAATGCCTGAGCACTCTCTCTGCAAAGAATTTCTTTCTGATATCCAACCT
>JAWWLZ010000019.1:1894502-1906089 GCA_035041345.1 Poliocrania exsul
TCCTGCTCTCCCCGTTTCCAGCAGGAATCCCCCTCCTGCTCTCCCCGTTTCCAGCAGGAATCCCTCCTGCTCTCCCTGTTTCCAGCAGGAATCCCTCCTGCTCTCCCCGTTTCCAGCAGGAATCCCTCCTGCTGTTCCCCTCATTCCCTTGAGATGCCAGGTCTCCTCTCCCCATGGGTGAGCTCTGCCCCATCTCCTGCCTTTCCAGCCAGTCTGCCAAACCTGCATCAGAAATTAAGAATATTTTGCTTAATGAGGAGGATTTTTTCAGCAGAAAAGGGACAACTTTGCTCTCTGTATCAGCTGTTGAGAGGAAACTGCAACAAGGAGCACAGAAGGTCAAAGCCCAGCAGAGCACAGGCTGGAGAAGCCACCTCTGAAGAAGAATCTGGGAGTCAAGAGCTGTGCCCCCACCTCCCCCTGGCACACCCAGTGCCCAGCACCCCCTGGAGCAGCAGAGCTGATGGGCAGTAACGTTTCCACCATCCCTAAACTGTCCCCATCTGGTGTCCCATTTTCCTGTCACCTCCTGCCCCATTTATTTCCTATCCCAACCTGCCATCAAACACCTTCACTCACTTGTGCTGTTCAAGGGTTAAAAGTTTTGCTGCCTGATGAGGTTAAGGCAGAGGGTTTGGTGCTGATCCATCATTAGCAGCACTTTCCTCAGCATTATTTCAAACAAGTCCCACCAATGTGGCTCTCAGAGATGCTTTAAACAACAGCAGCTCTTTTGGGATCATCTGAGATGGATTGACCTCCATGGAGGACCACATTAGGTGAGCCAAGTTTGGGGAGATCATGCACCCTGCAGGAAGTCCCTGTCTGCTTCCTGAGGGTTTTCCCACATGGATTCTCCTGTATAAAAACACAGCAAAAAGTCTTTTTGTTGCTGTGTGGATGTTGTTCCCAAGGGCATTCCTGTAATTCTGAACCTTCACTCCAAAGGGGACCTCCAGCATTGCAGAAGGAGCAAAGTCACCTCAATGAACTCCCAAGGTAAAATTAAGAAATATGAGATATTTGAGGGGGGAAAGCAACAAACAGAGGCTGGACCAGCCCTGATAACCACTCACAGTGATCAATATATTGCCAATGCTCCTGAAGGAAGGTCACATGGAATTGCAGAGCACAGGGAAATGAAGGTTCTGCCAATGCCACCATGCCAGGGCACTTGCCCTCCCAGTGTCTCTGGCACACTGGGACAGGGCTGGAATATTTCCCTGTCCCTGCAGGCACAGGGAAAATGAGTTAACTGATCTTATGAAATCTGCTAATTAATGTTTATAAAGATGAGAGTCACTGTATAATTATCTTAGAGGACACTCAGTTCCTTATCAAGGGACCTGTTTGGAACCTCAGAGCCCAAGAAGACAACGCTGGCTCAATCCAGCCTGGGTTGGAGAGGCAGAACATGACTCAGCCAAGCCCTTGAAGGACAAGTCAGGTTTAAAGCCCAGCCTAGCCAGGCAGATAAAACTAATTTTAACCAACATGAGGAACTCTGGGACCACAGAACATCACTGATACCATCCAAAACCACCAAACCCTCCCACAGCCCTTTCATCCCCAGCCAGCTCAAGCCTGGTGAGAACTGGAGCGATTCCATCATGGGGTCTGGGATGGCATCCCTGGGAGAGCTGTACAATTCCAACCCCAGCATTGCAGCACCTGGGAACACCCATCCAACAGCACAGCCTGGAGCATCTCAGCACCAGAGTGTTCCAGGAGGGAGGAAAGCCCAGCCTTGCCTGGCACCTGCAGGACTTCTTGGTAAAGAGGGAGAGCAGTGAATGAGACCCTGCCCCTTTCTGCAGATAAAATCACCTGTGTGTTATCCCCCTGCTCCATGCTGGGGCCACAGGAGATGGACACCCTGGAAATCCTCATTCCATCAGCAGGACAGGAGCAACCCACAAGGCACATCACACCAGCAAGGATCTTGTTTTAGGAGGAGGTGGTTGCTCAGGTTAAGCTCTTAATACCCCGTTAATTCCTGCTCCCAACGCCTTTGGAAAGACAAGAGCATCACATTTTCCAGCAGGAAAAGTCTGGTGTGTAACCAACATTTTCTTTCAGCAAAGAGCTCAAGAGGTGCCAAGGGTCATGGGAGCTGGGGGATGACATCAGCCTCCTTCCCATTAATCCTGGGTTGAATATTACCCAGCAGAGAGCAATTTTTAATGGGGCCCTGGCTTGTCTTGTTTAAACTTGCACATACCTGAGCTACTTTTAGGCCTAAACCCACAGAAAAGAAAATAATGCAGCTTTGGGCTTTAGAGCAAGCAGGAGAAGTGCTAATTCCCCTCCTTTTATCTCCAGTTTACTCAGGAGGACAGAGTAAATAGCCCAAAAAGGGGATTGTTACATTAGGGCACACCTAATAATGCCCCACCCTTCTTAATGCCAATTAACTCGGGGCCTTTGAGCTCAGAGCACACTTTGGATAAAGCAGCTGAGAGGGGAGGGGGAACCACGGGGGGCATCAGCAGCAGTGCCAGGTCAGAGCTGAGCCTCCAGGAGGAGCACATGGCACCTTTGGGGCTTCATTGATACCTGCCCCAGGTCCAACCCTCCCCAAGTTCAACACAAGAGGAGAGCCCCAAGCAGCAGGAAGGACATTCAGGAGCCCAGTTCTTCCAGTGCTGACCCCACATTTATAACTGGGTGCCAAGGCAGGAGCAGCTGGGCTTGCCCAGGTCATGCAATCACACACTGGGTGGGTTGGAAGGGACCTCAAGAATTATCCTGTTCCACCCCCTGCCCTGGGCAGGGACACCTCCCACCAGCCCAGGTTGCTCCAAGCCCTGTCCAGCCTGGCCTTGGACACTTCCAAGGATGGACCATCTGCCCCATGGACTCCAGCTCTGACACTGATGCCCAGTTACACCACTGGCCACCACCAGAGGTGAGTGCCAGCTGAGAGGACACTGCTCCCCACAGTTCCACCTCCTGCTCCTCCCAAGATAACTCACAAGGCACCCAAAGCTGACCAAGATAAACCTGGAGCCAAGAGGGGACACTCCAAGGTTGGCAAGCAAGACCCTGCAGGACACTGAATGCTCTGCAGTCACAGGGAGTTGATAATTTTCATGCTCTAAATTAAGTCCCCAGGTTGGGTCATGTTTGAGGTGGAAGGTGTGATCTTCCTTCCTAAACATACACCTGGAAGGCTGCCAGGAGAACAGGGGCCTCCAAAACCAACAGGCAGTTCAGCTTCCAGGAGGAGAGAAGCCCCCAGAGAGCTCAGGAGCTGTTTGGAAGGTGTGTTTGAGAGACAGCAAGGAGAGGAAGCCTTGGTGGGACTGCAGGGCAGGAGAGCCCACACTTCTGGTGCAAACCAAGAAGCAGCAGAGCCTTCAAAGCAGGAGGACCTGTGTGAGCAGAGCAGATCAAACAAGCCACAGAGCCCTGGATCCAGGAGGCTCCTCTAATGAGGAGCTGGAGATGCTCCTGGGCCTTTGGATCACTCTCCCTCCTGAGACTGAATGAGCTGAGCTCGTTTGGAACCTGTTCCCAGCAGGACCACGCTGTCATCAGCCACCCAAAGGTACAGGACCTGTCTGACAGACCCCACGGGGCCACAAGACCCTCTGGGCTTGGCTTGGAGTTCTCTCTGTGGTGAGGATTTGGGGGGACAAACCCCCCAGGGGCATCACCCACGTGTTGGGGCTCATGTGAGGGGCAGGGCAGAGCTGTGGGCATGGCAGGAGGTCCTACAGACCCAACACCAACCAGGTCCTTGCCCACCAAGCCTGAAAAGGACGGGTCGGTCACAGCTCTGAGCAACCTGGTCCAGTTGAAGGTGTCCCTGCCCATAGCAGGGGGTTGAAACGAGGTGATCTCCAAGGTTCCCTTCCAAGCCAACCCATCCTGTGAGTCTGTGAAGAGTGATGAGGTTAATTAGGGGCAGGTTCACTGAACACCACTTGGGCACCACCCAGGACACCCCAGAGGCCAAGAGAAAACCCTCAGCAAGGAACAGGTCACACAACCCCAAGTGTGGCATCAGCACAGGAGCTGCTTCCAGGAGTTTTCAAGCTTCATAATTCCAACTTCCAAAGGTTTTCCTTCTCTGCCTTTTGCCCTGAAATTCCAAGACTTCCCAATGTTGAGTAGCTCTGAATTTTCTACTGGGAATCACAGGATTAAGGAAGGAGGAGATCTCTGAGTCCAACCATTCCCCCAGCACTGCCAGGCCCACCACTAAACAACGTTCCCAAGCATCAGAAAGGGATTTAGGGGGAAAAAAATCTAAACCAAACAAAATCCAAAATAAAGATTATTCTAAAAAGCATTTTGGTGGGGTGGGGGAAGTGCCCTCTGGCACCAATGCCAGGCAGAGAATTGGCTCAATGTCCCAAACTAAGGTTTTAGGGGTTGCTAAATTTAAGAAAACACCTTGTAATGATCTATAAAATTAAATCCCAGAATCTGACACTATGGAAAAATCTCTTCTTGCTTGAGGGGGAGGGGAAGGATATATATATATATATATATATTTTATTTTTTTTTTTCAAATGCAAATAGAACCAGGTTGATCCGTGCCAAGGAATTCCTCTTTTCAAACCTGCACTCTTTGCTCTGTGGCACAGAACTGGCTCAGAGTTTGTGCCCAGGGCAGCCCCCAAGGCTCAGAGGGAGGGGCTGCAGCCACAGGATGCCACCAGGATGGAACCAGAGCAGCCTCAGAGCAGGAAAAACCCCCATTTGGACTGGGATTAGCACGTTGGGCAAAGTCAATTAACTCCTTTCAAGAGGCTTTTCCCAGCTGCACAGACAGCCTGGCCCGTGTTTGGCAGCCAGAGGAGCCCACTGGGGCAGGGGGAAGAGAGGAGAGCACGATCTGTGAACTTTAAAACCATCTGTGCTGCCTTTTATCTCCGTGCTGCTGAAAACAAGAGCACAAGGATGGCAAATCAGGTCACTTCACACCACGGAGCCCAACAAGGGGCTCGCTGCTCCACTTTGAGATGTCTCAGGCAGAGCTGAGCTGGAGACAGACAACCCACCAGCCCTTCCCTGTGCTAATCACAACCAGCCCCATCCAATCTGGAGCCTCAAACCAGCCCCTGGTGCTGCTTTGCTGAAGGAGCAAAGCCCATCTGCAGGTTTCAAGGGGGGGTTTCTTCCTTCTCTATCAGGCTGGATCTGATTAGAGAAGGAGAAACTGCCCTTCCCTTGCAAAAGTGTTGCTGGTGGGAAAGCAGGACCTGCTGGTTTGCTGTTCATGGCTTTGGAGGAGGAAGGTGTAGATGTGGCACTTGGGGACGTGATTTAGTGGTGGGTTTGGCAGTGCTGGGGGATGGGTTGGACTTGCTGAGCTTGGAGCTCTTTTCCAACCTGAGCAATTCTGTGACTGGAAGGGAGTCACAGAGGGAAAAGGATTGTTGGCCATGCCAGTGCTCCACCAGAAGGGCCAGCCCAGACCCAAAGGACCCTCCTCTGCCTTCCCCCAGAAGGGAACTCACAGCCAGCCTGGGTTAAGCCAAAGCAGAGCTGCTCTCCTGGCAAAATTCATGGAGGTTTCACCCAAACCCACCACACTCATGACAAGAAGATGAACAGGTTTAATTACAGCTCCTGGATTTGGCTGCTGCTGCCAACTCCTCAGTGCCATCCCACACACACAGGGCCATCTCCACGCTCTGCAACATCAAAAGGCCTGGAGGTGCCACTGAGGGAAACCAGGAATTCTGATGCAAACCCCTCCAGCCCATCAGCCACAGCTCCAAAGCAAAGCCCAACCAGCAATGCAGCTTCTTCAGACTGGCAGCCCTTGCAACATCCCATCTTTCCTGCTCCCCAGCTCTGGAATTGCCCTGAAAGAGCCTTTCTGAAGATGGGTCAGGAGACCTGGCTTTAGACTTCTCTACCTCTCTGCACACACGTCTCCAATGAGGGTCACGGGACAGGAGGTGGTGACATCCCATCACCAACCTCCCCTTCCCCAGGCAAGAGCCACCCCCAGACATGTCCTGCCTTGGGACAAGGATGTCATGGAACCAAACAGGGATCATGGAATTCCAAGGATCATCTTCATTTTACAATTCCTTAGAAATCAGCATTGTACCTGAAACCAACCTTGGGATTTTGGACCACGCCCCACCAGTTGCCAGTTGCCCAAAGTGGGATTTGGCTGCACAGAAACCTCTCCTCAGTGTCTGACAATGAGTTACTTTCCTCAGGAATGTGTCCATACCCCCTTAAAAAAAATTCTTCTCCCCACAGACCGCTGGATTTGTACAAAAATGGCCCCAGACGAGGGGAAGAGCTGAGGCCATTCCTGCTCTCTGCTAATGGGCTGTTAAATTATCCCAATTACATGTGTTGCAATGTCACATCTTTAGCTCCGTAACAAGCAGGAAAATCTTGGCACTGCTTTTGGCCAAAGGCAATTGCTTATCAAGCTGAGTGCCAAAGAAAAATGATAACTATTTCCTAATGCATGGGAGGAATTCTGCCCTGCATGCAGAGCTTCATTAGCCACAGACAAGCCCATTGTGGGGGGGTTCAGCTGGGGGGCAGCAGAGCAGGGAGGGCTGAGGGCAGAGGCTCCAGTAGAAATGAGCTGAGCAGAGACAGGAGCACTGGGCCAGGGTAATTCACTGCCTGCTTTGGGGATTTATTTCCAAAGCCTGATTTCTGCACTCCCTGAGCTGCAGAGAGGGGCTGTCAGCAGCTCTGAGGGGATTTGGGGGAGTTCCTCACCCTGTGAGAAGGATTTGTGGAATCACAGAGTCATTGAGGTTGGAAAAAACCCCCAAGTCATCAAGTCCAACCCCCTCTCCAAGTCCCCCAACCCCAGGGAGAATATTGGCTGTACAATCAATCAGCAAAGCTGGAATGGGTGACCCAAGTGCTGTCCTACAGCCCATGGATGGAGCACCCTGGGCAAACTCCTCAGTCCTGCAGCACCAACCAAGCACAGCCCAATCCCTTCCAAGCACCAGCCCTGCTTGGAAAAGGAGGAATAAATAAAGATGATCCCCTTCCAAGCACCAGACCAGCTTGGAAAAGAAGAATTAAAGATGATCCCCTTCCAAGCACCAGCCCTGCCTGGAAAAGGAGGAATAAAGATCTTCTGCCTTGAGCAGCATCCAGGTCTTTGTGGGACACATGACACACCAATTTGTTCTGTTTGGAGAGCCAGGAGCATGTCAGGATGGCTTGAAGTCCCCCAGACACCCACCCAGCCACATCTAACCCTCAGCTTTGGGTTGGTGACTTGTGTCAGCCTGGTCTGGGGGTCCTGCAGTGACAGCCACAGCCTCTCCCAGAGCTCCAGCAGCTCCACATCCCAATCTGCTGGCACATGGATCAGCAAAGCCTGCACTGAAGGGAAAAATAACCTGGGGGAGGAGGAGGAGGAGGAAAGTCAGCTGAACTTTGGTTAACCCCACAGAGAGTGCAGAGGGATTTCTTATTTTCTTCCCTCTGGTTTGTCCATCCCTAATTGGTATCTCAGAGAAAGTTTTGTAACCTGCTCCAGGAGGAGGCTCAGCCTGGTGTGGCAGAGATTCAGAGTTCAGGCTTTGTCCTCCCAGACCCTCTGCCAGCCCAGGCCATGGGGTGTGCCAGGGGCCAGACATCAAAGCACAACTTTGGCCCAGAAAGCCTCACAAGGTGACTGAAGTGGGATCTTCAGGGAGCTGGAGCTCCCTGGCCTGAACCCACCACTGGGAACCTGCTGGATGGGACCAGGCATGGAGGGGTAAGGACTTGGCCATCCCAGGGTTGGCCACAAAGGATGGAACTGTTGCCTGCAGCTCCCAGGAGGGACAATTCTCCTACATTTTGTCCATTTAACCTCCAGGGTGAGGAGCTCTGCTTGGGAACCTGCATCCAAGGCATTGCTCTGAGAGATGAGGAGGTGGAAGAGGAGGGATGAAACCCACTCTCCATCCCAAAAGCACAGCTGGGTTCAAGAGATACTTCTATCAACTACTCAAAAGCAGGACTTCCCATCACAGAGGGTATTTTTAGGTGCTTCCCAGGAGGGCTGTGGGGCAGGAGCCACGGACACAGCCTGGAAAACTTGGAAAGGCTGAAGCACATCTCGTTGCAGTCAGATTTTTGAGGCCTGTTTCCTAGAACTGGGTGTGTCAGGACAATTCATCCCAGCCAACTTGCACCAAAACTTCCAGACTTGCCATCAGATACTCACAACAAGAGTGAGATCTGAGAGCTCCACCAGGCCAGGGAACAGATCAGTGCTAAACCAGCCAAGAGACTTAAATAAAACCACCAGGACTTACTGACAAGCCAAAAGATGAGGTTGCTCATGCAGAAACCTTTGATCCAAGAGGACAACAAGTGCTTAAAAGGATTCTCATCAATTCCCCCATTCCTCCCACTCACGGGCGACCCAAACCTGGCCAGGACATTCCTTTGTGGAGGGATGAAGGTTTTACACCAGATGTTGTAGATTCATCTTCAGAGCAACAATGTGGCTTTACAGCCCATCATGTCTGGCTCCCCAGCACTTCCCACTGCCTGGAAGGTTCCACGAGGTGTCCTTAATCTCCATCCCACCCCACAGAGTGTCCCCACCACAACGGGGCCCCCAGATGGCTCCTCCTGGGGAAGCAGAGCCATCAACAGCTACAGGAGGGGTCTCCATGGGAGGGATTGACTCCAAAGAAGACACATCCTTCCTGATAATGCCTTCCAGTTCCTTCTTCCCCTTCACATCTGGGGGATATTTATAGGTAGCCACTTTAGCTCCGTGGTTCCACATATGGTACTGGGGTGTCTCCAAGCCCAAGTGCAGAGAAACCCTTCCAGTGGGAAGGGGACAGAAAAACAACCCCCAGCAGCTTCTACAGCTGAACAGGGAGCCACCAACACACAAAGAAACAACAGGAAAAAAAAAAAGGAATTTAACACTGAACAAAGTGGTGTGACAGCCCTGGAAAAACAAAACCAACCAAGCAAAAGTGATGCTGTTTGTATGAGATATTCCAAAAGCTGCTGGCAGTCCGTGGTGCTTTGCATTAAACCCAGATGGAGATGAGCTCCTCTTCAAAGAGGAGTGGCTGTAGCTCTTCCAGCTGGTCTGGAGCTCCCCTTCTCCCTGCAGGGCAACACACCCCCTGCTCCTTGGGGCAGAAATTCCCGTGGAACATCCATGCAGTCTGTGATGGGCACACCACAGGGCTGGGCTGGAACTCCATCAATCACCCTGAGCCTCCTCAGCCTTGCAGGGGACCAAGGGAAGGCCTGAAAGGGCTTTGGGGTTTTTGTATTTCCTTTCAGTCTTGCAAAGCCCTCTGCAAAATCCACAAGGGGTCAGTGTCTTGGCAGAAATCCTCCTCCATCGCTGAGGAGCACGGGCATGGTCTCAGCTCCAGGATGTTTTTAATACTCCAAGACCAGGGCAGGATTTGGGGGGGAAGGGGCTTCATTTGGGCGTTTCTCCCTCCCTCTCTTTTTAATGAAAAAAAGCAACTCAAGCAGCAACTTTGCTTGGCTGGGCTGTTTTTCTGCTCTGGCACGAGTGACCTCTGAGGAGAACCCAAGCAGGGCCCTGCAGGGGATGCTGACCTTGGACCTGTGCTGCTCAACCAGGATGGATACTGGGGCTGGGCAGGGAGGGGGCTCAGCACCACCAGCTTGCCCAGAACCTGCCAGGGCTCAGGAACCTCCTCTGTGGTGGGACAGCAATGCCCTAAAGGGGTCACAGCCCCTTGGGGTCCTTCAACACTCCTGCAGCTCCATGTTGAGCTCAGGAACCTCCTCCATAGTGGGACAGCAATGCCCCAGGGGGTCACAGTGCCTTGGGGTCCCTCAGCTCTCCTGCAGCTCCACACTGAGCTCAGGAACCTCCTCCATGGTGGGACAGCAATGCCCTAAAGGGTCACAGTGCCTTGGGGTCCCTCAGCTCTCCTGCAGCTCCACACTGAGCTCAGCAATCTCCTCCATGGTGGGACAGCAATGCCCCAAAGCTGGGCCTTGGGGGGCTGTGCTTTGGGTGGACTTGGGTTGGAACATCCTCTGGCACTTGGCTGTGCAGCCTCACCTTGCTCATCCTGACTCGATTCCAAGCTGGGCTGATGTCCCCAGCCATGGTGGGGGTGACACCACCAAGTTGGGGAGCACCAGGGAACCCGTGGAGAGCCCTGAGCTCAGCAAGGAGCTGCAGGAGAGCTGAGGGACCCCAAGGGGCTGTGACCCCTTTAGGGCATTGCTGTCCCACCATGGAGGAGGTTCCTGAGCTCAGTGTGGAGCTGAGGGACCCCAAGGCACTGTGATCCTTTAGACCCTTGGATCAAGGGTTGGACTTGCTGATCTTGGAGGTCTTTTCCAACCCAATCCATTCTATGATTCTGTGATACAAAAAACTGGGCATGGATCTGTCCTGGGTTGAGCTGGCAAAGTGCCAACTGCCCAATACAGAGTCACGTGGGCTGAAGAGGAGGAAATGGGATTCTGTAGAATTAAGATGTTCAGCAGAAAACCTGAGAAGCTTCTGCCAGACCCTCAAATGCCTTTAACCTCTCTCCTGGTCTGCCAAGGCCACAGCCCTGCCCAAGGAAAACAACCCCATTCCCTGTGGGCACTGCCCATTATGGAGCCCAAAGGGACTCAGAGAGCTCTGCAGAGCTGAGCAGAGAGAGGGGCCAGTGCAAGGTCCCAAATTCAGCAGTGCCAAACATCCCATGGAGAGACCTTCTCCTGCAGCTCCAGCCCCAAACCACCACATCCAGAAATTCACACACTTGGGAGTTTGAAGAGGCAACAATGGGTTAATTCTGGGCTTGCCAAAGCTGTTTTGAAACTGCTGCTGTGACAGAGAAGAGCTGCAGAAGCTGCTCCAGCATCAGCTTCCCTGGGCTGATGGTCCCACTCAAGCCCCACCACAGGAGCTGCTCCGTGGGCTCCTTGCAAAGCCCTCAGAAGAAAAACATTCTGAATTCCCCACCTTGAATCAGGGGGGTGTTTGCCCAGAATGGGCCTCCCTCTCTCCAGTTTCATCATCCCTCAGTGCCCTCAGCCTGGCTGGGGCACCGTTTGGGCAATAATTAACCATTCCCAGAGCTCAGTGCCTGCTCACTGCAGTGCTGAATGTCCAAGCTTGGCATGCAGGGCCTTCAAAAGCAACAGCACTGCAGAGGTTATTTCTGTAATGATGCTATTGGGGAAAGAGAAGAGGAAGGAAAGCAATTTCCAGAAGCTGGTGAGGGGTTTCTTCTCACCCTTCCCCCCCTCTCAGCATCCTTTGGGACAAGACACTTTGTGAGGCTTGCCCAGAAAGGGGTTGTGGTTCCAATCCTGTCTCAGAAGGAGCAGAGAGCTCCAAATCTCCCCCTGCACAGCACGAGCTCCACACAAAGCCCTCTCATGGTGGGGATTCAGGTCATTCCTCAGAGCTGCCCGTAAAGCTCCATGTCCCAAATGCCACCCATGACCTAAGACCATGATCCAGCCTCAAACACACAACCCAAGATGGCAGAGACAACCAGGGATGAAGAGCAGAATCTTCTCCCTCCAAAACCCAGAGCCAGGCTGCACTGAGTGCCATGATCTGGTAAAGGGACTGGAGTTGGACCAAGGGTTGGACTTGATGATCTCAGAGGGCTTTTCC
>JAWWLZ010000019.1:1926767-1938258 GCA_035041345.1 Poliocrania exsul
CAGGGATGGGGAATCCACCCCCTCCCTCTCTGGGCAGGTGGTTGGGACATGCTGAGCTGGAAGGGACCCACAAGGATCAGAGATCACCTCCTGTCCCCACACAGGACCATCCCCAAGTCACACCCCGGGGCTGAGAGCGTTGTCCAAACGCTCCTTGAGCTCTGTCAGGGTTGGGGCTGTGCCCACTGCCCTGGGGAGCCTGTTCAGTGCCCAACCCCCCTCTGGAAGCCCCTGAAGGGACAGGATGTGTGTCCTGCTACCCAGCAGGACATCAGTGCTCACCCCAGGGAGCTGTGCCGGGGTGTCCTCTGGGAACGGTGTTTTAGGGTGGTCGTGGCACTGTGTGCCCCAATTCAGGGCAAACCTCAGCCCTGGGGCAGGCAGGGCATGGCCTGCCCTTCCAGCCAGTTCTGCCAACCTGCTGAGTGCCCTTCCTGCCCGGGGTGACTCAGGAGGGCTGGGCTGGGCTGTGTGGGCACACCGTGCTCTTCCCACAGCGCCTGCCAAGGGCTCTGCAGGAGCCACCCCTGCAGGCACCAGGGACAGGGACACCCCAGAGGGCACCTCCTCCAGGGCACCTCCTCCAGGGCCCAGATTTTAGCTCTGAAATGACAGCAGTTCGAGTTTCCCACCCAAAAGCTCTGCTTGTCCCAGGGGAATCCCCCTGGAAGCAGCAGCCTGGGATCAGTAAAACCCCTCTGTGGGCCCGGCAGGCACTGGATCTGTTTGCTTTGAGAAGAATTGCAAAACCTCCAAACAAAACGCAGAAAGGGCAGCTCTGATAAGCAAACTCGGAGCTGAAGAGGAGCCCTTTCACAAAAAAAGACCAATTATTTGCTCTCAACGTTTTGGCTTGGCTGTTTTTCCTGGCCCTGGCGAGGCTGGAGTTATTTTGAAGGGCTGTTTGCTCCGTGAGGAGCTGAGCAAACAACGAGCCCATTTCCTTTCGGATCTAAACATCCGCCTGCCGTGCGAGAGGGAGGAAAACCCAACCCCCTGAGCCTCAGGAAGCGCAAGGAAAGGGGTGGGGGGTGCTGGGGGAGAGGAGCAGGCAGAGCCCACCCCCAGCAAGGCTTCACCCGGCTCTGCCCAAGGGGTGTCCATCCCCTGCTGGCCCAAAATGGAAGGGAATGGCCATGCCAAGGGGGCTGGGATGCTCTCCTTGAAGCAGATCAAGCAAAGCACCCTCATATCTTTCTTATCACACCCATGGGGGTTGGACTAGATGACCTCCAAAGGTCCCTTCCAACCCAAACCACTCTAGGAAGACAAAGGCTGCACTCACAGTGGGATGGAGCAACTCTGAGGGGGGAAATCCAGGCAGTTTGACAGCCTTGGGCTGGGTGAAGCAAGAAGTGAAAGCTGCACAGGCCCCTCTGGAGAGGCAGCATCACTGGAGCCTTGGAATCAGATCTGGGAGCAAAGGCAAGGTGGTTGTCCTGGGGAGTGCACGGCAGAGGACCTGGAGCTGCTGGAGCAGGTTCAGAGAGGCCACGGAGATGCCCCAGGGCTGGAGTCCCTTTGGAGCCAGGCTGGGACAGCTGGGGGGTCACCTGGAGAAGAGAAGGATCCAGGGACACCTGAGAGCCCCTGCCAGGGCCTAAAGGGGCTCCAGGAGAGCTGGAGAGGGACTGAGGACAAGGGATGGAGGGACAGGACACAGGGAATGGCTTCCCACTGCCAGAGGGCAGGGATAGGTGGGAGATTGGGAAGGAATCCTCCCAGCCCTGCTTTCCACCCTTCAGTGAGCAAAGGGCCAGCTCACCATCATGTTCCTAAATTTCCTGGCTTTTGAGGATACAGGCCAGGTCATTAACATTATTTATAGGTTCCTGTGTATGAGTTTCCATTTGTTTGCCTGCTTAAAACCAGTTGGGTGAAAAAAAATTCCTGGAGGTCAGACAGTTAAAAACCCCTCATGGCCATGGTCTGATGGACCCAAAGGATCAGCAGCTCCTTTAGAGACATAACTGTTTCCTTAAATGCTTATTGTGTAAATATTTAAGCTACTTTATAAAACTTTTACAATGTACTTAGGAAGCATAAATCTCACCATCGGAGCACGGCAGGTCAGCGGCTCAGCCAGCTCTGAGAACACAAACAGGGCCATTGCCAATGCTAATGCTGCACCCAAGGGGCCCTGAGGTCACCAGAATTCCTGAGCTGATCCCCCTGGTCCCCCCCAAAATGGCACAGGGCTCATTGCAAGAGTGTCCCTCCAGCAAAGACAACAACGTGCTGATGTTTGGGCAGAGTCCTGAGATTCTGCTCTTTCAAGTGCAGCACCAGATTTAGTGGCACCCGGGCCAAAATTATGCAATTCAAAAATAAGCCACTAATGCACATCCATTTTAAGAATGAAACTGTTCTTTTTCAGTGCCATGTGGGCAGGTTTGAAGCCAAATCCTGTTCATGACAGCTCAGCTCTGCTGCCCTCAGTGCCAACCACCCACCCCAGCCCCTCTCCTGGGGCCAGCTGCCCTTCCCAGAGGGGAATATTCCCTTGCATTAGGGAAAACCCCCCCTGTGTCTCTGCCACATCTGCATCCAGGCTGGTTTCCACATGGAAAGCTGTGCAGCTTTAGGAGGTTTCCTTGGACACAGCATTTCCCAGCTCCAATTCATCAAATAAATGAGATCTTTTGATGAGAAATAACATCTTTAGGAGTTTTCCCCCCGAAACAGCTTCTTTACTGTAATTTAGATGCATTTGAGGCAACAAGAACAACAACTGGAACGAGGGAAGGGGAAGTTTATTCCCTCTGCAAAGCACAGCTTGCTGTTGTATACGATGAAGTGCACAGAAAGTCTGGAAAAAACTTGGATGGGAGTTCAAACAGGGCTGATGTTTTAAAGATGAAAGCCTGCTCTTGGGTTAAATGTTTAAATAAAGTTTTCTCCTACTAAATCATTGAAACATTTTCACATTCCTCTCATTTCTAGAAGCGCCCTTGGCTTTTATTTATTGTCATAACCCAGTGCCCCCATCGAGCCACCAAGGCCACTTGAGGCAACCTGTTCTCCAAAGGGAAAGTCCTTGCAGGACAGCAGAAAGTCAGGATGAACAGGGCAGCCTGAGCCTCATTCTCCACCCCTCATTTATCCTCCAACCACCATCACATTTTCCTCCTTTCCTTACAAATAAATCCTTCCATGCTGCACATGGGCATGGCCAGGTTCTGCTCCAAATATTGACCAGAAACTCAAAGCAACTCAACTGACTTCACTGGGGTTGTATTTAGACAGCTGAACCTCGGAGCAGAAATTGGCCTGCAATTCAAATTGTCTTTTTTAGAAGCTCTTGGGCTGTTCCAGAGTGCTGTCAGTGATGAGGTCAGCCTTACTCACTGGGACATGGAGCTCAGCTCTGCCACCAGGGCCCTCAAACAGCTCCAAGAAGATGAAAATCTGAGGTCCTTGAGCTTCTTGAGAAGGTACAACTCGTGCAACCATGAAGACCAACACTCCAGCAAAGCTCTGACCTGCCCTCTCCCAGCCTTTGCTACAAAGCTTCAAGGAATGAGTGACTACAGCAAGATGCAAAATAAATGGGGATAAACTTGCCATGAGGATAAACTTGCCATGGGGACAAACTTGCCATGGGGACAAACTTGCCATGGGGATAAACTTGCCATGGGGACAAACTTGCCATGGGGACAAACTTGCCATGGGGACAAACTTGCCATGGGGACAAACTTGCCATGAGTCACTTCAGAACAGAAACACTGGCAAGGTTTTTATTGCAGTAGCAGAGGAATGGAAAGCTGAATTCCTCTTCAGATAGAGCTTGATAAACACAATGTGCTTTCCAAAGACAGAAGGCAACTGGGCTAAGTCACCCACCAGTGCCCTGGTACCAGCCCTGATGTTCTTATTTCCTTGTAAATCCATCATTAAGGACACAAACAAGAAGCCAGGCCCGAGGGGACATCCTGAGTGCCCCGTCCTGCTCCGGGTCCCCCAGCAGGTCCATCCCACTGCTCTCCACTGAACCTCTCCCCAGGAGCTCCCAGGGCTGTTTAGTTAACACAGCCCAGTATAAAACTCCCTGTTTGCTTTGGCACCATCCCCTGTGAAGGCCCTAAAACCCAACTAAAGTGCATTCCCCTTTGTGAGTGTCCCCAGCTCGGCCAGAGCGAGCGGCAAAGCCAAACAATGTTGTGTAATGGAGCTGCAAACCCACCCACCCGGGCAGGGGCAGCTGGGGATGTGCTCGTGGGGAAGGCTCGGAGGGGAGGCAGCCCAGCAGAGCAGCACAAGAAATTCAGCTTTTACTCTGAATAAAACAGGGGCTGTTGCTGCCCGTGACATCACCCAGCGCTGGTGGAGACACAGAGAACTCGGCCCTTTCTTTCACACTGCAGTTCCCTCTTTTAAAAATAGCTTTTTTTTTCCTTTCATGGGCCTCACAACCACCCAAATCCTCTCTGCTGGCTTGGCTGAGAGAAGGGTAAACCACAACAAACTTCTGGGGAACAACTTCTGTGACTGATTTTACCCCTCTCCCTTCAGGAGAAGATGAATTGTGCCCTCCAAGTGGCTCCTTCTCCCTGCTGACTGCAGTGAAGGAGCTGAAAGAACAGCTCAGCCACGGATAGCTGGATTAATCTAAGATTAAAAGCAAGAACTGCTGCCCAAACACCATTGAAATGACTCAAAAACGGATCAGTTCTTTAATTACATGCAAAAGCAACATCCCACCAAGAGAATTCAGTTTTTATGGTAATGTGCCATCCTGCTGGGTTACTCTGGATAGGAAATGGAGCTGGAAATGGACTGGGAATATAAACACAAGTTCCACCTCATTTTCATGTGTCCATTACTCCAGAATCAACTGTTACAAATAAAGAGCTGCCCCCAACTCCTCCTGCAGCCTGAAGGACCCTGTGATGGCCAAGCCCAGAGACCCTCCCAGCCTCCACTGGGTCTCTGCTCAGCACAAAAAGCCTTTCCCTTCACCTGCAATGTAGAAGGCACAGCAACAACTCTATTTTAGCCCTGCTGCTATGGAAGATGGCTACAAAAATAAATCCTGCTCGTCCCCTCCCTCAGGCACATCCCTGTCCTGCTCCTCCTGGCAGCACAGACTGGGCAGGGTGAGCCCCACTCACCTGCCTTGGGCCAGATTTACCTGTTGGTTTCAGGTTTCCTTACAACCCCCAAAACATAAATACATCCCTAATTCTGCTGTTTCTGGCAATGCTGTGCTTAGGATTGAAACAAGGGGGGGAAAAAAAAACCCCAGTGGTTTTGACCCACAACAAACCCCCCCTTCAAACTTGGCAGTTCCCACTGATTTTTATTTTGTCTCAAACACTTGGGGAAGGGGGTGGGTTTTCAGAGCCTGCAAGACACCCTGTGTGACACTGCACATCTGAATGGATGTAGCAGAGCAAAGACAAGGAAATCACAGCTTTAAAGGCAGCAGAATCCCCTAAAACACCAGAGCCTGTTGCTCAGCCCTCAGTGCCAAGCCTCTCTGTGCCCAGAGAGGAGCAGAGGAGGCTGCACACAAATAGAGCTGCAGGCACCTCTCTGATGGCTGCAAAGGGGAGGTTAAAAGCAGGATGTTTGGCTGAGCTGCTCTTCCCTCAAATAAACACCCACGACCTCACTCCACCAGAGAGGCACCGCTCTGGGAGCTCTCACTCCCAGTTTCCAAATGCCCAGCCTTGATTTCCCCCCCTTGCTGTGGGAATGCCCCAGGGCTGGAGGGGGCCAGAGCTCTCCAAGGGGCATCCTGGAACACAAAGGGAAGAGTTTGCTCATCACCCCTTTCTCAAGAGAGCTGCTGGGTTGGAGCTCCTCAGAAAATCCAGTTTCAGAAGATCTGATATGTTGAGTTGTGGAGAATTTCTCCCCACCTCACGTTCTGCTGTGTGGCATCCCAGGGAAACAATCCAAGGTATCCAAGGGTGAGCTGGAGCTTCCAGTCTGGGACTGGATCTGCATTCAACACTCAGTGTTGCCTCTGCAGAGTGGACACCACCAAATTTCCAGTGTGTACAACTGCACCAGGAGACAAAGTCCTACCCTTGTCCCTTCACCTGGGACACAGCACTTTGGAAAACCATTTCTGCTGCCTGCACATTACACTGTTTCACCTTATTCATGGGACACAGGCATTAAATGCAATTTAAAAGGAAAAATCAGGTATGGAAGGTCCAAGATGGGCCTGTGCTGTTCCCCTCAGTGGCTGCACTCACCCAGAAATGGGGAAAGGCTCCTTCCCTCTGCTGAGGCAACAAACCCTGCAGGTACCTCAGCACCATCCTGGGCACCAAAGGATGGATGTGAGGAGGAGTTTTGGTACTTCCTGCAGCAGACCCACGTGAGCTGTTAATGCCTGACCCAATTTCACTCCCTTGCCTGCCTTGGAAGCATCCCGTGAATGCCTAAAACTCTGCTGGGTGTTCAAACAGGGTGGAAAACACAACTTGAAATCCCAGCAATGCTTCCCGTGCTCAACATGCACCAAAGGCTCAAACCACGGGCTCTGACTGAGGCAGCCTGACCAACCAGAGAGCTGGAGAAACAAAGAAGCTCCATGTTTTAACAAGCTCCTACTCCTCTGGGATGGGCAGAGGTGGCTGGGGCACAGCAAGCTGCATGGCACATCCTGCAATCCCTTGTGGCACATCCTGCAATCCCTTGTGGCACATCCCTTGTGGCACATCCTGCATCCCGGTCCAACCTCTGCACCACCCGCAGGGGATGCTCTGGGGTGGGACAGCCCCAAAACCAGCCCCAAGGCCCAAGAGGACAAACCCTACGTGTCCAAAGAGGACAGAGCCAGGAGGAAAAGCACTCTGGAGGCTGAGACAGAGGCACTGGCAGTGCAGCCACAGGGGCTGAGCCCGCCCCAGCCCCGGCCCTGCGCGGTGCCAGCTTCGCCCTCGCCCGGCCCCCGCGCCCAGCTGGCTCCTGCTCCGAGGGGAAAGAGCCTTGGAAGGCAGCTGGTTCTCATTGAGAGCCTGCAGGGAAGGAAGGGGAGAGGGAGAAGGAGGGGCGGGAGAACGAGGATTAAAATAATATTGTGTCGAAATCTCAATGAGAGGGAGAAAAGGGGGAAGAGCAGAGGAAGGAGCTCCTTCTGCCAGGCAGGGATGGAGCGGTGGGGACCCAGCCCAGGGCTGAGCTGGGATTATCTGCTGGCTCCCAGCAAGGTTCTGGTGCTGCTCAGTTTGTCCTCAGTTAAACCCAGACTGATCCCATCACACACACCCAGCCAGGCAGGTCAGGTGGCCCAAAGGCACCGCCGGGAGCGGAGCTGCTGCTTCTAACACAGACAACACTCACATCACATCACCCTCCATCAGGCTGGTGTGGGGCACTGAAAGCCCCTTTGGGGCAGCCCAAGGCTCTGGGAGGTGACAGCCCTTCAGCCCCTCCATCAGCACCTTTGATTTTACCTTTTTTAACCCTGTTTCTGTATTTTAGAGGGATCAGATCCACACAGATACACCAGGCAGGAGGGGAAAGGGCTTCCTGCCCCACGGCACCAAAACCTGTTTGGTGACAGATCTGCTCCAAACATGCAAAACACCCCAACCCCAGACAGCTTCTCATCCTTTTCCTTCTGAGATTACATTATTTGGGGAAAAATACATTTCAAGCCAAGAATTGGGGAACTTCACAAGATTTTTTTCACTGTTTACTTTTTTTTTATACTTGCTACAGCCCAACTGCATCTCTTGTGGTTGGCTTCACATTGCCAAGATCTCAGTTGAATTTTTTGGGACCAGTTATCCCCAAACTCCAAGGGCCATGCAAGTCACCCACAAAGCAAGGAAGGGAACCACGTTTAGTGCTGTATCCAAAGTCCCTGATGGAGCTCCAGCTCTGGTTCCCTCCAGGAATGAGCCCTGGACATCCAGTTTCCTTGGTGGCTTCGAAAAGCCCCACTCAGTTTTCCCTTCCTGCAGGTTTGAACAGTCCTGATGTGCTCCTTCCCCGAGAAGCTTCACGGGTTGTGGAGCTCAGCACATAAAACACCCAGAGCAGCAGCCTTTGAAGCAGAGCCCTTCAAAGACAGCCACATACCAGATCTACTGAGGTTTTCTACACAAACAAATTCAGCATGGCAAGAGCAAAACTAATTTGCAAAGATCTTTAATGTTGGGAGTCTCAAATGACCGACCCTTTCAAGCACAGCTGAATTCAATCCGGCTCTAAAGGTCTGCACTGGCAACTCAACATGGAAAAGACCAGGGAGATTTCAAAATATGTGGCTGTAATTACTGGGAAATAAAGAGCAACCCTAATTTTCTTGTGTCAGGGATGAAGAAGCTGCCCAGTGTCTGTAAGTGCAGTGAGTTTTCTTCAAACATACTTGTGCTGATGCTTCCCTTCCATTAAAATAGCTCAACAATGGGGGGGAAAGCAGCTCCCTGTGCCCATGGGATCTTTATACCTTACTTTGTGCTCACACAGGAATTTCCTTGTTCTCCTCTGGGGGAAGTTTCCACAGTCACACACAAGGGGCTTTAGCAGAGTGTCCTGTGGCATCCCAGAAACTGGCCAGATCCCTTTTTCCAGGAGATGGATGTCAGTGTGCTGAGTGTAAACACTCCCGTTTGGGTATGGAGCAGCTGGGCAAGGGCTGTCCCACTCCTGCTCACTCCTGTCCCAGCACCTGGCACAGCTTCAGGGGGATGGACAGAGCCCTTGGCAATGGGCAGGATGAGCACCAGGGATGGACAGAGCCCTTGGCAACGGGCAGGATGGGCACCAGGGATGGACAGAGCCCTTGGTAAAGGGCAGGATGGACCCCAGGGATGGACAGAGCCCTTGGCAATGGGCAGGATGAGCACCAGGGATGGGCAGAGCCATTGGCAACGGGAAGGAAGAAATTTTCCCTAATTTCCTATCTAAACCTCCCCTGGCACAACACCCTGCACTGGCACAGCCACCCACCCCAACTGTGCCCTTGCACCAGATCCACAAGCAGATCCAACATGCCATGGATGCAACAGCCACCCTGTGTCCTCACCTGCACCGTGGAGACCCAGCAGGAACCCACCTGAGATGGAGAAAAAGCCTCCCCTCCAAGTTTGCAGCTCCAGAGCTGTCACCCAGCTCAGGCCCCAGCCATAAAACAAGCTCCACAATAGAGTTATTTGTTTTTTTGAAGTCACAAATGATTTCCAGCAGCAGGAGGGTGGCAGGATGTGGCTCTCTGGACCCTGCCCACGGCACCCAGCCAGTCTCATAAATGGTTGGCAGCCAGCAGAGCAGCAAACCCATTTCTATTGAAATGAGCTTGTTACTACTAATTTTTACTGCCTTCCCACTCGATTCATAAAGTTTTGTTGGGGTTTTTTTGTTCATTTGGGGGTTTTTTGCAGATCTCAGAAAGCAATTCCTGTGATATTTGAGGAAAACTGAGCCCTGCCCTCCCCACCAAGGACTGATCCCAGCACAGGCACCTCATCCCCTCAAAAACTACACAGTGTTGGTTTCAGGGCTTCATAAAATCTTAAGAGCTCTCCAGAGCAGAGGCCAAAATGCAAAGCTGGTGGGTTCATTTTCCTGCTATCAGCCCCGTGGCAGAACAGCTCAAAGGCAGCTGCAGACACACAGTTTATAGGGAGGGTTTGGGATTCAATTCCCCATTTTCACATCTGCTCCTTCTCTCCACATCTGCATGCACTGAGTTCCTGCACCAGACAAACCCAGGCAGAGCCAATCCTGGAGCCTGAGCTTTTTATAAGCACCAGGGACTATTTGCTGGGAGACTTGGCAAAGCTTTGCTTGTGATCCCAGTGCCTGTTGAGATGGGATGGATCCCAAAATCATGGAATCATTTGGGTCACAAAGAACCTGACAGACCATCTCATTCCATGGACAGGGACACTTCCCATGGCTCCATCCAACCTGGCCCTAAACACTTCCAGGGGAAGAACTCCTGTTTTCACATGGGCAAGGACAGCCCAAGTGACACATCCTGCAAATCCCACAAGGGTCACAACAGTTTTACTTCATCAAAAGTCCCTAAGATGAGCCCTGGGACTGGAGCTAAGGACACCCTTAGCCCAGCCAAGCCCAGGAGGAGGAGGATGCTCTGGGACAAGCCCACCCAGCATCACTTCCATCCCTGTCACATTTCTGAGCCTTCTCTAACACTTCAGCACAACCATTCCCCTGTGCCTTGCTTGTTGCTTAGACTTAATCAGTGTAAAGCCCTTTTCCTACATATTTATTTCCCTTTTCCAAGTGTTGGTTGGACCCTAAAGAAATCCACAGCACAAGGCAAGGGGCTCCTCAGTGTAATTCCACAGTTCTGGCAAAATCATAGAGTGGATTGAGTTGGGAAAGACCTCCAAGATCAGCAAGTCCAACCCTTGATCCAACCCCACTGTGATCACCAGCCCAGGGCACTCTGTGCCCTGGGCTGGTGATCACAGTAGGGTTGGATCAAGACATGGTGGATTCTCACCCACAGAGCTTGGGGGAAGATGCAAAAGGATCACTGGGAATGTGATGCCAACAGGAGGGATCCAGGAATGAGGGAAAGCAAAGCCATGGGAGCTCCCAGCCACCACTGCCCATGTTTGCCTTCCCTGGGCAGGGCAGGGATGCTCCAGACCCCCCAGGCACAGCAGGGGCAGAGGAATCAACTGGCTCATTGTTCCCAGTGGACAAACTGGCCTTTTCCTGGCACAGGGGCTCACAGACAGGCCCTTGTGTGAGCCCAGGGCTGGGCACTGGGAAAGAAAGGAGGGGAAGGGAAGGCAAGGGCAGTGCTGTGCTCAGTCTGTGCCTCGGGAACCTCTGGAGACACAGGGAATAAATCACAGACAACTCAGCCCTATCACAGAATCACAGCAGGTGGGGCTGAAGGGACCTTAAAGGTCACCTCTAAAAGCTCAGCCAGTTCCAGGAGCAGGGACACCTTCCACCAGCCCAGGGCACTTCCAGAATGGAGCAGCCACAGCTTCTCTGGGCACCCTGTGCCAGGGCCTGCCCACCCACCACCCAGCCCCCCAAGTGCCAAACCTCCCTGCAGGTATTTATGGGGCTTTTCTCCCTTATTCACCACAAACCAGTGGTTTGCATCGCTGGATGTGAAGGCACAAAGCAGCTGGCATTCTTTTGCCTAAAGCCTTTAACATTCTTTGGCTCCTGAAATGGAAAAATCTCAGCAAATGAGATCTTAATAAATGGAAAGAGCTGAAAAACAGCCTTTCTGCTGGTGTGCTTTGCTCCTGCTAATGGAACATGGAGATAAAACCACCACGGTTGTGTCTCCCACCCTTCCTGCCCAGGCAATCCTGGCACCAGGAGATGCCCCTGCAGCAGGATGAGGCTTCTCCAGCTTCTCCAGCCTGGAGGAAAAGGCAGCCTGACCCTCCTCAGAGCTACAAGCACTTCTGAGGAGGAACATCTCCAACCCACACAGGTGGCAGAAGGCAAGGAGGGGAGAGATGGCCAAGCTGCTGTGGGTGCAGCTGAGCATCAGTGCCCAGCTGGGACAGCAAAGGTGGCACAA
>JAWWLZ010000019.1:1994606-2004695 GCA_035041345.1 Poliocrania exsul
ATGGGTGGGATGGAGATCCTGCTGGGATGGAGATCCTGCTGGGATGGGTGGGATGGAAATCCTGCTGGATGGGTGGGATGGAGATCCTGCTGGATGGGTGGGATGGAGATCCTGCTGGGATGGAGATCCTGCTGGGATGGGTGGGATGGAGATGCTGCTGGATGGGTGATGCTGCAAGGAGAACCATCTGCTGTCACCTTGGCAAAACATCTCCTCTTGCTTTTTCTTGCTGAAGGACAGTGGGCACTGAGGTCTTGGACCAAGGCAGACCTTGTGTTGTCTGTTTGCCTTCAGCTCTACCTGGGCTTTGCTTTTGCCTCTCTGACTCCTGCAGAAGCCAAAATGCTCGAGTGACAAATGTGGCAGGAGGAGGTTTCAGCCTCAACAAAACCTTGTTCTCGTTGCATTTTCACCCTTTTGTTTCCCTGCAAGGTCTCAATGTCATTAAACACCCCCCAGAGCTGCACTTTGGGGCCCACAGTCCTTGCCATCCCTCCTCTGCAGCCAGTCTGAGCCCTGATTGCAGGGACTGGCCTGCTGAATGCTGAAAATCTGAATAATGAATTACTTATCTTTGCTGTCCAGGCAGAAACATATTAGGCATTTCTTGCTCCAGCCTCAGATTCCTTGACTGGGTTCCAGCTGTAAACATTCAACAGGAAGAGGTTAATTTTTTGATTCAGTTAATATAAATACTGAAAGGTTCCTTACTTCACTGTCCCACATCACTGCAACATACATTCTGTAATTAGAAGCATATTTCTGTGATTTCAAGGTATATTTTGCCAAACCAACAAAAAAGCAGCAAACTCCAACAGTTCTGCCAAAAATACCCACTGGGTAATTTATGCCAAATCAACAAAAGTCTTCTTTTGTCCTTCCCAAACCACACTAAAGAACAGTTTGTTAAGGAGGCCAAATGTTAAAGTTCAAAAAAAAAGGGTTGTATTATACAGGGTGCAAGACAGGGAGGAACCTCAAACCCAGCTGATGGCAGGAATGGGATCTCTCCTGAACTCTCTTTATTTCCCTCCACCCCACACACACTTCTCCCTCTTTTTTCCCCCCCTTTCCCATTTTCCTGAAGCATCTGGAATGTGGAGCAGCAATCCATGTGTTTGCTGTAAACTCGGAAAGCAGAGCCAGGCAGGCCCACGTGGGCAGGTAGAGCCTGGAAAGCCAACCTGGGACTGCCTGGGCAGGAATGATGTCCCCAAAATTATTGGCCACGGATAAATTATGAACAACAGCATGAAAAAAGAAAAAAATTAAAAAAAATTAAAAAGAAAGCAAGAAAAAAGGAGCGTTTTGGTGGTAATGAAGATTTTCCTTTCCCCGACTCGAAGAAAAATTTTAATTAGAAGTTCAAGCATTTGGTTTTAATTCAGCCTGATGCACAAATGGTTTATTTCCACCCAGCACATTTTCCTGGGCTAAGGAGCAGCCTCCAGCACAGCCTGTGATTGCAGCTTTGACTTGGGAAGTGTGGCAGGAGGGATTCACCAACAGCCCCTGCACACCAGGGGGGATCCACGTGCCATTAATTAGACAGGCTTGGGACAGACAATTAACAAACATGTCCTTGGTTCTAAACAGAGAAATTCAGCAGTCTGCCCATATCCAGCACCAATATCAGCAGGTGGCACCTTGCCAGCACACCCAGCTCTGAGGAGAATTCACTTCAGACCATCTGCTAAGCCTTTAAGGATCTGCACCATCACAGAAAGTTGTTTGGAGGAATATTGGACAATAATGTTCAATCTGGCCCCAGCAGAGACCAAATCACTCGTTGCCATGGGAACACTAATGCAGAGGGTCCTTAAATAATAATTCCTTATTTTTAGAGGCATCAGGGAGGCTCCAATCCTGCAGGGAAGTGGCCAAAACCTGAGCAGCCTTTCCCTCTGCCAGTGCAAGCCTTGGGTTTGCACACTCTGATGGTGCCGGTGGCTGGAAGTCACCCAGAGGCATCAAATCCCAAGGTCTGGGTGCTCCTCAGCCCATCCCACCACCCTTGGGTGGCTCTGAGATGGGGGCTCCAGAGCCCTGCAGGGTGTAGCCCTTACTGAGCAATGCAGAGATCACACTATTTGGAGAATTCCTCAGGCTGAGCCAGTTGGGTGTGAGGAAGAGCTGGGTCTGTAACTGCATCCAAGTGGGACTGTGTGTGGAACCATGAGCAGATATGACCCAGCCCAGCAGGAACAACACACTCAGCACCATCAGCTGACACTGCCCAGAGAAGCTGTGGCTGCCCCAGCCCTGGGAGTGTCCCAGGCCAGGTTGGACAGGGCTTGGAGCACCCTGGGCTGGTGGGAGATGTCCCTGCCCATGGCAGGGGTGGAATGAGATGAGATTTAAGATCCTTTCCAACCCAAACCATTCCAGGAATCTTTGATTCTGTGATTTTGGAACCAAGTGAAAAATGACATGGAATTTGGAAACTTGTTTTTTTTAACCATTACAAAGGACCTTCAGTGAAATAGTCCATGAAGCAGCATCTGGGGAGAGAGGCTTATCATCTTTCCAGCCATTTTTACAAAAATTCCTCATTCATTTCCTGCTGGCTACTGTCAGAGAGAGGGTACAGGACTCTGGGCCACATCCCAGCCCTGTCTGTGTTCCTACATACTCAGCTTATCTCTCTGTGTCATGGAGCTGTGATTACACAGCTCCAGGGGCTAAAAGGATTGCCAAAAGCTTTAAAAAGAGAGGCACAGCTTTCATTTTTTAACTGCACCAATAAATGGAAATGACTGGACAGAGGGACATCAGGGTAGGGCCAGGTCTTTACAGCAAATCCAGATGGGGCCCCACTGCTCCTGACACGGGTCCAGAAGGTGCCAGAGCCTTTCATGGTCCTGTTGGGATGGCAGAGGGTGGGGGGAAGGGGAAGCAGCAGAGCCAGCAGAGCAAACTTCTTTAGGTGACCATTTATCCCACCTGGATGTCTTTAGGCCTGGCCTGTGCTGGCTTTGCTCCCAGGCATGGCTTTGGTCAGCAGGTTTGAGTGGGAAGCAGAGGATGGTCTGGGGGCACCTCCACAGCTGCAGGGGGGGCTGGCACAGCACCCATGGGTGAGCCCCCAGCAGGCACAGCCCCCTCTGCCCCAGCAGCTCCAAACAGGGGGCCAGACTGACAGGGATGACAATGGGGGGGGGGGTCAGGGGGGTCAGGGACAGGGCACAGGAGGGGGGAAAGAAGCCAGGTGAGACCTCTGAGTGAGAGCAACGGTGCAGAGAGGAGAGCCAGGGACAGGCACAGGGCTGGGAAACACAGGGCTGCAAATGGGAAGGAGTGAGGAACCAGGGGAGATCCCTGAGACATTCACTGGGGAACCAGGAGAGATCCCTGAGACATTCACTGAGGACCCACAGGAGATCCCTGAGACATTCACTGGGGAACCAGGAGAGATCCCTGAGACATTCACTGAGGAACCACAGGAGATCCCTGAGACATTCACTGAGGAACCAGGAGAGATCCCTGAGACATTCACTGGGGAACCAGGAGAGATCCCTGAGACATTCACTGGGGAACCACAGGAGATCCCTGAGACATTCACTGAGGAACCACAGGAGATCCCTGAGACATTCACTGAGGACCCACGGGAGATCCCTGAGACATTCACTGAGGACCCACAGGAGATCCCTGAGACATTCACTGGGGAACCAGGGGAGATCCCTGAGACATTCACTGGGGAACCAGGAGAGATTCCTGAGACATTCACTGAGGAACCAGGGGAGATCCCTGAGACATTCACTGAGGAACCAGGGGAGATCCCTGAGACATTCACTGCGGAACCAGGTGAGATCCCTGAGACATTCACTGAGGAACCAGGGGAGATCCCTGAGACATTCACTGGGGAACCAGGAGAGAACCCTGAGACATTCACTGAGGACCCACAGGAGAACCCTGAGACATTCACTGAGGACCCACAGGAGAACCCTGAGACATTCACTGAGGAACCAGGAGAGATCCCTGAGACATTCACTGGGGAACCACAGGAGATCCCTGAGACATTCTCTGAGGAACCACAGGAGATCCCTGAGACATTCACTGAGGACCTACAGGAGATCCCTGAGACATTCACTGAGGAACCAGGAGAGATCCCTGAGACATTCACTGAGGACCCACAGGAGATCCCTGAGACATTCACTGAGGAACCAGGGGAGATCCCTGAGACATTCTCTGAGGAACCAGCTGAGATTCCTGAGCTTTTCAATGAAGAACCAGGAGAGATACCTGAGCCCTGAATTGAGGAATCAGATGAGATCTCTGAGACATTTCCTAAGGAACCAAGGAAGATCCCTGAGCCCTGAATTGAGGAATCAGATGAGATCCCTGAGACATTTCCTAAGGAACCAGGGGAGATCCCTGAGTTGCTCACCAAGGAACCAGAGCAAGGGAAAGCAGGGGCTGCTGTTTGTTGTCCCCACCACAGAGCCCACCCCAAGCCTGAGAGCCTGTTCCCAGCTGAAAGAGGAATCTGAGTGCTGGCAGCTCTCAACTGCTGAGCTGCACCAGGAGTGACCTTTGGTGTTACCTCCAGCACTATTTAGACTGGCTGGGCTCCCCTGGCCCAGCAGCAACCACAGAGTCTCCAGCTGCCCAGAGCACACCCGAGTTACAGCCCGGGCTGCCTCTGCAGCCTCCTGCCTTTGTTTTGTTTCGTGCAATCTTGACTTCAGCCCAGCGAGGGCTCCTGTCTCTAACTCGCCGCTGTCAAAACAACTCCCGCGGGGAGATAAGGGCGAGGAGACTTTGAAGAGGCTCCTTCCTGCAAGCTGCTCACTATCTGGCCGAGACATTTGTCAGCATCCCCCAGGAAGGGCAGCAGACTCGGGGAAGGCAGGAATCTTTGCTCCTCTCCAGCCCCAGTCACAGCACATGCGAACTGGCTCGTGAATCCCAGATAAAAAGGCAGCGATTAACGTCGAGAAGAAACCTCTGCTTTCCATCACCAGCTGTGGCCGTTTCCCAGCAGGACAGATATTCATTCATGGAAGGACAAATATTTCTGTCCATTCTTCCCAGCTTTCTTGTTTCTCTGCTTTTCACAGCCACCTTTCTCCTGATTTAAATTAAGCTGTGGCTTTGGAGCTTGCCCAAATCCACCCCCAAGAGAGAAGAAGATTAGAAAAGGGATGTGATTCATTTGGTAGTTTCCCCTTTCTTACATTTTCCTTCGAGTGAAGCATCATGAGACCAAAGCTCATCCATGGCAACCTGTTTCTCCACAGGAGGACACGATGCAGGGCAGCTCTGCCATCCCATGCCCAGTGGTTGCTCACTTGCTGCCTCCATGGCACTGCAGGGATGGAATTCCCTCTCTCCCTCACCCCACAGCCCAGCTGGGCTCTGCAGGCAAACACAGCTCCCTTCAGCTGATAAAGGAATCATGGCCAAACTGACCCAGTTGTTGCCATCAGGGAGAATTCACCCCTTGGCTGGGCCAGGTGGGTCATTCTGTGCCTCCCGGCCATGGGCAAGAGGCTTGTTTGGGGTATTAATCAATGCCTTGGAGCTTGCAACTGGCTGAGGGTTTGGGTGGGTTTTTAACACCAGCAAACCACATACTTTGAGTGCCAATTTTCAAGTTTAAACCTGTGAAACAAGGGGATTTGGAAATATTTCCATCCCAGTTTTCTAGGTCCCTGATGAAGAGCACGAGCCCACAAACCACCCAGAACTCTGTGCTCTCAGTCACTCCTCACTGTTGGATTATTTGATGGACTGCAAGGTGGGGGTTACACAGAGCTGGTGGTTGTTGCTCCTTTGGGAAATCCAGCATATTCTCTGAGAATTTCCCCTTTGGGCAATCCAGCATATTCTCTGAGAAGGTCCCCTTTGCCCACTGGAGTTTCCCCATGGCCAGCAGTGATTGCTGCTCCCCAGCCTGTCCCACATTCCCATGGAAAACCCAACACCAGCACCATCCTCAGGCTCCCAGCACTGAGCAAGCCCCAAACACATTTTCAGCTCTAGTGGAAAGTGTTGGGAAGGGACCTCTCAGGTCCCTTCCAACCCACACCATCCTGGGACTGTGGGATTCCCACGGAATCGCTGAGCAGAACCTGAGGATGCCTGGCTGGAAGCTCAGCAGCTGCTGCCCAAAGTGCCCCCAGGGTGGGTTGTGGCTGGCCATGGCAGGAGGTGGGGAAGGGGGCACAGGGGACAGGGAGGTGGGAAAGGGGGCACAACGGGATAGGGAGGTGGGCAAGGGGACACAGGGGACAGGGAGGTGGGGAGGGGAGCACAGGGGCAGGATGGAGGGCACAGGGGCAGGATGGAGGTGGGGAAGGGGGCACAGGGGCAGGATGGAGGGGTCGCAGCCCCGTGCCCAGCCCGGCTCCAGCACCGCGGCGTTTCCTGCAGCGGCGCTTCCCCGGGAGCCGCTCGGCGACAGCGCGGCCACTGCCGCCTTCTTCCTTTGGCCAACGGCAAACCAACCTCGGGAGTGGGAGCTACAGAGAACAAACCCCCGGGTCTGCAAAGCCAAAGGGCCGCGGCCCCCAGTGCCATTGTTGGCGAGGCGGCCGCGCCGTTCCCAGGCCGGGCAGTGCCGCCCGGAGCCGGAGCCGGTGGCGGTGCCGGTGCCAGTGCCGGGGCCGCCTGGCGCTTTCCCCCTGCCCGGTCCCCGCAGCTTCCCGCAGATAACAGCCTTGTTTAGCTCTGCCTCCCGCCGGGCCCCAGCCGGGCTCGATAACGCCGCCGTCGGATGTTGTCGGACCGAGCAGGCAGACTCGCTGGCAACAAAGCTTTTCCCTTTCAAAGCACAGCGTGTTTGGGAAAGAAAGGGCTCGTGGCGCGGCGCGGCTCGGACCTCGCCGTGGCACCGGGCACAGGCAGGGCAGGGCTGGCGCTGTGCCCGAGCCCAGGACCTTCCTCAAGCCATGTCCAACCTGGGGTGCTCCAAGGCATGAGCTGAAATGCTCAGAGTGGGGTTTCTGCTCTGACCGAGGCAGTGGCAGAAGGAGAGATAGAAATAGTGGTTATTTTTAATTTCTCTGCTGGTTTTGCCCCCCCAGCACGTGTTTGTGTCAGCTCTCCAAAGGCCTCCACAAGCCCCAGTTTCTTAATTTAGTAACTTTATCTTAAAGGCCCTTTGATTTGATTGTGCAAGAATCTCGGCGCTCATTAACAATAAACTAATTATCTTTGGTGAGGCTCGGGCCCAGGACAGGGACAGTGCCACAGGAGCAGTCAGTCCAGCACACATGGAAGTGACCCCTCTGTGGATCAGGGTGCCTGGCTGCCTGGGTTTGGGGTGCACCCTGCTCCCCCTGCCTCCCCCAGGAGATGGATTTGGGGTGTGAGGGTCACCCCACACTCTGCTTGTCCCAAGCCAAAGGATGGCATGGAGGCACCGGGCCAGGGCTTTCCATGGGAATTTCCAGGACAATGAACGTGGATTTGAGGGCACCTCAGTGATGATGCTCTGGGGCCTCTCCACCCAGCCCCCCCCTCCGTGGGTCCTGCACTCCTCTGCCATTCCTTGGAGCCAGAGGCTGGGTTATCTCCACTGCCCTAAGGCCACCCCACTCCAAACACTCCTATCTCCCAGCTCCTCCTCTCCCCTGCTGAAGACATCCCTTCCTTTCCCATCTCTCTCTTGGAACCCACCCCATTCTTTCCATCCTCCCTCTTTCCTTACTTCCTGCCTGACAGCAGACCCTGCTCCCCAAAGTCTCAGGCCCTTATCTGGGGGCAGGATGTGGGGAACGCTGCAGTGATTAGATGCTCCTTTCCTGCCCCCATCCCATCCTGGCCATCCTCCCACCTCTCCCAGTCCCACTGGGGCATGTTCTGAACGGGCAGCACCTGTGTGGCAGCTCCCTGCCTGCCCCAGGGTGCTCTCCTGGCAGGGACAAGGCACCCCTGGGGCTCTGATGGGACAAGGGGAGGGTACAGTGACATCCCAGGTGGTGTCACCTGCCTGGCCTGGAGGAAGTTGCCCTGAGCCTGCCCAGGGGGAGCAGAACAGCACCCCAGGTCAGCTGAGGTCTCCAGCACGGTGTGAGGGAGCTCCAGGCACTGCTCAGACACCCTCACAGCCCAAACCCCTCCCAAAGCACCCAGACCCCAATTACAGGGGCAGGGCTGGCTCCAGAGCTGCCCTGGGGCAAACCTGAGCAGCTTCATTAAAATAATAAACCCCTGGTGTCTCCAGCAGCAAAGTACAGGGCAGCAGCATCAGATAAAAGGTGGGAAGCTCTGCCCAGTGACCAGGAGTGTGTGCAGAGCCAAGGCAAGGTCTGAGCCCTCCTGCAAACCTCCCTGTGGAAAGATCAGCCCAAGGCACCAGGAGTTAATCCCATGACAGGGTCCTTTCTGTTGTGGTCACCAGTTGTGCTGGCACCTCTGCTCTCAGCTGCCAGTTGGGGTTTGGGTTTGGGTTGTTGTTTCAAAATCTCCACTTAAGAGCCACATGGGACAGGTTCCCACTTGCAGCAGCAAAAGTAATGAAATTTGGTATTTTCTGCCTGAAAGCACCAAGTGACCCTCGTGGGGTGGAGTTTGATAGTGGAGATGGCAGGGAAGGAGTGGCACTGCTCTGCAGCCAGCACCAGGGGTCTGCATGGATTGTGGCTCAGGGGGAGCCCTTCCCATTTATTTATTGATCCTTCAGAAGAAGGGGCACATTCCCAGAGTGGAAATGGCATAAGGAAGGCCACAAGGATGGTTTCCACCAACTTGTTTCTATTTTTTTTCCTCTCCTCTCCTCTCCTCTCCTCTCCTCTCCTCTCCTCTCCTCTCCTCTCCTCTCCTCTCCTCTCCTCTTTAATGAGGCCCTAAACTACCCAGAAATGTCTTCATCACTGGAGGACTGGAGCTGGTCAATGGAGATGGGGAGGAGGAATCCTACTCCTCTCAGGGAGTGTATTTACGAGGAAGTCATTACGAGGGAGGGGGGGAAGAGGGGCTGGGGACGCTGAGAGAGTCCTTTCATTGATCAGATTATTTTTAGCAAACAAATTTCCCTTAATGGGTTTATGGTTTCAGTGAGAAGAGCAGCTGGTGCCAATGTTTACAACTCGGAGTCACGTCACAGAATCTCGAGGCAGTGGAAAGTCTTATGAGGGCTGGACAATGGTGCCACTGAGCAGAGTTTTGCCTTGCCCAGGAAGGCTCTGAGAGCCAAACCTGCCAGGACACAGCACAGCTCACTGCCCACAGGGTGGGCACTGCTGAGCACTCACTGGGGGAGCTGGAGCCTCACCCCTCTCTCTGTGGCCCAGCCCTGGCCCCAGGCAGGGGATGTGTGAAGGAGGGACAGCAGCTCACCCTTTTCTGAGGATGTAAATTCCCTTTTCCTGTCACCATAAGTTAATTTTTCACTTTGGTCCCCCTACAATGTTTCCTGCCCATGTTTTGGGTCTCCCAGCCACAAGACCTGCCTGCAGCTCAGAGCTGGGGGCTCTGGGGGCACAGCAGCCTCTGCCCCTGTGGAGGGAGGGCAGGACACAGCAGGGATGTCCTGCACTGGTGTTTTCCTCCCCCAATCCTTTCCCAGTGCCACGTTTGGTTTGCCTCTCAGGGCAGTCTGCAGAAGATGCATGAACAGAATCAAGTCCCAAACTCAGCTGGACACAAAAGACTGTTCTGTTTCCCCCCATATTTTCCACTCCTCTTCCAACCTCAAGGAAGTCCAGGATGGAAAAAAATACCTGGTTTGACACATCAGAACCCTTCCTGCAATAAACCCCAGCTGAGTCATGTCACCCAGCTCCAAGGGAGTCTGGTCCTGCCTCCACATCCCACTGGCCCCTTCCTCCTGCCCTGCAGAGCTGCAACAGAGCTTGGGGCAGCTCAGCCTGCAGAGCCAGGGCCACTCTGTTGGGGTCAGGGAAGCACCGAGGTCCCCCCTGTGTCACACACACCTCCAGCTGGGGGGCTGCTGCTCCCCTCCATCAGGGCCTCCCCTTGACACAGATCTGTTCCCTGGGGGGCTCCAGCCTGCCTGCAGCCCCCTGAGCTGGCCTTGGAATCATAGAATGGATTGGGTTGGAAAAGCCCTCCGAGATCATCAAGTCCAACCCTTGGGCCAACTCCACTCCCTTTACCAGATCATGGCACTCAGTGCCACGG
>JAWWLZ010000019.1:2041151-2056384 GCA_035041345.1 Poliocrania exsul
GTAGGGTTGCATCAAGACATGGTGGATTCTCACTCAGTGCCACATCCACAGAATCACAGAATCATAGAATGGCTTGGAAAAAACCTCTGAGATCATCAGGCTCAACCCTTGATCCAACCCCACTGTGCTCACCAGCCCAGGGCATGGAGTGTTTCTGTCTTGTATTTCCAGTGCAAGGAGGAAGACCTGAAGGAGCTGCTGGGATGTGCCCTGCACAGCTTTGCTCTACCCAGGAGTGTGTTCTGAGAGCAGGAAGAGGGATCTCCTCATTCTTATCTTGAAGCTGCCACTTTCCCTCACCATCTCAATTCTCTGCCAGTCCCTGAGCACCACTCAGCTGGACAGATGCCAGTCCAACACTCCTTGTTAACTCCAGGATTTCCCAAACCAGTGTCAGGGCTAATGAGAAACCAGGATCTGGCGCCACAGCTGGAATGAAATCAAACCATGAAGCTCCTTCCTGACCTATTATAAAAATTACAGTGTGGAAAGTGAATTTAATGGTGCAGAGTGCTTAATTGTAATATCAGTAAAGGCTTTGATCTGGGTGACTCCTGCCATCCCAGAATGAGGAAACTCCCTTAATGAGCTGAAAAACCACACCAACGGTTGGGGAAGGAAATTTGGTTTATGTGTACATATTGAAAACCATCCCTGAGTCTCGGGGAGAATTTGATTTTGGCAGGGGGAAGGGTTGTTTGGGAAGGGATCTGTATCACAAAGGGAAGCAGAGGTTAGCTTAAAAACACAAACAAGGCACTGAGGACATTTTTAGAGCAGTGGAATGACAATGGCCTGGTCCAGCTTTGCTGGGGATTGAAGTGTGTGCAGGTTCTCAGCAGGGCCTGTGCAGGGTGTGGGGGTTGTTCCTGCACCCTTGGGTGCAGCCCCTGCTCTCAGAGCTCCCTCACCTTGGGCATGGAGGGGGAGTGTTTGCCTCCTGAGCCCCTTGGATGATGCAAGAGAGATCCTTTTCCAACCCACCTGACTCCAGTTGTGTGAGGAAAACCAGGCATGGCTCCACTTACTCTTCCAAGAGAAGCCTGGACTTCCCTCTGGCAGAGGCAGAGAGGAAGGAACTTCACCCCAGGAATCAAAGCTCAGTCCCCCTCCCACCTACCAGCAAAGCACTGAGCAAGAGGTGCCACCTCCTGCTGCCAAGGAGCACCCACAGGCTGGCAGGGAATGCCCACCCCATCCTGGATCTTCTGCCTCCACCACAACGTCAGAGATGACATTTCCCTGAGCCAGGGCTCCCAAAAGGAGAATTTCCTGCACCTTGGGCTGCTGGAAGCTGCCAGAGCTGATCTGGCAACTCTCTTCTCATGGGCTGATGTGAAAACCAGACCCTTCCCTGACGTCAAGACCAAGAGTGAGATATGTGGCTTAGGAGGAGGGAAGGGAAAATACATCTATTGGGATAACTACAGAAAAACAAGTCAGAGTGACTCAGGGTTTGTCTCTCAAGGAGCCAGGGAGGGAGGCAGAACCCACAGCTACCTGCTGTCCTCTGCAGGGCTCAGGCTGCCTCCAGAGCCACTGTCTGGATGGCAAAGCCTAAATCTGAGGAATTAAAACTCAGACCTTTGTTTCATAGGGTGTTGTCCTTGCTCAGCTTTGCAGGGAATCTGAAATCTCACCTTGGTCTGAGAGGAGGTGGCAGCTGGTGTGGGTGCAGCCCCCACATGTGCCAGGAGAGCTCTGTCACTGCCAGGGTTGCACATCCTGCTCTTACAGACCAACTCTGAGCCTGTAAATTCATTTCTAGAACAGTCTCTGAACTTAACAATCAATACAAACCAGGAAAACAGAAATCAGCACAAAAACTCCCACTCAGAGCTCACACCAGGTGTAAACACTGAAGTTTCTTGGCTTGGAAAAGGCTTTTCCTTATGGAATGAATCTACCCAGAGTGGTACAAGACAACTGAAGGGAACATGGACTGGGTGAGATGTTCTGCCATTCCTGGACCCAAATGCTTTTGGTCCATCCAGGAAATCTCTACAACAGCTACAAATCAGGTATGTTATCTGAGCTAAAAAATCAACACCTGCCAGGTAAAAAAAAATAAAGCAAGAATGTAACAGTGTAGCTGCAAAGGCACTGAAAGAACTCCCATGACATTCAGCCCTTTGGCACATCAAGTGTGACCATCACAGCTGTGAACAGACTTCACCCCACCCAGAAGTGCTTCCCAGCAAACCCCTTTGCATCAGGCCATTCCTCCATGCTCCTGTTTCCTTTCCAAGCCTTTTCTCCCTTCTTTGGTGGAATTTTTGGGGTGCAGGCACCCTCCAAGGCTGGGACCCCTCCTGTCCAGCCATCTGCAAGCACCACAAGGCAAATGCCCCTGCATTAAGTACAGGACATCTAATCCTCAGTCTCATCAGGTTCTGCAAACAACTCAGCCTCTTTCCCCAACAAAGTCACCATCCTGAGCTGCTGAATGTTTATATTTTATTTCTCAAGTCCCCTTTTTTGCCTCTCCTTCCCCCGCCCTTGTGATTTTCCTTTTGGTAAATATTTCTATATTGCAGCAGTGCAGCCAAAGGAGGTTTTAAAAGGAAAGTGAGCAGGAGGGACAGAGGATCAATCCCTCATCTCCAGCTCCCCTGGGAAGAGGTGGGGAGAAGGAACAGCAAGGTAAGAAGTTACAAAGGGCAGAACCACAGCAGAGCTCTTTGAAGAGCATCCAAATCCATTTCTTCCAATGTTCAGGCCCTTGCAACTGGTGCCAGGGCTTGGAAGGCAAAAATCCCACCCCTAATTCACTTCCAAAAGGGAATTTTTCAGCATCAAGCCAAACTACTCAATGTTAATTTGGTTATTTGGTAAAAAATAACAATCACACTGGTACCTGAACTGGTGCCATCTGCATCTCAAGGACTCTGGCCAGCCCATTCCCCAGGCCAAGGTTCCAGCAGATATTCCTGCCCAGGAAACAAAGAGTTTGTTATTTTAAATGTCTGTCACATAATGAAGTGTTGCCTCGTGTTGGGAATGTCCTGACACAGGATCTTGTACACAAACAGGGGGTGAGGTAAGAAAAAGGGATCTATCAGTTGGATAAACACTTCAGAGGGCAGATATTGGCTCCCACTTCCTGTCATAAATGCAGGGCTCTAATTAAACACTCAGAAAAGTGCTGATAAAATGACTTATTTTCCTTTGTAACCTACAAGATGAAATGTTCCACAAGGAAAGGGTGTCCTCAGATGCCACGTGTGGGAATGGTGGGAATGTGCAGGGAAGGCCCAGAGCTGCTGCCAAGGGAGAGCTCCTGGCACACCCTGGGCTGAGGGAGGGGACAATCCCCACGGGAACACCACAGCCCTTCCCTAAAAACAGCAGCAAGAGGAGGAACTTGCAGGGAGTGGTTTGGCCAGAGCCATGGTGGGTTCAGGGAAGGATGGGCAGGAGCCAGGAAGGGGAGGGAGGGAGGGAGGTAGGGATGGGTGGGTGGATGGATGGATGGATGGATGGATGGATGGATGGATGGATGGATGGATGGATGGATGGATGGATGGGTGGGCAGCAGGCAGGGCAGGAGAGGGATGGATGGGCAGGAGAAGGAGAGGGATGGATGGGCAGCAGGCAGGGTGCTGGCACATCACAGAGCTGCCTCTCTGAGATGCAGCAGGGACACTCTCCTTCCCCACCCAGAGAATGCACCCAGCTGGCAGGAATCAAGTCTTGGATGTGTCCTGACAATCATGCCTTCAAATAGTTGGACAGGGGTTTCATGCAGCAGCTTGGCCTGGGGAACAGGGATGGGGATTGTGAAAGAGCTCCCAAACTCTCCTGAATTCTCCTCTTTGCTCTCATGAAAGCCTTTGCTGCTCAGGAAATACTGGGGGATTAAGCCACCCTCCAAAAAGGGACCAGCCTGCAGTCAGGAGCAGCTCCTGTGTCCTTGCCCCTCATCTCAGTCCCTGCCATGGACAGGACAGGAAACCTCCATAAAAAACAACCCAGGGAGCAGGTTCTGGCACCTCTGGGCCCTGTGGGCTGGCAGTGCCACCGCTGTGAGCTGGCAGCACCAACCAGGGCCTGGGGCCCAGCCTGAAGGGCTCTGTCCCAGTGGCACCAAGGGTCAGCACTGATATAAACACAATGGAATTTGGGCTGATTGAGGCCTTTCCTCCCCGTGCTGGGTATGGGATTTCCTGCCCTGGGGCAGGTTGGAGTGTATTATTTCTGTGCCAGGGAAGGGAAAACACTCTTACACACTGAGAAGAGAAAAACATGTCTCGTGGGGTGAGGAAAAGACACAAAGCAAAGAGTCTCAGCTGAACAACACAAATGTTGGGGACTTGCACTGTTACTGACCACTCTCTTCCCAAAGATTCCTGGGAAGGGAAGGAAACCCCAAGGCCACAACCCTGGGGAAGGGGAGAGGGGGGAAAGAGTATTAAGTCTGTATTTCAGGTTCTGAAGGAGCTGGATAACCCCCTGGGATCCTTCTGCTGCAAATCCATTGGACTCTGGAGGATGATGATCAGCAGGTGGACACAAACACTGTGACCAGAGCAGTTCCCTGAGGTGGAACCAGTTTTTGGACACTAAAGAGATTTTCCTGCCCCAGCCCACACAGTTCAAACTGAAAATGCAACAATGCAGCTTTTCCAAACCACCACATCAGGGACATGGAGAAACAGCAAGAATGGTCTTCATCAATGTGAATGCAATAAATGGGTGATTAGCTCAGTCCACCCCAGAGTTCCTCAGCCAGAACCACTGGGAGCACCTTAAACCTCCCAAGCCCCATAAAAATCCCCCTGTGCAGGACACTGATGTGATAATCTGGAAGAGGACTGAAGGAATGAGAGCAGTTTGTGGTGCTCAGAGGATCAAACACCATCTCCAGGACATCTTCCAGCAGCACAAGCAAAATAGTCCTGGGACTGTGAGTGATCCTGGGGAAACCAAACACAGGGAGCCCAGCAATGCTGGGATTGGAGCAGGGGCTCCCTGGGGGGGTTGCAGAGCCTTAGGGGCAACAAGGGCTCTTTTTCAAAGCAGCTTTTGCCATTTCAAAAGACGTGAAAGAAATGTGCAGTACAGCAAGTGGTCATTGGAGGAGAGCGTGAACTCAGGGCTGACTGCATGGAAAAGGCATCAATAGCTCAGCTGCTCATCCATCACCAGCATCACACTTGCTTGGTGCTGGTGCAATGCAGGAAAACACAGATGCCTTCCAGAGGGTTCCCTGACTCCAGGATTTCACTCCCCAGGCCATTCTCCAGCAGGAAAGTGCTGGGAGGGGCGAGCCCTGTGCCAAGCACATCTCATGGGCACTGCAGCCCAAGTGGTTCCAATCCAGCCCCCACAGGGAGGGCTCCACCAGGCAGGCACCTCCAGCAGCAAAGCACTCCATGGAAAGGAAAACAGAGAGAGAAAAAACAAACAGAGGGTCTGGAGACAAAGCAGGAGGGACCCTCGAGGGGCTGCAGGGCCACTGGCAGAGTGACCAGGGCACCAGCAGGGCCTCCAGCCCAGGGGAACAAGGGACATCCATCCCATCCTGCTGAGCTCCACACACAGCACAAGGCAAGCCTTGCCCAGGGCCCTGGGGGCACACAGCCCCCCAGCTACACCAACAGGGCTGGGCAGGGAAAGGCACAGCCAACCAAGTGCCACCAGCCAATGTTTCTGACCTGCCCCAGTGCAGATCATGGAATACATGGACCAGCTCTGGGCATCCCTTCCTTGACATCTGCTCCCATCTGAGCTCAATGCTCCATCCTGCCCCATCAGAGCTCCAGTGCAGACACAGTCCTGCCTCTCTCTGTGTGGAATTACAGGCCCAGTTCCTCATCCTCTCCCAGGGAGGGCACTCTGGGTGCTGCCACAGGGGCATCATGCCTGTTGCCACTAAATTTTAGTTCCCACTCCCCAACTGGAGCTCTTAAATCCCTCTGAATTGCTGTCATGTCCAGTGTCACTGCAGTCCCTTCACTGAGTAGTTGGTGGCCAAAAGGAGATGTTTAAATGATCAAACCAGCAGAGTTTGGAAAATCCCATCTGAATACAAAAAGTTAAGCAAAACACTGTCCTGAAAACATTTCTGATTCTCATCCAGAAAAGCCTCCCATTTATTATGGAGCCTTTAAAATGGACAATGAGGGGATTCTTCAGTGTGGTCTCGCCCTCCCTTTCACCCTACAGAGCAGTGCTGAGTGGAGGCAGAGCAAACACAACCTGCTGCATTTGCCTAAATAAAGCAGAGGGGAAAACCAGATCAATGTCTGTTCTGCTGCCAGCAGATATGGAGTCAATTAAAAAACTCAAATATACAATAACTTAACTCTTTGCACAGAGCTCCAGACATATCAATACTGGGAGCAAAAGGTTATTTTCCAAGGAGACTGAAGCACCCTGGGTTGGAACCTGCTCTCAGCTTTCCAGTTCTGAAGGTGAATTTGTTGTTCCAAAGCCTGAGGGATCAGCAGGCAGCTCTCACAGCCACTCTGAGTTTTCCCTCAGCCAAGGATGTTCCCCAAGTTCCTCATTCCCAGGACACATGTCAGGTGGGCACCTGGAAGGTGGGAGATGCAGAAGAGCTGCAGCCTTGCCCTGGCTCCTCCAGCACTTTGGGGACAAGGACACCACGCAGTGCTCACCCTCCTCCAGGGCACCCTGGGACACTTTGGAATCTGTAAAGACCCAACAACCTTCATTTTTGACCAGCAGTTTTTGTCTTTCTCTTGTTTTCCCCTTCCAGAGCTGCCTGAAAATCATTCACCTCCTGTTTTCAGCCAACACCAAACCCAAACCCTGTGATCAGCTCCTGAGCATGGGCACACTCTGAGGGTGAAGCCACTCCCCAAACTCCCAGCTGGGGCTGAGCAGCAGCTCTGCCCTTCTCCAGGGCCTGTGTTGTGCCTCCCACCATCCCAGGAATCCTGTCTGGGAGAGGGCAGTGCCAGGCCAAGCCAGGCCTGAGGAAAACCAGCCTTTAGTGCCATTGAAGAGTGGCAGGTTTGCATTCTTTGAGAGTGAAATAACCCACAGAAATAATCATAAAGTGATGGAGCTTTCTTTTCATTTTTTATGTCCACAGATCTATCCTCACCCCCCCATGTGTCTCTGCAGTTATATATACATATATATATATATATATATATAAAAATATATGTATAGCTGTATATATAAAGTTTTTCTGCTGCCCTTGCAGTGCTGCTCAGAGGAAGCAGCAGAGATTCCAGAGGGACATCAGGACACCCCAGAGCTGCCCCAGTGCCTGGAGCACGTGGTGCAGGGATGGGCTCAGGGAGGCCCCAGCCCTGGGCAGGGATGGGAGGGATGAATGAACTGGTGAGGGATGGATGAACTGCCCAGCAAATGGCATTTTCAGTCCCTTCAATCCTATTCCCAGCCCTGCTTGGCTTGTAAAATCCTATTTCCAACTAATTATTATTTGATTGCTTCCAGCATTAGGGTTGGGATCTTCCAAGCCAGTGTCTGGTTCTACTGAACTGTTTAGTCATTGGCCCTGAAGAGGAACAGAGTTAAACACTGTATTAAAGTGATTGGTGACACCAAAATTCAGGTTCTGGCTGTTTCAGACAAGGTATCTTTACTCACTTATTTTATTTTAATGCAATTATCCCACAAAACAATCCTGAGCTACCAACTTGCACCTTGAAATGATGGTTAAAAGAATTCCTTTTGATTGGAGGCATTGGAGAAACCCCACTCATCTTAGTGGAGCCTTCAGGTGAAAACCTGATGAAATCCATGAAAACACGTGAGAAATGAAATCATTTCATCTCCAGATGAGTTTTCACAGCTCTGCTGCAGGGATGACCTTGGGCACATGGAGAATAGAGGGGGGAATGAGGCACTGAGAGCACACAGCTATTTAAAAGAACACATTTCTGTGGCTTCCCTCAGCCAGGATGGACACCTGGACACACAGGTGGGATGAGGCTCCAGCCAACCTCCAGGTGGAGGGATGGAGTCAGAACCAGCTCCCAGCACAGCCCAGAAGTGCCAACCTAAAGCTCTCCCGTGGCATTCACATCCCCTGTGACACTAAAGGGAGCCAGCCCTGCCCCTGCTGCTGCCAGGGGTGCCTGAGCTGCTCTGCCCAGCTGGGGGGGCTCCCCTGCACACCCTGAAGGCTTCAGGAGGTGCAAATCTGCCTCTGCTTGCTTGGTTTTAAACTGGAATCTGCCAAAATTTGGGAACATTTTTATTTTCAAAGCCCTCAACAGGAGTGACTGCCATTCAATGCACACTCCAGGTTAGGGTGTGGGTGCTCAGGTGGGTTCTCATCTTCCAGGGCTGCAAGGAAAGGACCTTTGGGACCTGCAAAGGAGCCCTCAATCCTGTGCCTCCACAGGAGCACAGAGGGGTTTCCTCCCACCTGCCATGAGGCCATACTGAGCTATTCCCAGATATTCCCTGCCAGCAGTGCTGGGATTGGAAGATGCTCCTGTTCCCACCTCACTGACCCACTGAGCACAATTCCTGCCCCCAGAGCACTCTCTGTGTCCCACCACACTCCATCTGGGCCATGCTCATGGAGAGCCCTTTTCATGCCAGCCCAGGATCCAGGGTGGGAATGGCTGAGATCAGTCACTGGCTTTGTGAACTCAGTATTGCCTCAGTAACCAGAGAGGAGGCCCCTGGCAGTGCCAGGAGAGATGCTGACCTCAACATGCCCATCCATCCTGGATACTCTCCTGGAGATTTTTATTGAACACATTTCAAATTAGGGCTGAGGTGGGAATGAAAAATCCTTTGGCAGGAGTGAGGTTCTCCAATGAGTGCATTTTCCACTTCTCTTTTTGGTCCTTAAGGCAGCAACATTTTATTCCATGTTGAAGACACCCAGATGAGATGTGACAACAGTGACAGGCTGGACTGGAGCAGGGCCCTGGGCCAAGGCAGGAGGATTTCCCCTCCCCACCTCTGGGCTGGTGACTTGGGCAGTGTCACACAGAGGCTGGCAAGAGTTCCCCTCTGGTTTGATGTTTGTTATTTTTCTAACCTCCTCAATCTCACTTTGCTGGGGCAGAGGAAATGAGGTAAATTGGTCCTAACCCAGGCCAGGCCTTGCTGAGCTGGGCTTTGCAGGCACTGTGGGAGTGGAGCAGTAAATCTCTGGAGCACAAATTTCTTGTGATAACACTAAACTCACCCCAGTTTTATTGCTGAGATACAAAGTGTTGTGGCAACACGCAGGAAAACAAGTCCCAGGGTTTTCCTTCAGGGCACAAAGATCACACAAGTGCCCACAGTGCTGCCTGAGTGTCAGCACAGACACAGAGATGTCTCAGTGATGGAACTGTGCCCTCACAGGCTCCTTCTCACTCCTGGGTCATCCCTTTGCTCCCCACTGCTCATCAGGCACATCTCTGAGCTGCTCTGTGGGTGAAGGTGTTCTGAGATTGCTTCTTACACACCCAAATCAACATCCTTCTGTTTGATTTCACAGAATCCTCTTGTTCCCACTGGGATGCACAAACCAAGCCCTCCAGTCTCTGCCTTTGTTCTATTTTTGATTAGTTATTTCTGCTGTGTATCTTGGGTTAAGTATTACCTGACATGAGAGGCAGATGTTTCCCCTCTGCAAGGAAAAGCATCTTTTCAGAGATCAGAGGGAGAGAAGGACCTTCCCAATCAACCCAAGGCTGTGGCAGCTGCCACTGTCCCCTCTGCTTTTAAGGTCTTTTCCACATGGTTTTAACTCTACTCACAGTTTTAAAGGAGTTCTTTCATCCCACTACCTGGTCAAAGCTATTTTCTATACTTCCACTGCATCCAGATTCATTCACTGGGCAATTCCTAAAGCCACAAAGGCTGTTTTGTTGAATAAATCCAATCCCTGCCTTGGTTCCTGAACATAACTCAAGTGATTTCAGCGGTGCCTCCCCTCCTGGAGATGTTTTTCATACTGGGTAGGCAGATTTGCAGCATGGAAGCTTTATAGCCTGTGAAGTTTTCACATCTCCAGGTGGAATTGCTTAACAGCTACAAAAAAAGAACATGAAAAAAAAAGAGAGAGAGAGAGAGAAGCCTCAAACCTGCTGGTCTACAAAAGAGAGGTTTAATAAACCACAAAACCTGGGAAACTATCAAGTTTTCCTCCCTGGTTAAACACAGTGGAATGAATGAGCTGAGTTTCAGGGGTATCTCCAGGCTGTATTGGATTGTTCTCTATCCCTGCCCCTTCCACAACTGCTCTCCCTTCAGAAGGGTAATGAAGAACTCTCATCAATAATAATGTCCCACTCTGCAGATGTGAAAGATTAAACAGCACACACAGAGCAGGAACAGCTCAGGCTGAAACCAGACACAGCACCCACAGAACTGAGAGAATTCCGTGGGGAATCCTCAATCTCAGCACAGGGATAACCCAACCTGGAGGAGCAGGAGGATCTAACTGAGATTCTCAGCCTGTGCCTACAGGCAGGCAGTGACAGCTGAATTATTTACCCCCCTCAGCTGTGGGAATAATAAATCCTGGCACGAGGAGAGGGAGGAGCTGAGCATGGAGATCTCTCCCTCACTCCCTTCCAGCAGCCTGAGGTTCTCTGACCTCTCAGGAGGGCTCAGACCTGGAACCCTCCACACCTGGAGGTGGCTCAGTGCCAGAGTCACAGGGACCTTACACCCACCCCTGCTGCTCCTGCTCATCCCTGGATCCTTCCCCAGCATCCCCAGCCTGTGGGGTCCCTGCCAACACCCACTGCCCCCCAGGGCAGGGCAGGGCAGGGGCACAGCCAGAGCCCAGGGTGGGGTGAGGAGTGTGGCAGGGACTGGTGCCAGCGGTGCCCAAGCACTGCAGGGTCACACAGAGCTGGCACTGCCCAAAGCACAGCACTGCCCTGCCTGGGGCTGCTCCTCAGGCTCTGTGAGCTTTGGATAAACACAATCAAAGGCCAAGAGTTAAAACTCAATTCCAGCTCTTATAAACTGGCAGTTTCTGCCACTGCACAAGCAAACAACACTCAAATAAACCCACTCCAGAGGCAAAGCCTTTCTGAGAGCCACCCCACTGCTGATGGCAGGCCCAGGGAGAGTTTGTCTCCTGAAAACTTGTGTGAAGTCTTGGTTTTGGCTGAACCCACCTTGTCTGGTCACTTCTGCCTTCCCTGGAGAGAACATGAATGGTTTCTGTTTGGAGGAGGTTCCAGGTAGCCATAAATTCTCCCCCAGCCCCTCCCAGCACTGCAGGGCTTGGGCACCCAGAGCTGCCAAGTGCTGCTCCACGTCAGCTCAGGCTCTGCCATGTGTTATGTGCATCACCCCGAGGGAGGGAGGGAGGGAGGGAGGGAGGAATGAAGCATTTTTTCCCCCCATTTTTAGAGGTACTTTTTGGATGGCTGCATTCCTGCAGGACTAAAGCAGCTTATTTTTTTTTTTAAGTCTCAGCTCCTCACTGCCTGTCCCTGCAATATCAGCTCAGATTGGCATAAATACAGGATCTGGAAAAATTTAATTATCACCTGCACATTATTGCTAATTGGGGAGCTTTGGCTTTCAGGCAGAGAAAGGTATTAATTATGACATTGAAGTTTCTGACTCAAAGAAGGGACATAAAATGCTGCCACGAGTGGAGCTGCACACAAAGGGCTTTTCCAAAGTCCACATTAATGCTCCTGGAATATTGGAATGGTGCTCCTGGAATATGCAATGCCTGTGATTTATGTTAGCACACCAATCTTTTGTAGTGGATTAAGGAATTTACTTTAAAGGCACAGTTTAATTAAGTTCCTTAACACTCCTTTGTGAGGATAAAATGATCATCCCTGTTTTGCAGGCAAATGCTAAAGAGTTAATTAAATGCCAAGATCCAGACTGTGACTTAAAGGCAGAGGCAGGAAAAGGGTTTGTCAGACTCAGTCCCAGCTGACAGGAAAGTCTCTCCAATGGATGTTCTCAATCAAGTCAAATTTCACCTCACTTCAGATCACGCTGCAAACCTCCTGTTTTACTGAAGAGACAACCTCAACTGTCAGAGATGCTGCTTTTCCATAAAAAGCCTAAAATAATTTGGGTTCTGCAATATGGTAACAATGATAAGGGAAAACTTCGGATTCCACACCTCAGAAACTCATGAAATAAACCACAGTAAAATGACAAACTTCAAACAAAACTGCAAGAACTGATGGAAGGCAATACAACACCTGATTTCTCTGGATTCTCAGGCTTCTGAAGAATCCTATTTGTTTCCTTTATCAAGTCCAAAATAATCATAAATACATCTCAGCCTATTAGTCACTTATCCTTGTGCTGTCAGACAATGAGTTTTAAAAACTGTCCTGTCATTGGGTTTTTAACATTCTCCTCATTATGTGGCCACATCCCCTGAGCTGTGACACATGAACTGTATTAAAGCTGGGAATTCCATGCAAGTGTTTCTGGGTTCTTTATTTGGTTTTACCAAGGAGAAACATTTTATATGAATGCAAGACTTTATTATTAAAAAAAATTATATTTCCCCAATGTCTTTTTGTGTCAACAAAAGACTTTCCTGGCAAGTAATGAGTTTGCACTAAGCAGGCAAACACAAATAAACCAAGTCTGTGTGGATAACCAAGTGGGGTGGGTGTATATATTGTATCTCCAAGGATTTAATAAAACAGCAGCACAAGAAATCTGGGCCTTTTGGAAAACAATGGCCATTTAGGAAACATTTCTGCCACTTGAATTTCCAGAGGAAAATTAACCCTTCTTATTGCAGGCATTGATGAACACTCAGTGTGAACCTTGGAGAGGGAACAGGATGGAAGTGGCTCCTGAGCTTGGCCTCTCCAACAACTGCAAGTCCCAAAGCCATGAAGAGATTGAGGTGCAAACATCCCAGTGATTTACACACAGACAAAGGGTTAAACTCCCCCCAAATTTAAAAATCCCAGCACTGGCTCCACCACCACCGTGCTGGAATTTGGCAGTGGGTTGAGAGGACACATCAACACTGAACAGTTTGGAGCAGGAAGGGATGATGAGTATCTAATGCCATGGAAACTCCAGAGGAAGGCTCATCTCGGCAGGATGCTGGGAGGACCCAGGAGGCTCAGGCTGATGGCTCTGGGGTCAGGAGGAGCTCTCCTCACCCCGGGGTCTCATCTCCACCCACCCACCCCACACAGCTGGAAGTGGGGCTGGATTGGGAGCGACCACAGCCTCAGTCTTACAGCACCACTGGAAAGATCAGTCATTGATCCTTTCCAATCAAAGCCAGCCCATGAAGAGGGATGGATCAATGGCCAGGGATGTCTGGGAGGAGGTTCAAAGTCATTGTGGTGTTTCTTTTATACAAAATATATGAAATACAAGTCATCCACAATGTAAGTGCTTCCTATTTAGGATACAAGGAGTAGGAGCATTGCTTTGTTTCTTCAAAAGGAAAAATAAATAAATATCTAAAGTCCTTCCACCCAGAAGTCCCAGAAGGCTGAGGATGGTTATGGACACAAGGCTGCAAAGGGCCTTTTGCCACAACTCTTGTGTTTCTTCCCCCCAGTGAGTGGGGGGAGATTTTGGACACTGCCAGGAGCAGCTGCCACCTCCCCTGGGAGCTCCAGGGCTGTGGAAACAGCTCTGTGGGTGCCTCTGCAGCACCAGCAGGTCCTGCCGACTTCAAAGGGCACCCAAGGCTTTCAGGGAGGGCTGTTTGTTGATTTTTTGCCCAGTGAAGTGATATTACATGGCATTTCCAACCCTCAATCCTATTAAGGGACAGAACTACCTAATGGCACTCATTAAATACCATAACTCCATGTCAGAAATGCACTGACAGGCTCCTGCAGTTGAAAGGGGAGATTTATGCCCTAAAACAATATGGATTTGGGGTTATTGGGATGAGTTTTTTAATAAATGTCATTTATTTTAACAGGTGAAAGCCAAAGAGCCAGGACAGTTCATGAATAGGTTGTCACTGATCACACAACCAAGAGGTGAGGCCTGAATTGTATCTTTAGAGGGAAGAAAGCACCAAAAGTACATTTTTCTGCTCAGCTCCTTCATTATTTGCAGATCATTTCTTTGGTGAGCTGCTCCAACAGCCCCACACTGCCCAAAGGTCCATCCCTGCACTCCCCTCACCCCGTCCTGCTGCCCCTCCTGCCACTTTGCTCTGCTCCCAGCCCTTCCCTGGGCACCTGCACAAATGATAAAATTTTCCTATTCAATTCCTGTTCCTCTTGAAGGGCTGAAACAATGTGGTAAAAAAAGTTGTGCCATAGCACACTTGGATTTCAGGAGGAAATGATTCTTATTTCTCGTGCTTTTTTATGACCTTGCTGCCATTTCCTAGCCATAAGCTGGAAATGTTAAATTATAAAAAGTACAATATTAATCAACCAATTGAGTTGCCAGTTCTAATTTTGGAGAGAAAAGTGGAGAGAGAAATAATCAAAGATTCCCCCAAAAAGCAGATGGCTGGAGAGCACTTCTGGCAGTCACACGACTCACACATGGGACCACTCAAGCTGAACAAATTGGACAGCAGAGAGAGCACTGAAATGGAAATTGGGGCTCTGCTCCATCCAAATTCTTCAGAATGTTTGTTTTGGATTTGTACCTCTCTGCAATTTACAGCTCCAGATTAGATACAGCAAGAGCAATATTCCTGACTAGAAACAAAACAGAATGACCAAAGCTTTGCCAAATCACAGCTTTGTCTCCCTGTGTACAAACAGCACCAAGGTATAAATGGTTTCCTAAATAAAACCCAGGACTAAACATGGTTTTTTCTAACACAGCTATAAAGCTGCACGAGACATTTCCATGAGTCAAAGTGCAAAACTTCTGCAGCAAAGCCCATGTTGGAAGGGAAAGAGCAGGAGAAAGGAACCCAGAGCAACCTGAGATGTCCCAGTCATGTTCACACAGCAAGAACCTCCCACTGCCAGGGAGAACATCCCCAAAACACAGGCAATGAGATTTTGTTCCCAGAATTAACCAGTTTTGGTACCATAAAGTGCAGTGAAATATTTATTCTTTGATCAGCAGGGGAAAAGATCCCTAAGCTAATGTCAGTTGTATCAATCTCAGCTGCCAGGGGAGGTTTAGGTTGGATATCAGAAAGAAATTCTTTACAGAGAGAGTGCTCAGGCTTTGGAATGGGCTGCCCAGAGAGGGGGTGGATTCCCCATCCCTGGATGTGTTTAAGGTGACACTGGATGTGGCAGGGACACATCCAGGGACAGAGAATCCACCATGTCTTGATCCAACCCTACTGTGATCACCAGCCCAGGGCACTCTGTGCCCTGGGC
>JAWWLZ010000019.1:2124664-2142336 GCA_035041345.1 Poliocrania exsul
GGTATAGGGGTACCGGGCTGGGCTCAGGGTCAGGCTGCAGCTGGGAGAGCAGCAGTGCCTTCCCTGGCACTCTGCTCATAGAATCACAGAATCAGTTGGGTTGACAGAGACCTCTGAGATCATCAAGTCCAACCCCACTGTGCTCACCAGCCCATGGCACTCAGTGCCACATCCAGTCTCATCTTAAACACCTCCAGAGTCAGAGAATGCACCCCCTCCCTGGGCAGCCCATTCCAATGCCTGAGCACTCTCTCTGCAAAGAATTTCTTCCTCACATCCAACCTGAACCTCCCCTGGCAGAGCTCAAGCTGTGCCCTCTTGTCCACCTGTTGGTTGTCTGAGAGAAGAGACCAATCCCCACCTGGGTACAACATCCTTTAAGTAGTTGTAGACAGTGATGATGTCTCCCCTGAGCCTCCTCTTCTCCAGGCTGAACACCCCCAGGTCCCTGCTCTGAGGGTTTGTTGGGGTCACCATTTGTAGGGGTAAGGGGGGGGGTCTAATGACAGCCAGAAGAGCTCAGGCACAGCAGCATCAGAAGGCTTAGCACTTAGAGTTTACAACTTAATTTTATTTTTAGTTACAGCTTTCCCTTTTATCTACTCTCGTATATAACATGCTAACACACCATTGGTTAGTCAGTTCACCAAATGCATATGGAAACATTCTACTGGCCACAAGGTCTCCCACATTCTACAGGTGGCTCTCTGCTCCTTAAGGGTGCACTCCACACTGCTTTGCTTCAGGGACACACTCTGAACTGCTCTGTATCAATCACCTCAGACATCAGAGGGTTCACAAACACACTGTCACCCCCACAGGTGTTAACAGTTGAGTGGGAATTGTGTGAAGTATTTTTATTGCCCCAGGAACATCAGAGTGCTCTGGGGGCTGAAATGTCTTACTGGGAGATTACTCTGCCAAGATCCTGTGGTGGGATCCATGTTCCTTGCAATAAAAGTACAAAATGGAGGTGTATCAGGTGAAAACACTTTAGATTCCCTGCTCCATATTGACCATGTGAGGCTTTTGCCAACAAAAATCCTCTGCAAATGGGCATTTGTTAAGAGTTGTTTCAGGAGCTTGTAGGTGCAGAAAACTTCTGCTTCCCCAGAAGGTTGTGCTGGGAATGTGCATTTTAACCTTATTTCTAAGGTTTCACATAAACATTTTAACCCAGTAGGAATAGCAGTGCCAAGTCACTCCAAATGGAGGATCAAGCTTGAAAATGAGTATGTTAAACATCTTATGTCAGCAAATGCATTAACATGCTAGGAATAAATGTACCTGGTTCGGGTTGTTTTGCTGAAATGATGAGATTCCACTTCATTGGTCCGTGTTTCTGAAACACATGATAACAGTGGAAGTTCTGATTGGTGCCTTGAGTCCAGCATCTCTGTGGCTTTGGGAGGATCTCGGTGTTGTCCCTCTCTGAATGATCCCCTTTCTGTTGCAGGTCACCAGACCAGTGCCGAGTCATGGGGTACTGGGAGAGCTGTTGCTCGTATCCCCCGAGTCCGCGGAGGTGGCACTCACCGGTCAGGCCAGGGTGCCTTTGGCAATGTATCCTTCCCTGGCAGTGCCTCCATGGGGGCACTGACCTCAGCCAGCTGCAGACTTATCTCAGGCTCTCAATGTGGAGTGGGCCCTCACTGGTTCCTGCTGCATCTCTGGAGCCCACGGGATGTGTCCTGTCTTGCCATGATGTCGTAATTTGCGTCTTACTCTGTGCTCAGGGACAGTTGCCTGCTGTCAGTGTCCTGGCACAGGTGGCTGACGACCCATGAACGCTGAGCAAGCACTAAAGAGTCACTCTGGGGAAAGAATGTTCCAGACAGTTGTCCTTAACTGTGTCTCAGATGTGTCGCGGTGGCCGCATGTTCGCCCCGACCAAGACCTGGCGGCGCTGGCACCGCAGGGTGAACATCACACAGAAACGTTATGCCATCTGTTCTGCCCTGGCTGCATCTGCCCTGCCAGCCCTGGTCATGTCCAAAGGTGGGAATGCTGGCTCTGGGAGTGTTGGCCTGGGCCAGTGCTGGGTACCACATGATGGCTCAAAAGGAGTTTTGTGTTTGCTTTCTGTTCATGGAACAAAGATTTGCTTAATACTCAGGTACATCAAGGCCTGTCTGAGACAGACCTGAAAGAGTCCACTGAAACTTCACTGCTGTGCCTGGATATTAGATCATTAATTTCACTGAACAGCATTGCCAAGTTGCACCTTGGAGGATAAAGCTAAAAATGAGTGTTAAACATCTTGGGTCAGACTCAAGTACATTAATTTACTAAGAACAAATGTATCTGATGAAGATTTGTTTCGCTCAAATGATGAGATTCCACTTCATTGGTCCGTGTTTCTGAAACACATGATTGGGTGGAAGTTCTGACTGGAGCCTTGAGTTCAGCATCTCTGGCTTTGGGTGGATCACAGTGTTGTCACACTCTTTTCCAGTGCTGAGTCATGAATTTAATTTCCAATTTATTGTGTTCTATTATTTGTGAATACACAAGGCAATACCCTTGAGAAATGGGTCCAGCCAAGATCAATGGGTAGCAAAATGTCTTGTGAAATCCTCCCTAGGTCACCGCATTGAGGAGATTCCAGAACTTCCTCTGGTTGTTGAGGACAAAGTGGAGGGTTACAAGAAAACCAAGGAAGCTGTTCTGCTCCTTAAGAAGCTTAAAGCTTGGAATGACATCAAAAAGGTGAGTTGGTGAGGTGTGTTCCTAAGAGCCAAACGCAGGTGATTCAGCCCTGCTGCTGTCACAGGGAGAATTCCACATAGTTCTGTGGCAGCCCTAAGAATGATGAACTCCTCACTGGTCCGTGTTGCAGACTCACAGTGGTGATGGTGACGTTCTGACTGCAGCTGTGGGGGGTGCCTGGTGGGATTGTTGGGCCCCTGGGGTGCTCACAGCTCTGCCCTCTGCCAGGTTTACGCCTCCCAGCGCATGCGGGCCGGGAAGGGCAAGATGAGGAACCGGCGCCGCATCCAGCGCAGGGGGCCCTGCATCATCTACAACGAGGACAATGGCATCATCAGAGCCTTCCGGAACATCCCAGGTACCCCCTGCTCGCTCTCCTGCCAGGACTGCCTGGGATGATGAGGTTCCACTTCATTGGTCCGTGTTTCTGAAACACATGATTGGGTGGAAGTTCTGACTTGTGCAGTAGCTGATAGGCTCTTTGTGAGAACTGCTTTGGTGATGTTGAGGGTCATTGTGACAGGTGTTACAGCTGTTCCCAACCCTGAGCTGCATTGGAGCAGTTGAAAATAAGCTTGTCATGTTTTATCTGGAAAATGAGTGATTATTAATAATTTAAAATGTAGTAGATTTTCACACATCGGCGTATGTGGCTCTGTAGTGTCAAAGCCAAAAATCCCCAATCTGCTTCTGCATCCTTCTTGCCTATTGCTTGATGTGAAGCAGAAACTGAGGGGCTTGCTTTGCTGGTTTGCCCCAGGGATCACTCTGCTCAACGTGAACAAGCTGAACCTGCTGCGCCTGGCGCCGGGTGGGCACGTCGGCCGCTTCTGCATCTGGACCGAGAGCGCCTTCCGCAAGCTGGACGACCTGTACGGCACCTGGCGCAAGGCAGCCACGCTCAAGAGTGACTACAAGTGGGTGCAGCCCCTGGGAGAGCAGGGCTGGGGGAAAGGGTGCTGGGCCTTCCTCCTGAGTGCCTGTGCTCGGGGAGTTTGCTGTGGGTTCATCATCCGTGTTTGGTTCGCAGCCTGCCAATGCACAAGATGACCAACACAGATATTGGAAGAATCATGAGAAGCCAGGAGATCCAGAAGGCTCTGCGTGCTCCAAAGTAAGTGGTTTTGGCTCATGAATGTGATGGGTGGTCTGTGTAGTCATTGCCAAGCATGAGATGCTGTAGTGGAGTCAGGCGTCTGTGCTGGGCTGTCAGACAGGGCTGGCATTTCCTTTGATTCTGGGTGTAAACACAAGAAATTGCAGTTGCTCAGATTTCAGGGGGAATTTCTCATACCTGTCATTGCAAACAGAGGTGACAGTACGTGTCTGTGCTTCCCAGGAAGAAGATCCAGCGCAGGGTCCTGAAGAAGAACCCGCTGAAGAACCTGCGGATCATGATCAAGCTGAACCCCTACGCCAAGACCATGCGGCGCAACACCATCCTGCGCCACGCCCAGAACGTGAGTGAGGGGCGGGACTGGCTGGGGGTGGTGCAACACCATCCTGCGCCACGCGCAGAACGTGAGTGAGGGGCGGGACTGACTGGGGGTGGTGCAGGACTGAGACACTGATGGTCTCTGTCTCTCTTTCTTAGCACAAACTGAAGGAGGAGAAGAAAGCCAAGGCCAAGGCCAAGCTGGCAGCCAAGGCCCCAGCTGTGCCCAAGGCAGAGCCCGCAGCCAAGAAGGCCAAGATGTCCAAGCCAGCAGGAAAGGGCAAGGCTGAAGCGTGAGCACAGCCGTGTGTGGGCACAGCCATGTGAGCACACCCATGTGTGAGCACAGCGCTGCCCCAGGGCCCTGCGGGGTGTGCAACCAATAAACGTTGTTGGAACCGAGCAGACCGTGTCGGTTGTGCTGTCTGAGCAGGCGGGGAGATGGAAACGCTTAAAGCAGAGCGGGAGAGTCGGGCCGAGCCCGGGGTGGGCTGGCATTAACCCGCGTGGTGCCGTGCCCAGCAGCGGCCGCGCGGTGGCAGCACCGCCCGCGGGAGTGCGATTCGCGGCGTGACGTCACGCTGCTCTGACGTCACGGGGCGGGCTGCGGTGCCTCCTCCCCTGCGCGGGGGGCGCTGTGTCTGCGCGGGCGGGCGCGGCGCGGACCATGCTGAGCCGGCTGCAGGAGCTGCGCAGGGAGGAGGAGACGCTGCTGCGGGTCAAGGCGGCGCTGCACGACCAGCTGCGGAGGCTGCGGGTGCGGGGGCACCGCGGGCACGGGGGGACCACCATGGGCACCGCGGGGGCAGCGCAGGGACGGGCCCGTGCGGCCGCGCCCCGGGGACAGGCAGCGGCAGGGGGGTCCCTCTGCAGGGGGGGGCCAGGTGGGAGAGACCGCAGGGAATGGTCCCGGTGTGCCAGGCGGTAGGGAAGGTGGGATCCAGGTGCTGCTGCTCCGAGAGGACACGCTCACGTTTAGGGATGTACGTGGGATGCATCTCTTAAGAGGTAAATGTAACTGTGAGTGTATGCAGCATACAAGGGGTGAATATTATAATGTATATTATATATAATTCTGGCGGTTGGATAGAGAAGTGATGATGAGTCTGAGATGGCTCAAGGAAAGACTAATTGGGTTTTGAAAATCTTGGCTATGGGGTAATGAAGGAGCTTAGAACAGAAGCGCAGAAAGAAACAGCTTTTCCAAAAGTGACAAGTAAAAATCCCAAGAGTCTGAGCCAGAAATGTCGTGGAGTGTGAAATACCCCGAAATGGGTGCTGGGTTTGCATGTTCAGTGCTCTGATAGAGCCCAGGCAGTGCTCAGGGTGTGCTGCTCCTGTTCCCAGGTGGAAGAGCTGGCTCTGCAGTCCATGATCAGGTCCAGCGAGGAGAACGTCCCTGTGCCCTCCTCAGCCCTCGCAGGGGACACCCAGAAGGTGAGGGGGTCATGGCAGGGCTGGGGAGGGTCTGGCTGCCCCAGGGTGGGGGTCAGCACCAGCAGAGCTGGGCCTGGCGGTGCTTTTCATGTTCCTCGTGTTCTTCCTCGTGGTTGTCACTGCAAAGCTCAGCTGTAACGTGCCTGGTTTGGTGCTGGTTTATGTTCCAAGGGTTTTGCCTTTTGCCATCCCTGAAAGCAGCACCTTCTTTCCAGGGGGTTGGGAAACACCTGCTTGGTGGAACGTCAGTTATTAATTATGTCTAATGCTCTGAACTGTGACAGTGGTGCAGCCACTGAGGGTGGGGATGGAGGCACAGGACCTGCCTGAGCTTTTCACTGAGTCTTGCCCAGCCTGGACCAGGTGACACCTTTCCATGGACAGGTGATCCTGGCTGGGGTGGGGTCTCAGCCACCAGTTCTGAGAGCTCCAATTAACACTGTGAATTCACAGCTTTAATAAATTTGGGGGTTGATAATCAGCCCTTTTCTTGTGCCAGACTCTTGGGCAGATGGACAACGAGGCTGCCATCAATCAAACCCAGCTACACCTCAGTCTTCAGGACCATCAGGAGGAGGAGGAAGAAGAGGAGGAAGAATCTGATTCTTGAGAGAAAAAAATCAGAGCTGGTTTTTAATAGAGACTCAGGAATTTCTTCTTCATTCATTTAACATTCACCAACTGATTTCCATTTTGTGCTGTGTGTGGATATGAAATGAGAGAGTCCAGGGAAGTGACACTGAACACACCAGTGCCACAAGCTGGGCACATCTTGACTCAGATTTAAAAGAATGAAAATGTGCTGCACAATATGTAGCATAATCCATTCCACATTTAAAACCTAATGTAGCTTTTACAACGTCCTTGTATGTGGAAGGGAGAAGTAATTAATGAACCAGACTAATTTAACATGGACACTAAAAGCAATAACTCACCTGCTCTCGCTTCCTGATGCTGACAAACAAAATCAGGTGCTGAACCAATGATTATGTTACAACCTCATTAACCTAAACTGGGAATTTAAGATACATGGTGAGCAAAGATGTGTCCAGGGTTGTCTCCAGCTTTCAGCTGCCCTGTTTTCAGTTCTGGAGTTACTCACAGTGCACTGGGAATGCAGGTCCAGCACCATCAACCAACCTCTGAGCACAGCAGTGAGGTCTCTGTACCCTCAGGTGCTCATAGGAACTGTCAGGTCTGTCCAGTGAAGTACTTTCTACTTCCTGCTCTTCAGAGTAGCAGCCAAGGAGCCTTTTACCTGTCCACAAATTGTACAGTAAAAATTGGTGCTTGTGTTAAGGAACTAATACTCTTAAATTGGTGTTATTTACTTCCTCTCTCACAGTAACCTCATAAATCAATGCAGTTCCATCTGCTTTCATGGGATGTGCAAGGAGGAATTTAAGAACTCAGTTACAAATGGAAAATGATGTGAAGTTCCCTCCAGAATTTCAGTACGTGGCAAAGGGTCTGGTATCCTTGGTGTGGTCAGACACACCATTCAGTCTCCTGGGAGTTCCTGCCCCTGTTTAATGAGATGTTGATTTGGCTCTAAATTGGTTTGTACCAATAGAAACTGGATGTTGGGATGTAACTGTAGCTTTCATGTACTGGACTAATTGGGTTTTGAGGATCCTGGATGTCTTAATGAAGGAGTGCAGAAGATTTAGCAAAGCTTTCCCAAGACTGACAGGTAAGAAAGCCCAGAAGTCTGAGCTGAAAGTGTCGTGGAGTGTCAGGTAATTCCCTGCAGGTCTGTGTGTCAGGAGCTCCTTTGGGAGGAGCTCAGCAACCAACCTGCCCCTTCTGCCACATTTCAGCTCCAAAGGGTGATTTTGACTTGAAAAGTGTTATTTGTGCCCAGCATGGTGCAAAGAGTTTTCATGGATATCATTCCTGATGCCTTTTGTGAATGAGCCCCTTGCTTGCTTTTGGATTTACACAGACACTTCTCCTGCATGTTGCAATAAAGTTCTTTCTGTCCCTGCTGTCCTCCCACCCACCTGTGCCTGCAGTGTCCCAGTGATTGCTGGCTGGGCCCAACATGGAAAGGGGGAGTCAGAGCTCTGGAAACCTGTTCACACCCTGCACATTCCTTTGCAAAGGGCCCTGGGGGAGTTGGGTTGTGGAGCACTGTGTGCAATCCACAGCTCAGGAAGGGTTTCACTGACACCCTGCCCAGCTGTCACCCCTCCCACAGCCCATTCCAGCCAGGAGGAGCTGCAGGAGCCGTGGATGTGGCAATGAGTCACTTCCTGCTGCTCTGCCCCTTTGAAATCGATGCTGTTGGCCACGTGGAAGTTCATGTCCAGGCTGATAGAGATTCCTTTTGGGAAAGAATTTCAGGCATTTCCTGAGCCAAAGATCACTGTGAAGTGTGACCAAGATGAAAGCCTTAGTTAAGTTTTTTTGTGTTAAAAAAAGCTTTGAGAAGTTACTTGATAATATATTTATTAAGAGAACCCATTGCTAAACATCTGAGAGAATAAAACAATAAAGGATCTTCATACATTTTAGACACTAAACACAGTTGTCATGAATCCTTAGGTTAAAAGAAAGCAAAGTGCTTGGATCATTGTCTTGATTCCATAGGACATTTCCAAGAACTAACTTTTAAAAATCAATTAGAAAGACATACAGCACTAAACCCAAGAACGATGATATGTTCGAAAAATAAATATAGAAATATGAACAAGTCTACAATTAGAACATTGCCCTGTACATTCCAAGAAATGCAGAGCTCTTGCCTTCTTCACCTGGAAAGAGAGAGATCTCAGAACAACAGCACAACTGGCACCCTTAGGCCTAACTTTCAGCACAGCTGGGCAGCAGCAAAGCTCGACAGACAGAGTGGGAGCATCCCTATCCCGTTCTGCAAGGGACATCAGGAAAGCATGATTGAAGTACCAACGACTTACAGAGAGTCTTCATCAAGTTCAAACGAGCTGGGGAGGGGGCAAATCCCACCCCCCCCAGGGATATTTCCATTGAGAAAGAATACCCATAGTCACCTACAATCAGCAAGCACTGGCACTCACACAGCTCACGGTTGGTCAGTGAACGGACGGGACCCGGTACGATACCAATTAGTTAGGACAGAATTGAAACCGTTTGGCACATGCTATCAAGACATTCTTCCTTGGGAGGTGAGTACATGTTTGAAGAGGTACAAGCTGAGGGTGGGGCCAGAGCAGCGTGTGGTGCCCAGGGAGGGGCAGCCCCGGCACTCAGAGCCCCGCAGCGTGCGTGGGTGTGCTGGGCTGGTTCAGGCCGATGGTGGAGCACAGCCAGCCTGCAAAATCCACCTCCTCGGCCTCAGACCTCTTGATGAAGGCGTGGACCTGGGCACAGGGAACAGCACTGTCAGGTGGGGTGGTGGGCTGGGCTGGGCTGGCAACGTGCCAACTGCCCAGCACGGAGAGAGAATGCACAGCCCACCAAAGAGGAGGAAAAACCCCAAACCTGAACTAGTAACCTTCTTATATTATACAAAAGAAAGACAAGTCTGGCATTACACCCAAAACCATGAAAGGATTCCCTCAGCCTGACATGGTCATTTAATGCAGGAAAAATGCAGGGTTGGTTTGTGCCTAGTTCTACAGATTTTGCAAGACAAAGCTGGCAAAAAAAGAGAGAAATTCTGTGTTTCACAACAGATGATAAAAATGTGTTTAACTAGTCCATAAGATACATGGAATTTTTTTCTTTTGTCATCCTCAAAGTAATAATCTATATATATCTATATGACCCTGAGATCAGCTCAGTTGGTTAAAACTTGGCTGTAACAATGCCAAGATCATGGGTTCAATCCCCTGTGTGCGCCATTGACTTAAGAGTTGGACTCCGTGATCCTTGTGGGTCCCTTCCAGCTCAGAATAGTCTGGGATTTTGTGATATGTACCAGAGAGAATTCTTTTGCTAATCAATTAAGTCACACACTCATTGTGATTATCAAAAGGCAGACTCAAACCCATGAGGTTTGGTCTCCTTGGCAGTCCCTGCTGTAGGAGTGAGTGAAACTGCAGCCCTTGATCTCTGGCTTCTGTTCCTGCTCACACTGAGCTCTCCTGTCAAGGCCCTTGGGAAACCAACCTGCAGGGCAGGGGGCTCTGGGGCAATTAAAACATTTACTCACCATCAGCTGCTTCAGGTCGGCTCTCTCAGCAGGATTTTTAATTAAACTGGGGAAACACAAAGGGTCACACATGTTACACAGTCACCTTTTCAAACAGATCACGTTGTATGTGCCGTGTTGGCTGTGCTGGGCTCTGATGCCTGCACAGAAAAGCATCAGGCACTTTAGTGCCTCTCAAACATAGATTTGGGTCTGCAATTCCCTTCTTCAGGTGGGAAATCCTGAGCTGGGACACTGTTAGTGGAGGCAGGATGAGTGTCTGTAACCACACTGGAGAGAGAAACTGCCATTTAAACAAAAAGTATGAACCACTTTATCCCTCACTTTTCCCCAAGTCTTTTCCAACTCAGCATTAAGTAGGGCTATTGCAGTGCTGTTCTTCCTTTTGGAAACTGCAAATAAATAGCATTTATTTAATAAATAGCTTTTCAAACTGTAATGAGCTGCCTCCCTTAGCAGTGAACCTGCTGGTTCAGTGCTGGGATCACTGGAAAAGCAAATAGATGGGGGACTGTTGGTGAAAAGGCCAGGGGGGTGCTGGGGGGGCTGACCCCAGGGGTCCCTGTGCCACCCACCCAGAGAGAAAACACTCACCATTTGTTAACAAAATCTTGAAATTCAGAACCAAAAACACCATTGGGCAGTTTTGGAGGTGGCTATAAATAAACAAATAAATAGATTGTTAACATCAGCAGCCATTCAGCATAACTGGGTGTCCTGCCTGATTCTGGGTCTCACTCCCAGCTACAGGACTGCAGGTATAAATGAGAGCAGAGACAGTTTCTGAGCTGTGGGGTGGGGTTTGCTGGGTGCTGGTTGGTTTATTCTGCCTTCACACCCCCCTGAGGGGGTGAACAGCCTGAGCTGTCACTACAGGAGGCAGCACAGTGTCCCCCTCCACACTGCCCAGGGAAGGTGTCCTGCACTCCCTGAGCTCCATCATCCCTTGGATCTCAATATTCTGTCTCAGGGAATGAGTCTGTTCAGGCTCTGGATTCCAAAAGAACTGTGATAAATAAAGAAGAGGGACTACCTAAAGCTGCATGTTACTGCCTTGTCTGCAGGACAGCTCCTACAGGCCCAGGGTTCAGTTTTCACCCTCACACTGGGCTGGATGTGCAGAGCAGAGCCATGGCCTGCCCTCAGTTACTCCCTGGTGAACAGACTGTGTTGGAGGCAGCAGCTCTTGCTGGGGATTGTTGGTGCTAAGTCAGAGGTGGCAGAAGAATCTTGCCCAGTTCTCAACCTGTGCAGCTTTCCAGCCTGAACTGAGCCCCAGGGATGCTGCAGGGCCACAGGAACTCCAGTAATTCCCTGCTAACTCCATCCCAGGAGTCAATATTCAAGTGTTATACAGCATGCAAACCAGATCTGTAATGTGAGAGGAGACCTGTGCAGGCAGAGGAGTTGAGGAGCAGTTTATCAGTCCCTGAGCAGCAATGCAGGGGCCCAGACACCAACTGTGCCTTTGAAACAGGACAGCTGGACACACCAATAGGAATTCCCTCACCTGGAACAGTTATTCTAACATGAACATGCTGCTTTTGTGCAGAACACAAGCACTGGAGTCCCACCAACTGCAGTGGTGCTTGTGAAAGTGCTGGAAACACAGTTCTAAAATACCAGTCCCTAACTGGCCTTGGAGCTTAGTTATCTGAAAGATACAGTATTGTGGATTAGGCTGGTCATAAAAGTGAACCAAACCAAGCAGGACTCACCCCCCCACACCCTCAAACCCTGGGATGTTTTAAAAACCTACAGTTGGTGAATTTGTAAGTTATAAATTACCTCGTTGACGATGTAATCAAGGAGTTCAAAGATTGCCATTGGGGGTCTGCTGTCTGGTCCATAGGCTGGGAAGGAATGGGAGAAGTGGAAAAACACAGTTTGATTCTCCTTCCATGGCAAGGAGCATCCAGAAGCCCAAATCATGCACTACTTGGCACCCAGGGGGCTTGGGGCAGCAACAGGGTGATAGTTTCATGCAAGGAGATGTTGCTTTGGGTCTGATCCAAACAATTAACTTCACTGGGAATCCTCCTGTTCAACAGGGGGATAGTTTCATGCAAGGAGACCTTGCTTTAGGTCTGATCCACACAATTATCTTCCCTGGGAATGGTCCTTCTGCAGCTGGATCAGCACTGCCCTCAGAGAGGAGCCAGACCAGACTGGGACCTGAGGAACTGGGCTGTGCACAGGCACCAGGCACAGCAAGATCTCTGCTCCTCAGTTCTCAGACCCCTCCCAGAGAGGCTGGGCCAGGTGCCCAGACCAATCCTGGTTGTTCCAGAGCCCAAAGCCCCCCTGAGCAGCCCAACAGCAGGTACAGAGCTCCCAATGGCACAGAAGGGATGAGGAGAGGAGGGAACTGGACTCACAGCTCATGGGCCGGCCTGGGGCTCTTTGCCTGGGGGAGGTCTCTGTGACTGGAGAATCCCCCTCCACGGGGCAGCCAAACAGCAGCTCCAGCTCCTTGGAGTCAGGAGGGGGAATGGGGTACCTGCCAATGGCCATCTCCACCAGGGACAGCCCCATGCTCCAGATATCCGACTGCACCGAGTAGTGAGTGCCCTGGAGTCTCTCTGGCTGCAGGAACAAGGGAGGGAGGGGAGACAGCAGTGGAACCAGCAATTAAAAACTGCATTCTGCAATAAAATGGATAAAGGCAAGGATGAAACCTCAGCTTATCAGTGTGACACACTCCAGTGAGTGACTCAGTGATTATTTCCTTTCAATATCCCATCTGGAGTTCCAGGAGTTCCACAGACATCACACACCAGCACTGCAACTTTGGCACTGCTTAGAAATGATGATGTGCTGCTGCTTTAATTCTGTAGCACAATATCTAAATGTGCAACTGTTCATGCTGATGGGACAATCAGAGAGCAGGAAAGCAAACTGGGATGGGCAACTCCAGATTGCCCTGGTTCCCCTGGGAAGCTGTTCTGCAGAACCTTTGGATCCATTTTAACTAAGAGCACTCAAAGAAAATGTTCACTTTGCTTTTCTGCTCTCTTTTTTAAAAACCAAACTGATATTTTACCAAGATGGTGCAGATTCCTGCCTGGCTGTATGCATATTTTGGAAAAATACACATGTCATTTGAACCTTTCTCCACAGAAAGTGAGAAGGCAGCATTGCTGAGAAGTCTCTTCCCTCTGCCATGGTGGGTGAGAACTCTGTTAAATCAGTTTTGTAACATTTACTGAGATTGTGTTTGAGCTTTCTCTGTTCCACCCCAGTTGCTTCCAAAGCCATCTGGATGAACTACACAACTGCTGCACAACAGATGAGATGCACAAACCCAAAGATTTTCATAAAATATAAAGGAAAAAGCAAGTGGATGAGAAAAAGCAGAAAACAGGGATAAAAAAAAGAGAGAAACAAAAATAATTTGAAATCTAGAAATTTGCTCAAGTTAAACACTGTTGATTGAACACACTTCCATGTGGGAGAAAAGGGTGTTTGGCATGGAACAATTCCATATGTACACGAGTATGCCAAGGCAGCTGCTGCAAGAACTTCAGGCACTTCCAAAGCAGAACCACCATCGTGGCTTGGTCTGTGCCACGAGGCCAGAGAGCAAAGCTGAGCCTCAGTCTGCAGACACTGAACTGAGGAAAGGTGAAGGCAGACACAGCCCTTGGCTCTCCCTCCCCTCCTGAGAGGAGCAGGGAGTGCAGTGGGATGTGTGAGCTGGAGCTGCCTTTGGCTGGTGGGAACAGCCCCCGGGGGAGCACAAACCAGAGCACAAACCAGTGACTGCCAGGCTGGCACCAACAGGAAGGGGCAAAAAGCCAGTGCTGTCCTTGCCCTGCAATGCAGGGAGGGCCCTGCTGAGCAGGGGCAGCACAAGGGTGCTTTTCCCTGTTAGTCTGAGCCCACACAGCTCTAATCCTCCAGCCAAACCTCTGAGCAAGTGTGTGTGCTGAGCAAGGTGTGTGTGAGAACAGCAGAGCTGCTGTTCCCACCAGCTGAGCCCTCCACACCACCCACAGCTCATCTCAAGAGCCACTTCCAAGGTGTTTCCAAGCCACAGCAACACAGAACACTCTGGAAACAGCCCCAGAGCAGCTCCCCTGGCCTTGCCCACAGCAGAAACTCCTGGGATTCCTCCTGTTGCTGCAGCCACCTTGGGGTCCTGGAGCAGTCACAGCAGGGGCACTTCCCTGCATGAGTGACCCCAGCAAAGTCATAGAATCAAAGAATGAACTGGCTTGGAAGAGACCTCTGAGATCATCCAGTCCAACCTCACAATGATCACAAGCCCATGGCACTCAGTGCCACATCCACTCTCACCTTAAACACCCCAGGGGTGGTGAGTGGAAAGAGAACCACATTCCCTAAGGAAAACAAAGCATCAGCACTGGGCTGTTCTGGAGACACAAAAGCCTTAAAGCAGCTGGATTCTGAAATGCAGACACAGTTGCATCTCTTTTTTTGGAGGGCTACAAACACTCCAAGTTTGTGGCTCCTCTTGCAACAGTTCACACACACACACAGAATCTGGTATGACACTGGAATATTCCTGGAATGATGCAGGAAGTGCTGGGCTATGACCAGCAGCAGCAGTTGGGTTCCTGTTTGATCCCCAGGCTTTGGTAACCAGCACCCCAAGCTGTCAGGCTGTACTTACAGACATGTAGGAGCGAGTGCCAACGAAGGAGTTGGCCATGGAATCGATGAGCTGCCCACTGACACCAAAGTCACAGAGCTTGATTTCACCTCTGGAGTTTACCAAAATGTTAGAGGGTTTAACATCTGGGAAAAAAGCAAAGGGAGGATTTATATTCTTAAGAGATAAAATGGGAATTTGACAACAAAAGTCACATGAAAGGTGAGAATTCTTTGCCTCCCTTTGTTTCCTGTCCATGACACAATTCTGTCCCTTCTCTGGGAATGATCAGAGATTTTTTTCCCTCCCAGACCCATTTCACAGACTCTCTATTTAACCATAGGTAAACAAAAGGAGATGTTTGAAATCACACATGCAAAAAGCTTGTTAGTTTTTTCATTTCCCCATTTTCTGGCTTTTGCACATCAGGTTTTGGCATCTACATCCTCTTTGCAGATGAATTCACCCCTTTGAGACAAGTAAATGTATGACAGCACAACTCCCCTTGTTGAATGGTGCTCTTTTGCCTAGAAATAATCAATAATTTAATTTGCAGAGGTCAATGAACTACAGCAGCCCCTTCATATCCACACAGGGATAAATCACCCTACAGCAAAACACTCCCTGCAGTGTGTCCTTGCTGTTCTGCCTTTGCTGGGATTTTTCTGGGGGTGTGGGGATGGTCTTGCTTTTGTTTGTTTGTTGGTTTGGGGTTTTTTTTTAAAGCTCTGAAAAAATCCTCTATCCTATTATTGAAAATGTGCATTTAAAATACCTTGAAGTTGCTTTCCTGTGACAGAACCCCCTCATGAGTTTGAATGCATCACTTTTTTCTAAGTGGGAATTTAATAAAGGTCACTGGTAGCCAAGCAACTAATAACAGATCTTTGTGAATGCCAAGGTAGAGGGAACAACTGTTTAGTGTTTCTTTTATAGCTGGGAGAAGGTTTTTTTAATGTATCTCCCTGCTTAGCTGGTCATTACCAACACATTATCAGAACAACCAACAGCCCACAGTGGCAAAGCCACAGAAAAGGAATTATGAATTTGGGTTGAGGAAAGACAGTCATAATTTCACTTCAGAGCAGATCCAGAACTCCATAGTTTGTAGTATATTTTTATTTGCTTTCCCAAGGAGTTGTCACTTCCTTTGTGGCATCACTGGGATGGCACTGAACAGGACATTGATGTCCCTCCTCACCACTGCAAAAAGATCTCCATTGGAAATGAGGACAAAACTCCATTTCAGCTTCTTCTCCCCCTTCCCCTTTGGAGGAACAGCACAAAGTTTGAACAGTTTGAACTCCTGGAAACTGTGGCTGCATTTTGTGGTCCCTGACACCCCTTCCCAGGTGACTGTCCAGGCCCACTGGGATGTGCTGTGGGATGATTTTGGGATGCACAAGCTCTCCCTGGCTCAGCTGCAGCACAGGCAGAGTCCAGGGGCTTCATCCACCAGTTCAAAGTGCAGCAGGAGGGAAAAACAAGAAAAGCAAAAGCAGACACAAGGACAAAGCCCAGGCAGATGGTGCAGGGCAGGAGGCAGCACAGATTGGAGATTCTCAGCTGCACAGGATTCTGCACCTCAAGTTCTGGGCAAAACAAGTGGGAAAATGTTTCCCAAACAGCCTGGAAGCACAGCAGAGCCTGGACAGAGCACAGATACAGCCCCAGGTCTGTGCTGCTTCTCTGTGCACAGCCACAGGCTCAGTCCAGCACAGAGTGTAAATCCTCACTTTGATCTCTACAGTTCACTAAGACTTCATCATTAAATGGCCAAAAAAATCATCAACACTCCACTGCCAGTGACCCACACAACATTCTATTTTTGAGAAGCTTCAGGTGTTTTAGAATCCACCTGGAATCTGCTTCCCACCCTCAGTGTTTCTCCAGGTGCCAGAGCCCCTCTGCTCCTCTGTCTCCTCTCTGCATTCCTGCCTGACTTCCCAGAGCATCTCCACGTTCCTCCCAGTGGGATGTTTGGGAGGCTGCTCCTTCCCACCCCTCCAAAAGTAGCACCTCTGCTATTTTAGCTGCAGAGCTGTGAGCACTGGAGCAGTTTCTCTGGAAACCAGGGATGTGCAGTGCCAGCAGCATGGCAGTGCCAAGGCAGCCTCCAAAGTCCCTGCTGGCACTTGCAGGGAAGCAGCAAAGGAACACAAAGTGTGTTAGGTCAGTGTTTAAGTTTTAAAGAAAGTGAAGGGAATTTTATAGACCACCTTCCATCAGGAATCTTTACAGAGTCTTCCTGCAGCCTCCTGGCTCCAGAACAGAGCTATGGTGGATTTTCTGTTATTTTGGGGGTTTTTTTAAAGCAGAAATGTGTAACAAACACATCCTTTTAATAACACATCCATTTTCATAAAGGGCAACTCTGAGCAGCAAATAATCCACCACGTTCATTTTAGAGTAACTGAAGCCCCAGGAGAAGCAACACTCATTTCACAGGGCTCCACCATGTCTTTAAAGCAGTTTAGAAGTATAAAAAAGCTGCAATTCTGCACCACAGATGTCTCTGAATGTAACACAGCTGGGGGAAATGGGAAAGTTTTAATGGCAATCAGGAGGGTGGAACAGGCAGATGAATTTGAGGTCAGAGGTTTGAGTTGCAAACAGCCCCAAACACACCAAATCCTGTGTGCACAGGTAACACAAGAAGGGTTAAATACTCCTTACGAACTCAGGTAAACTGCAGTGAGACTCAACAGTCATGGGAAGAGATCTGGATTTAAAACAAAAGTTTGCCTTACACCACTCAAGAAAAACCCTTTGAACCAAAATTATATTGAACCATAAAGAACCAAACACAAATAAAAATGGAATTTATCTTGAATAAAAAATCTATTTTAAAGAAGTTACAATATAAACTTGTATCTCACCTCTGTGCATTATTTTATGCTTTTCTCTCAGATATGTGAGTCCTTTTATTACCTAAAGACAAATAAAAAAATTTAATTTAGGAAGCAGAAGAGCTCATTGCATGCTTTGTCCCTACCAGAATTCCACCTGGATGCAACTTCCAAGAAATCTCAAAATGTAATCACTGCAAATCAACATTGGGTTTTAACTTGTACTAGAAAACCAGAGTCAACCAGCCCCTCACTGGAAGCTCTGCATGCAGAGCCTGTGGCAGAACAGCATGAAGAGGTAACATTCCAAATTTTATAAGGAAGTGTGAAGTCAGTTCTTACCCAGAAGCCTCAGCTGATCCAAGAGCAGAAAATCAAAGCAAACCCAACAGAACCATCCCCAAAGCAAACCCAACAGAACATCCCCAAAGCAAACCCAGCAGAACATCCCCAAAGCAAACCCAGCAGAACATCCCCAAAGCAAACCCAGCA
>JAWWLZ010000019.1:2167352-2182550 GCA_035041345.1 Poliocrania exsul
CAAGGCCAGGTTGGACAGGGCTTGGAGCAACCTGGGCTGGTGGGAGGTGTCCCTGCCCAGGGCAGGGGGTGGGACTGGATGAGATTTGCCGTCAGTTCCCGCACTGCCCGCCCGGCCGAGCAGGGACAGGGACAGGGACAGGGACAGGGACAGGGACAGGGACAGGTCCCACCCAGGCCCCGCCGATGCCTCCCCGTGCCCGCGGTTTGGCGCCAAACCCCCAGCGCTCGCGAGACTCGGCGCGGCTCTCGCGGGACTTGGCGGGTGGGGCGGGGCGGCCCCTCACAGCCCCTCAGCGCGGGAGCTCCGAGCGGCCCGGCCCGGAACGGCGTCTGTTTCAAAATAAACCCAAAATAAACCTCCGCCGCTGCTCCGCTTCACCCGGGGAGCCGGGACAGGGGCCCTCCTCACACCGCGTGCGCAGGCGGGGAGCGGAGACTGCGCGGGATTGCCGCCCGCTGCCTCACACGGGGGCTGTGAGGGGCACACGCCGCCTGCGGGTAAATCCATTCCGTTTGTTTTACTCCTACCACTCAAGCAACTCGAGTGGAAACATGACAGACCCTTCTTTTCTCCGTCTCGGCTGAGTTGTGTCATCTTCTGTGTGGTGTTTGCTGCTGAACTCGTGTGAGACTCGTGTGTGTGGCTGGCGGACCCTTCCCTGCAAAAGCTGTAGATTTACTGTGTGCAATGGGGATTTTTGGGCTCTGCCGCAGCCTCGCTGCTCCTCTAAGGCTTTCCGTGTTTTTTTGCAGGAGTGGGACAGACCTTTGTGGCGATGGGTGAGCCTTTAGGGGACAACTTGTTCGACCTCCCGGACTACGAGAACACGGAGGACGAGACGTTCCCACCGCTCCCGGCTCCCTCCTCCCCGGGCGGGGACGGCCCCGGCTGGGCCCGGGACAGCGCAGGTGACACCCCGACCCCCAGTCCTAGCGCTAATTAATCGAAATTATCGGTGCTGTACTGCATAAAAACTGCCTGAAAACAGACTGGAAACTTCAAGTGTTAATGACTCAGTGCTTTCCAGCTTGGGGAAACTTCAGTTATTAATTATTCAGTGCTTTCCACCTTGTGGGAAACGTCAATTATTAATTATTCAGTGCTTTCTGGCTTGTGGGGAAAGTTTATTTTTGTGGATTCCGTGAAAAATAAGTACACAAAGGAATCTTTATAAAATTCAAGCTCTCTGACAAAACGTTGCAAGAGGTAATTTTACAGCAATAAACTGTAGTTGTACTTTGTGACTTGGATTTTGGAAGGGATGAGAGTGTTGAATGTAATAGTCCAAGGAGTTATTAGTAGATTTTTGTGGAGCTTTTGATCCAGGAAAAATCCAAGACACTTTAGGACAGTAAAACTTAATTACTTGTACTTGGAAAGAACTTTCTGTGTACTGAATGAGCAAATGGAAAATTCAGTTTTTATTGTAAATATTGTTTGTTTCTGCTCATGTTTGCATGTAATGTTCAGTGTGTTTTCCTTAATTGCTGCTCTGTCAGTTCACCACAAAATAGGATTTTGGATAGAATTAATTCCTTGAGCTGTGGAAAGGAGAACTTCTGAATTCCTGAGGGACAAAGTAACAAAAAATTAACCAAGAAATCAGTATAAATAATTGGTGCCTGGGATGAGCTGGGCAGTCAAATAATGAATAGAAACCCTAATGAAAAAGGGCTTTGGTTCTGAAACCCCACCTTGTTTATGGCCCCATTGTCTCTGTTTTCTGAGGGTGTTGCAGGTGGTTTAGGTCTGGCTTTCAGGTCTCTCAGTGGAACTTTGGGACACACCTATCAAATTATGCTTGTTGATAATCTGAGTTTCTTGCCTTTTGGGAGCAGGATCTGCTCTCAGTACATTTCTCAGAAATGCAGTATGAAAGTTCTAAAATGACAAAGCTTCACTTTCAAGGGACCTTTGTTAGAAAAGTTGATTCCTCATATTTTGCAGAGAATAAAAATGTGTCTTATGGCACAAACAAGGTGAAACATGCAGATATTTTTTTGGACTGCTGTACTACCATGGAGTGCTTGTGGTGCTGCTTCTGGGGTGGGGCAGAACCTTCAAAAAACAAGGTGCAATTCTGGTTACTGCCAATGGCATTCCATGCTCAGATGGTGTTTCCTCCCCTGGATGCAGATGGGAACCAGCAGTCCCAACCAAAGGACTCTGCCGGGGCCACACGGAGTGCACCCAAAACACCAAGGCCTAAACTGGATGCCCAGAGGTAAATTCTACAGGATATTTCTTTGTGTGCTGAGTTTCTTTGTGTGGGAGAATGATCAAATTTCCTGGGATCCTGCTGAGTCCAAGGGCAAGGGGTGGGGAATGTCCTGGGATGCAGCACCTGAGCCTTTTATTCCTTGCCTACTGCATAATGATGTTTTTAGTCAAACTGTGTTAACTCTCCTGGATTTAGGACATGACTGGTACTTTGTTAAGAGGTACTATTTATACATATTTATTATTTAGACCTAAACATCTTGATTTTGCTTCAGACATAGAACTTGATTTAATGAAAGACACAGATTTCTTGATTTAATGAAAGTCTGCCTCAAAGTAAAACCTCAGTATAATGGACACTGTAAGACACTAAGTAGGGTTCACTTACACCTGATTTATGTACAGACTGGATAAACTCCTTTAAGGGATTTTAATGTTTTCTTTGCTGTTATCACTAAAACTGGGGTAAGTTCTTCACAGTCAATGAAAGAATCCAAAGTCTTCTATTCTAAGTACTCTGGTGGGTCAGTGATGCCACAGGTGAGTGCTCTGGTCAAACACCAAACTAGTTTTGTGTGGCCAGCAGAGATTCTAGAACTGACCATTCAATTCTCTCTCATGTCATGAAAAGCAAAAAGCTCCTTGGGTAGGAGTACAAGTGTGGAGAATTAAAAAGATGAAAAAAGTTTGGGTCTTGCAGGAGTCTTTGTCCTATTTTGTGCATTTTATTGATGATTCTAAGTCTGTACTTCTTTCAAATAGAGCTTTAGGCTATTTTAAGGAATGTGAGAGTTTTTATTTTGTTTGTGTGTTTTAACTGAAAGCAGAAAGTGTGGCTTTCAAACACCTGTCCCCATTTCTCATCACCAGATTGATTTCACCAAGGGGACTCCCAGCCCTGAGACACATGTTTGACAACGTCAAGTTCAAGGGCAAAGGGCACGAGGTAAGACCTGGGGAGCTCTTGTTGGAGGTTCCTCTGGCTCTGCTGGGGTGCTGCCCCTCTGCCAGGGGCAGAGCTGAGAGCACACTGCTTGGTCAGCTTTCTGGCAGTGTTTGGATGTGCCCTCCTGGGGTTTGGTTTGTAAATTATAACCCAAACATGGTTGCTTTGGCCAAATCCATGTCTTCATCTTAAAAGTGTTTTCCTCAACTTCAAAGCCAGAACTGACTTGGACACACTTAAACAAAGCCTGGTTTTCCTTGAGTACCAGCAGACTGTTGGTTGTAGCCAGGAGGGGGTTGGTCTCTTCTCCCAGGTACCAAGACACAGGACAAGAGGAAACAGCCTCTGTGCCAGGAGGGTTTGGATGGGATATCAGGGCAAAGTTCCTCATGGAAGGGCTGTCCAGCCCTGGCACAGCTGCCCTGGCAGGGGTGGATCCCCAGCCCTGCAGGGAGTTAAAAGCCACATGGATGTGGCACTTGGGGACATGGCCAGTGGTGGCCTTGGCAGTGCTGGGGATGGTTGGGCTGCATGGTCTTGGAGGGATTTCCAGACACTTCCATGCCTTTGTTTCCCACTTGGAGGGACACCTGTGCACCTCTGGTTTGCAGAGGGCACACCTGGGGTGCATTTCTCAGTGCCAGGGGAGGCACAAGGGAGCTGGGCAGGGCTCTGAAATGGGCACAGATCTTTGCTAGGTCACTGCATTCAGAGGTACATTCTGAACATTAATATAATAAAGAAATAAATACCAGCAGTGCCCTATGGATTTTCTTTCAAACCTTTGGGTTCAGACCTTTGAGTAGGTGGGGGTTGTTTTTTCTGCTCTAGGCAGAGGACCTGAAGACACTGATCCAACACATGGAGCACTGGGCCCACAGACTGTTTCCAAAATTGCAGTTTGAGGATTTCATTGACAGTGTGGAGGCTTTGGGAAACAAAAAGGAAGTCCAGGTATGTCCTGCCCTGCAGAACAGTCCAAGAGATTGGTTTAGGAGATTGACAATGCAGCAAAAGAAGACTTAAGCTGTGCATACTGCTAAAAAGTAGAATATTATTTCAATTAATTTCTCTCTATTTAATGTTCTTTCCAATATTTAAGTTTATATTTAGATACAACTTTTCTTTATTTGAATTAATACTTCAGAGAATTGACTTCAGCATTTTCAGGACATCTCTAACCCCAGTAAGTCACTTCAGAGTGCTGGAGCTGGTTGGGTTTGGGGGTTCTGTTTGGTTGGCTTTTCATGTGTGAACCTGCAAAAGAAGATTGCAGAGGATGTTGCTTCACCTGGCTGGGTGACAGATGAGGGACTGGGAAAACAATCCACAGCAGGGAAAGTTGTGGGTCTGATGGACATGGAGTGAAAAGAGTATTTTTCAGAGTAATAAAGTGTAAAAGTGCTGTAGTTTTAATATTATTTCCCATGTTGAACAAAAAAACTTGGTACAGATGAAATACCAGTGTTTTAATCTCTCATTTGCAGACCTGCCTGAAGAGGATTAGACTTGATCTTCCTATTTTACATGAGGACTACCAAAATAATGAGGGTATGCTCTCTCTGCTATTTGTTCAGTTCTTCAGTGCTTAAAATGACTCTTATTTCCCCTCCTACTGACCAGGAATTAATTACCACATAATGTAGAAGAAACTGTGAGTGGCCTCTGTCTTAAACCCAAACTTCTGTGCAATTTAGGATTACAAAACTGAACTGGTACTTGGACAAAATGCTCCCTGTGTCTGTAAAAACAAATCACATTGCATGGTCTGCTGAAAGGAGATGGAAGATGGGAATTAGGAGCATTGTTAGAGATCTTCTTCCCCAAACCCTGCAGTGATGAAGTGAGCATGGTGGGTGGTTGGTGTTGCAGCCTGAAGAGCCCTTGGGTCTGATTAATGCAGAAATGAGGCTCATTACACTGTCCCTGCCACCAGGAGGGGCAGTGCAGTCTGGGTGTGGTGCCACTGCAGGCAAAGTACCCACTGATCTTTGGGGCACTGGTGAGCCTGGCAGTTCTGGCAAGTCACTGCTGTGGAGCAGTTCTTCTTCCAACATGGAAATCCAGCCACTTAATGAGTACATAATGCAAGAGTCTCTTCCAATCAGATAGAAATTAGGCACAAACAGTTTTTTAATTAAAAGAGGAAGCAGAGGTAGTTTGAAAGAAACTTTATTAGCAGAAATGGAGAATTTAATCATCAGTCCTGGGGTCCTGTGCAGGGTTTCACACTTCCATCATGAGTCCCTTGGAACCACTGTCTGGGCTGTTTCCAGGAGAAGCTCAGCTCCAGCCCAGTGTCTGGGGACAGTGTGCTGGGGTGGGACACCAGTGACAGCAGCTGGTGTGAGCTGTGCGGGGACACTGGGGCACTGGGGCCCTGTGGCTTGCCTTGCCATGGCTGCTCTGGGCAGAGTGCAGAGCAGCTGGGGCAGCCACACACAGCAACACGTGGGTCCTGCCGACAGGGCCTGCAGAGCAATCAGAGCCCTGTGCGATGGGCCCACACACCCAGCGTGGGGCTGGGCTGGGCAGGGAACCCTGGGCAGGGATCAGGGAACAGAAACTCCAGCTGGAGCGTTGTATGAACACCCAACACCTTCAGTGTGTTCTGCTGCTCTCCTGGTGGGTGGAACTTGTCTGATAGAACTGCCCCATTTCACAGGTTTCAGTGCTGGCAAATGAGTAAATGCTCCATAACAGAGCACACTGAATTCAAACCTGAGTATTCAGTGTGTATGTTCAAACCTCTGATGCAAAGAATCCTGGAATGGTTTGGGTTGGAAGGGATGTTAAACTCCTCTTGTTGAACCCCCTGCCATGGGCAGGGACACCTTGCACTAGCCCAGGTTGCTCCAAGTCCTGTCCAACCTGGCCTTGAAAGGTTGGAATTCCCATAACTACTCCTGCCACTTCCTAAAGGACAGCGTCATATTAATAGGGTGGGAAGAAAATTACCTGGCATTTCCCTAAGGACTGCCTGGATTCACTGTCTCCCTTGAACCTTCAAGCACAGCTCCTGGTTGCTCACTCAGTACCCAGAGCTGTGCCTCTGTGCTCAGACACTGATTGTGCGTGTGTGGGATCTCTGCTGAGCACTTTGAGTGCCGGGCATGTGGACCTGGGCAGGGAACTGCCTTTTAAAACTAAACGATGGAATGACCTTCAGCTGTCAGTACAACTTGACAATGTAGAACATAGACATGCTTTGAACTGTTCTTTTGCTTGGTGTGTGGTAGAGCTCTGTGGGTTTAAAGTGTTGATTGTGCCCTTCTTGCCCTCCCACCCCTCCTGTTTAACCAGGGGCAGAAGGGGAAAGCGCTGGCCTGGCTGCAGGGGCTGCAGATGCCTCTGGGGACGCAGAGCCCAGCCCTGTGCCCAGCCTGGCACTGACGGAGGAGCAGCAGGAGCGCATGGAGAGGAACAGGCAGCTGGCACTGGAGCGGCGGCAGGCGCGGCGGCACCACGGGCACAGCCAGGCCCTGCCCGGCGGTGAGTGCCAGCCAGGGGACTCTCAGGGCAGGGGGGCACCCTTGGGGCAGGGGGGCACTTCGTGCAGGGGGACCCTCAGGGCAATGGGGCCATTGGGACAGGGAGACCCTCAGGGTAGGGGGCCATTGGGGCAGGGCCTGAGCAGCTCCACAGCAAAGGGCAGTGGCTGCTTTTCTAATTAAGAGCTAAAATGTGCAGCTCCTGAATTTAAATCAGTTTTCATGTAGTGAAGCTCCTCACTGCCCTCCATGGTTGTCACAGTGCCAAGCTGTGGTAGCTTTGTCTGGTGAAATGGAGCTCAGCTGGCTGGTTCTCTGGGAGTTGCCTTTGCTGCAGACCAGGGCTCTGGTGATGGAAACAGCAGTTCAGCACAGGAAGTGTTTGCTCATGTCTCTTCCAGCAGAGCTCCCCAATGGTTACTCAGAAGAGCCGTTTACCACCCCAGTCACTCAGGATCCCACAGACCTTACTGGGGACACTCAGGTTCCTGCAGCCACGGCTGCTCTTAGAGAAGATTCAGATGGAGAGTTGGAATGTGCCAGGGAAGAGCAGGAACTGTTCCCACCACTCTGAATGCCTTCCTTGACCACACGCCCTGGTGCTTTAGGAACTGTCATTACTCTGACATGTTGCTGGCTCTGTGCACTCCATGAGCTCCAGGGAAGTCCCACCTGGAGTGGGACACAGCTCTTCCCTGGAAACTGGAGAAACACCCTGGGAAACACAGCCAAGTTCTTCAGCTGCTCTTGAGCCATCTTTTCCACCTCCCACCTGCTTCAGGAAATACTCAACAGGTTTTTTGACCTACTTGGAATTGAGTTTATAACTTAAGTCAAACCGAATTATTGGGGATGTTGATGGGTGGAGTTTCTATTAAAGTTGTGTTTGGGGTTTTTAACAGGTCTGTTTGAATCTGAACAGGGGGACTGGAATTTTTTAACATGTTTATCCAGACCTGCATATTTTTCTTATAAAATGGAAGTAATTAAATTTCAGGAGTCAAATCTGAAGTTGTTGTATGAGGCTGTTGCAAGGCCAGGGCCCCCAAACTTCCCCATCCCTTGGGTGACACATCTCTGCCCAAGGACCTGCCCTCAGGGAACCATACCCCGACTTGCTCTCTGCAGGAGGCTCTGCTTCATCCTCCTCCTCCAGGCTGACTTCTTGCAGAACAGCTTTTCCCTTCTGTGGAATGAAGAGGAATCACCCCCTCCAATGGCAAAAGTGCTGAATGTCTACAAGCAATGGAACCAGTGACTGCATGGCAACAGGTGTATGTTGTGTTGATGTGCAGCTCTGGGGTTTCACTACACACAATTCTGTGTTCCAGGGTAGTGTGAAGGAATTTGCCTCTAATATCCTTGTAGGGATGAGTTAAACTCACTGAACTAGAGGGGAAGAAGAAAGTATTTAGGTTTTAATAATTTATGGACAACATAAGCAAAGGAATTTCTGGAATGATATTTAAAAGAATCCAGCACACTGTCTTTAGTCTGAAAGGTGAGCTTTATCACATACAAAATCTTTTGTTAACTCCTACACGTTCACAATCAGGTAAAAACAATACGTATTAAAATAGACATTTAGCTTCTTATTAAAAGGACTCTTGAATATTTAAATAAATGCTTTTAAAAACATCCCCGAAGCACTCGTGAGCAGGGAAGAGAGAGGAGCAGGGAAGAGGAGAGGAGCAGGGAAGAGAGGGGAGCAGCACAGGCAGCTCAGGCTGTGATGTCGGCAGACACGTCCAGCAGCGCCAGCTCCCGGATCTCCTCCAGCAGCTGGTACAGGCTGGGGCCCTTGGTCTGGCAGAACTCCTGGTACTCCTCCTGCAGCAGCTCCCCCGTGCCCCTCTCCTGGGCTCTCTGGGCCTGCCCTGTGCCCTCACTGACTGCCCTCCCCACATCTGCTCTCGCCGTGGGGCAGCTCCTGAGCGTGGCCGCCGTGTCTGCCCCGCGGTGGGGCCTGTTCCGCAGGATCTCCAGCCGGATGGTGTCGGCGTGGCAGCGCGAGCTCTGCACCAGGATCCTCACCTGCAAGGCAATGTGAGGTTGGGGTCTTCCAATTTCTGATGGTGCTATTTGCTTTCCTCCCCTCAGGTTAAACACTCACTGTGATGTGATCAAAAAGGCTCAGTGTCAGCGATTCTCCCGTGGTTGTGGTGGAGGTGATTTTACTCTGGGAGCGCTGGAGGGACCCAGGCTTCCACTCACAGCTCCCAGCCCCTCCACAGGACAGGACTAAGCCCTCCTTGTTCTTCATGTATGCAGCACCTTTGATTCCATATCTACAAAACACAGAGCACACAGAAGCTCTTCTAACCATTTTCACTCTTATCAGTTCTCTGATTTTGAATCTCAGACTGGCTGGGATTACAGAAGAGTGACACAAAGGGCAAGCACAGCACTCTGAGAGGACCACTGAGGGGCTGTCAGGGACACCCAGGGACACATGGAAACATGGACACAGTGACTGAGGTGCTTGGAGAGCAGTGAAGCACAAGTGAAATAGTGATCCCTTATCTTAGTGCTTGGTGGGGCCTGGAATGGCTCAGTGATGGCAGAAGAGCAGCTTTACAGGTTTTTCCAGACAGCACAGTAGGGAGACAGATCTCCTTTAAGAGGAGTTCCTTGAAGACCAGCAGCCTGTTTGCCCTGGATTTCCCTAAGGAAGCCTTTCCTGGCTGGGGAGGTTCTGACTCTTTGGCCACACAGCCAACCCTCTGGAATGCTGGAGATGACAGGCTGGGTTATATCCAGGCCAGGATCAAGCAGCCCCTGCTGTATTCTTGAAACTCCAGGTACTCACATAATGGTTTGCTCTGCCTGCCATCCCTGTACAATGTTTTTAGAGGTCTTCAAAATACAGATTTAAGAAGTCAAAACGTAATGTTGGTTTCATGCAAAGAGCTGCTTCCTGCTGACATAAGTCAGAGGCTGAGCTGAGATACTGGCACTTCCAAGAGTCCACTTGCCACAAATAGCACCATGGGGACAGTTCTGCCACCCTTCCCTGTCCCCTGTGAGGAGGGGCTGTTCCAAAGGTGCTCCCAGCCTGCAGTGGTGGGAAAAGCATGGGGAATGTGTGGCTGGGTGGTTTGGGAAATCAGTTTCTATTGTTTAAAAAACAAGGAGTGGGGGGAATATTCCATTGTTCTGCACTAGCAGCTGGTTGGGCAAAAGGTGTGTCAGTGTTGGGATCAATACAGAGGGTGCAGCACAGGCTGAGCATTTCCTGACAGGAACTGCTGCTCGAGCCGAGGCACAGACCTGCACTGCTGGGGAGGGACAGCACAAGCTGAAACAGCCACTGCTCAGCACCAGCCCCTGCTGAGGGAACACTTCTGTTCTCAGGGCCCAGAGGCCCTCCTGGTGACACCCAGGTCTCATTTTGGAGCCCGTTCAAGCCCCAGGGGCTCACCTGGGCACAAAGACGAGCACGCCGTTGGTGCGGATGGAGTAGATGACGCCGTCGGCCACACAGCGCTCGTCGGCCTCGGGGCTGCTGTCCCTGAAGTACATGCACTGGAAGAGCTCTGTGGACTGTTTCTGGGCACGCTGGGCTGCCTGTGAACACCCCACAGAAGAAGACAAAAAACATACATAAATATTTCAGCAAGTGTGTTTGGCTTTCATTTCTACAGCTTCTTTTTCCCATTATTTACTCCCTTACTTTCCCCCTATCACATCTAAAAGGAAATCCTACATGTAGTACAGTGAAGGTTGAAGTCACTGTTACCATCAATCTGAGAAGAAAACTGTTATTTAAAAACCCCCAAAGCATTACCAATAAACCCATAGTGATCCCACATCATTGCAGTGCCCCCAAGCTGCAGTCAGGAGGGGTAGCCCATTCCCTGGGGCAGCACACAGACATCACAGACATGGAGAATCCCACAGGGACCACCTTACCCTGTTCCTGTTATTAATGTGCCTGCAGAGCTCCTCCAGATCCTTGTTGCTGATGACACTGTCCTTGCCCTGCCCTGCATCTCCCCCCAGAGTGGCTGCCAGCAGCAGCCGGTGCACCACGATGTCCGCGTACCTCCGGATGGGAGAGGTGAAGTGCGTGTACTTCTCCAGGGCGAGCCCTGCCAGGGAAGGGAGCAGAGAGCAGCAATCAGAGCCTGCTCTGCCTCCCACACAGCTCAGACACAACAGGCACTGCACAAATGTCGCCAGATACCATAGTGGTGAAACTGCTCCTCGGGACAAGAGCCAGTGGAGAAGTACAGGGCGTTGGCCATGGCGTGGGTGGCCATGGAGCGCAGCAGCTTGTTCACTATCGGGTCCGAGGGGTCGTCTGCTCTGTCCAGGGACTCGGCCAGTGCTTTGTTAGACCTGGAAAAGAAGTGTGAATTCTGAAGGAAATGACACCACCCCTGCTCATAATGGCCTGTAGTTAATAACAGCACACAAAACCACTGAGAAATTAGTAGTTATTAACACAGAAACGGCAATCAGAATTATAAGGAAATTTCTCTGCTCCAGGAAAATGTTTAGGGAAAAGCCACTTTGAACCAACAGGCCTGTGTGCTGGAAGCTGGAGCAGCAGGGACTGGAGCAAAACCCTTCCTGTGCAGTGCAGAGCAGAGCAGTGAGCTGCTCTGAAGCCCTGCTGTCCAACACAAAGGGGACACCCAAGTGACAGAGGTCCTGCTGGTGTCCCTCGTTCCCTGTGATGCCCAGACATGATTCTCCCAACATGGTGAAGTTCAACTTCTCATATTATCCTGACCAAGTAATAATTCTGACTTATTTGTAGTTATTGCAAATGACTACATTGCATAGAATTAACATGATTTAACCCAGTACTCTCTTACACAGGAACTCTGATGCAAACAAGGCTCCTGCAGAGCTCACCCACAGCACAGTGACTGAACAAATACTGTTTTGGATAGGTCTGAAATGATTCAGCCACTGCCATTGGCGGCACAGCAGTTTCTGCTGGTCAGAACATCATCATAAAGGTTATGATAATATTTTTAAGACTTGCTCTGCAGTGCCTGTTATCACTGATACTGAGAACTGGAATGGTTTGTAATGGTTAACACGGCCAAATAGTCTATTGCTGAACTAAAAGACCTTAATTAACCCACGCTACCGTGTGTCTATTGAGAAGCCTTTGGCGCTGGCACATTCCCGGAGCTCAGCGAAGAATTCCTGCCGTGGGGGCGGGTGTTGACGCAGCAAAGCCTGGTGGGGGAAATCCTGGGAAATCCTTTTCGCCACCCAGTGGTTGGCCAGGATCATACACTCCGCCACAGTCTCGTGCACCTCCAGGGGCTGCCTGGGGATGAGGTCCTGGATGTTCCGCTTCTCATCCAGCTGCACTCGGATCTCGATCCCTTCCAGCTCCAGCGCTCCGCAGCTGTCCCGCTGCGCTCTGACGTGCCGCGCTATCTCTGTGAGTTTGGACAGTGCCCACACCAGCTCGGACAGCCTCTCCTGCCTCGTGCCCTCCTCCAGGTGCTGCAGCTCCGGGATGTGCCCCCCGGCGCTGGGGGCTCCGTCCAGCAGGGCCTGCGCTGTCTCGTACTCCAGCTTGTAGGCGGAGCGGATGATGGTCCTGCGGTACCGCACCCGCAGCACCTCGAGGGATCCCTCCTGCAGCTCCCACAGGACACTCACAGCGTACCTGAAAGCCAAGAGCACGCTGCTCAACAGCTCTGGGGGACTTACAACTCCAAACCATCACCAATTTCCAAAATTCATTCTGTTTTTTTTACCAGAAGCATCGTGATCACACTGGTGCTCAGCCACACCACTAATTAATTTCAGTCTCATGTATCACAACTTAATAAATGAGGACCGGCCACATCAGCAGTATTTCAGTCCAGCTGCTTTAAGCCAGGGGAACCCTGAGGTATAAGGTCACATCTGTTCTAAAGCACAGCTACACTGCAATAGTTATTTTTATCCATCTTTGTTTTATTAATCAGATGCATCCATAACGACCATCTCAGCATCTCCTCAGGCCAGCCACCAACTGACCCCGGAAATGGAAAATAAACCCTGGAAATGGAAATAAAATGGAGTAATGGCCTGTTTGAGGAAAGGACAATAGTAAAAAATGGGGCCATTCACATGGATGCATTTCTTGGCAGCAATACTGAGTAACACTCCACAAAAGTGATCATGGAATTAGAGCTGAACATTGAACATTCAGTGTTAACCACCACTGAAAAAAAGGTCTACAGGGTAAATTATTCATGGTGCTCTCTGGAAACCTCAGCAGGGGGAGGTTTCAACACAGGTAGGAAACCTTGTTTTGCTTCACAGTTATTCTGTCAGTAGTTACTTTCATCCAAGAAAATATTCAACAATGATGAAAGATAAATATTACAAGAGCTCTCGAGTGGGGAAATGTGTCAATGAATGACTTCAGGAATGCATTTTTTCTGTTTAAAGTAAAAACCAACCCCAGCTTTCTCCAAGATTTCATGTTATGTTTTGAATCTTGGATTACATTGTGTTCAGCTGGATTTTGCTCAAACAAAATGCTTCAGTGCACACAGGCATTTTGGCTGAGCAAACCATCACAGGGTATTCCATCACCCTCCCTGCCTATGGCAGTAATGAAAGCTGTTTTTTAATGTACACTGTTCTTGCACTTGAGGATTTAATAACAATGCAAAAACATCCAACCAGCTGACAAATCCTGATGAAGTTCCTTGTGCAAACCTCCTGTCCCAGAAGCACTGGCAAAAGCCTTACCTGTCCACACCACTGCGCAGCGAGCACAGGTCAGCGCTCAGCACCTGGGGCAGCATGTCATAGCGCCGGTCTGCCAGGTAGCACGTGGTGGCCCTGGGGACAGAACACAGCCCTGCTCGTGGTGGCCCTGGGGACAGAGCACACCCGCTGCTGTGCCCACCGTGCACTGGGGACAGAGCACACCCCCTGCTCATGGTGGCCCTGGGGACAGAGCACACCCTCTGTTCGTGGTGGCCCTGGGGACAGAGCACACCCTCTGCTGGTCCCACCACACCCTGGGGACAGAGCACACCCCCTGCAGAGAGCCACCTGTAGAATGTGGGATACCCTGTGGCCAGTAGAACGTTTCCATGTATGCCTGGTGAGCTGACTAACCAACGCTGTGATGGCATATTATATACAAGAGTAGATAAAAGGGGAAGCTGTAACTAAACTCTAAGTGCTAAGTCTTCTGATCAAGCCTTCTGATGCTGCTGTGCCTGATCCCTTCTGGCCGCCATTAGTACTCCCCTTACCCCAACCACTCAGGACCAACATGGGCTTCCCACCCCCCTTACCCCAACAACTTGGAGCCCCACGAGCTTCCCTCCTTGCAGGGCTCCCTCCCCTCACCTCGCTCTGGCCTCCACGTCGGTGCAGGAGTTGGGTGGCACGAAGTGGGTGACGTCTGCGATGTGCACGCCCAGCTCCAGGCCCCCCCCGGGCAGCGCCCGCACCGACAGCGCGTCGTCCACGTCCTCACAGCCCCGCGGGTCGATGCTGAACACCAAGTGCGTGGCCCTCAAGTCCAGGCGGTTTTTCTCCTCCTCAGCACTCACCTTCCATGGACTCTTTGAAGAGCTCGTGGGCATTTCGCTCATCTGTACAAAAATATTGTTGATGAACACAAATTAAGTGTTTTCTACCCAAAAAAAGGCAACCAATTAGAGTTAATTGGTGTTTCAAATTCTTCTTCAGTTGCATTTTCCAAGTTAGTCCATTCCATTTACTTTATGGATTGAAAAGAATTTTCTGTGTATCAATAGCCACTGAGATCACTGTGGCTGATACTGCAGCTCTGGCAAACAAACACTGCAATTGGTTTTTTACATTCTTTTTCTTTCAATTAAGGGTAGGCATAATCAAAATAGTTATCTATGAGACTTGGGTTGAAGACAGAAAGATTTAAGACAATGATTTCAGTAGGACCAGGCCTTTAGCATCAGTACCATAACCACATATTAAATACAGTAATATCTTAAAAATCTATCTCAAATTAGAATTCAGACTTTATAATCTTATCCTTATAAAGAAGAGATTATTTTAAGATCACTCTTGAATAGAAAATTTGTAGTATCTCCAGAACCACTGACCTAAAAGATTGCAGAAAAATAAACTATCAATAGTTTTCAGCTTTCAAAACCCCACTGGCCATGAAGACATTGAGATGTGAGAGGGGCCCGCTCTTGAGAAACAAGAAATGAACGGAAAAGAAGTGTGTGATCCCAGAGACAGACCTGGATTTCTGAGAAAGGGGCAGCACAAATGCTGTTCTCCACCAGGATGGCTGCAATTTCCCCCTCCAGGTCTCCAATTCTTCCCAGGACTCGCACGAAGTGTCCGTTTGGATACAGAGAGGTCGACTCCCAGGAATCGATTCGCACCACAACTCTGTGCTCCTGCAGGGACACACTGGAGTGAGACACTGGAGTGAGGACAGGGAGCTCTGTGCTTGTGAAAGGATACACTGGTGTGAGACACTGGTGTGAGGACAGGGAGCTCTGTGCTCCTGCAGGGACACACAGCAGTGAGAACAGGGAGCTCTGTGCTCCTGCAGGGACA
>JAWWLZ010000019.1:2182650-2237675 GCA_035041345.1 Poliocrania exsul
GTGAGGACAGGGAGCTCTGTGCTCCTGCAGGGACACACAGCAGTGAGAACAGGGAGCTCTGTGCTCCTGCAGGGACACACTGGAGTGAGGACAGGGAGCTCTGTGCTCCTGCAGGGACACACTGGAGTGAGGACAGGGAGCTCTGTGCTCCTGCAGGGACACACTGGAGTGAGGACAGGGAGCTCTGTGCTCCTGCAGGGACACACTGGAGTGAGACACTGGTGTGAGAACAGGGAGCTCTGTGCTCCTGCAGGGACACTGGAGTGAGAACAGGGAGCTCTGTGCTCCTGCAGGGACACACTGGTGTGACAACACTGAGCTCTGTGCTCCTGCAGGGACACCTCTGTGAGAACAGTGAACTCACAGTTTTGCAGGAACACAGAATAGAGAATCACTTCTCTCACGTTACCTGCAGTGCTTCAGCCTGCTGGGTACTGATCCGGATTTTGGGAATCCGGTAATCCCAAGGTGTCACAAGGACCTTCTGGGCATTTCTGCCCTGGGACTGGGTCTCTTCTTTAGAGGGGAAAGTGACCACATAATCCCTCCAGTTCTTCTGAATGATTCCAACAACTTTACCTTTGAATAAAGAACATTGCACATCAAAGACTTCAACAGGAAAGCGAGTATGTGGGAGGCAGAGTGACTGCTTTGTAATATAATATGAACTGATGTGTCCTCCAATCTGTGCTACAATTGCCAACAACATATGGTGTGCAGACAATACAAGTGTGTTACAAATTATCGTTGGCACAGCCAGATTTTAACGAGCTTTTATTTATGTGGAGACTCTCATTGTATAGATTTCAACTGATACAGTCCATAAATTATTCAGAGATCCCCACTGCTGCCGGAATGTGGCCAATTCTAGTAAAAAATAGAGACTTTTTTAATAAGAGAGAGCAAAGCCAATCATCATTTCCTTGCAGAAAGAGAATTAACCTCTTAAAACTTTTAACTCTGACCTCAACAAACTTATAAGATGTACACAGGTAGGTCACACTGAGATACTTTTTCATCTATTTTTTTCATTATTTATCAGCAAGGCATTAAAAGGATGGTGTGTCCTTACCTGTGGGCATGGGGTCACCTGTGGTGTCTGCAGGTGCTTTATCCTCACTCTCATTTTCACAGAGGGCAACAGTCCTGCCCTTCCACTCCTGCACAGGGAGCAGCTCCACAACCACCACATCCCCGTGGATCGCACGGTTGCGAGCTTTGGCCCCAGAAATAAGGATGTCACTCTGAAGTTCTGTATTTAAAATAAAAGGAATAGAACTATAATCTGCCAAAAAAATTCAAATCCCCCCACTCTCAGCAGCATTCTGCTGAAATAACAGCAAATGACATTGGCACTATGATTTCTTCCAAAAAGGACTACTGGCAAGTAGCTAATACTGCAAGGAAATTAAAACATTTTCCTCCTTTTTTTTTCTTTTTAAGGAGATATTAAGCAATTCTGTAAGTGAACTCTTGGAGAAGAAGCAGCAGAGACTGAGAGGAGTTCATTGTTCTTAGGCAACAGGTTTAAAAATGCACAACACTGTCAAATTGTGGAAACCACTGCCACAGGATTCTGGGCCAGGTTCAGAACAAAACAAGCTTTTAAAAAATAATTAGTATATTGAACACGGGTTTCACTGCAGGGTCTGTCACCAGAACATGTCAAAAAACTTATTAGTGAGAGCTGGGACAATGTGTCTGTGCAAGGATAATGGGATGTTCCTTCAAAGGTGTTTATCAGTAACTCCTGTCAGAGACAACACTGGATCAGTTTGATCCAAAGGACATTTTTCTTATTATGTTCACAATGACCAGTTTCCCAATCCTGCCACATCAATGTGAACACTCAGTGCAGTCAAATGAGGGGTCACCTGAAGTCAGAGCAAAGCACAGGGCTAACAATTTGCACCAGCATTCCCCTCCAGAGCTCCAGGGAAACCCAGGAGAGGAAGGACAAGAGCCCCAGACAAGGTCAAAGATGCCAAGAAAGAGGAAGGACATAAAGACTGTTATTGTATTTGCTCCCAAAGCCTCCTTTCCACCTCCTGAAAATGACCCAAGCACTGCAGTATCTCAGCTTTCATCCTGTTTAATAACTGAACAGTTACATCCACATGGTTCCTTCCAAGGCTTCATGCAAAACCCACAGAGCCAAGAGAAGGCACTGAGTAAATCCCCCCGGTGTTTCCTCACCTGTGTCTTTGCTGCCAAACCCCTGAAGTCGAACAAAAGCTTCCAGCTGTGCCCGGTGCTTGTTGACATTCAGTGTGCCCTGAAAGAAAACACCACACCCATCAGTGCAACGAAACACTCACACCTCTAAACGGCCAAGCCTGAAGTATAAAATTCGGGAGGTTACCATTATTTTTGCATAAATTGTTTTTATTGATATGCAGGTTAATTTGAACACAATGTTCTCACTATAGGGGGAGAATGTAGGATGCAGAATATGAAATACTCACTTCTGGAAAAGAATGGTGAATTCTTATAAATGCTCAATTTATTTCTAAGATGATAAAGGTCATTTTAGTCCAACCAGAGCAGTGTAAGATTATTTCTGCTGACTGCCTTAACACAAAATCTGGCATTATTCCAACAAGGAAGAAAAACCTCAGCCTCTCTGCTCTTATTTTATTCCTGTCTTACTGCTGAAATTGCCAAGAAAGGAACAAATTACTGCCTCTAATTCTTTAAATTATTTTAAGAGAAAGACACTTGTCCACCAACAATCCATATTTAGGCCCTGAACAGCCATAAACCCATAAATTAATTTCACTGACTGAGAGATCTCTGGCCAAATGAAGTAAGAACTGCTGCTTTTGTGCAGCCTTATTTATATTAAAGAATAAGCTCCATCTGATTCAAATCACACCTGGTTTCTCAATTTCCAGGTACATCACATATCAACCTGAAGAAAAATCCATAGCAAATTTAAAATCCTCAACAGCCAATTCTCTTTTTAACTTCTCCAAGACAAAATAAAATCCATGTGTTCACAAGACAAATTAGGGGAAATATTTTGAGAACCCTAATCCCTTCCATCCTCTTACTCCTGTTTGTTTTCTTTCCCTCTTCACACCACAGCAATATTTCTTTCTCTAATCAGTCTAATTTAGGCTGAAGGGACCAAGCCCAAGCCTGAATTGTTCAGGGTGTGTTCTCTATAGAAGAAATGACCTGCAGGTATCTTCCAGATTTGATCCCAGCCTCCAGGATTTCCAGAGGTAAGTGCTCAGGATATTCTTTGCCATGGTTCTCTTGGCTTTCACTCTCCCTTTCACGTCGAGCTTGAAGGATTGAGTCAAAGAGTTCATGGGCAGCCTTTAAGTCAGGCCAGAAGTTATCCAGGTAATTCTGTATGCACAAACATAAAACAGGAAAGTACTGAGAGCTCTCTGTTCCTCTAATAATGCATTTGGAAAACCCATAATGGGTAAGAACCACCACAGATTTATTCTAGATTCAACCTAACTCACTGCTGAACACAACCAAGGTAAACTGGTTTGGTCCTTTGATCCTCAATATCTTTTCAGAGCTGAACATAAACATCCCACCCCCATATCCCACTGAATGAAACAGCATCAGATCAACAGCAGAATGAAGAGTGGATTATCTGCTCAGGCACCACTGTCTCCTCAGTAGTCCAGGCTGGAGTGAACTGGCAGGACGTTGCTGATGGATATTCAGGCTGCAGCTGTTCATGGACTGCAGACAGCTGGTAAGTACCTGATCACTGCTCATCAACACCCAGCTCTTTAAAAACCAAGAAAACAATGAAAAGGGCTCCTAAGATATATGACCTCTATCCTCAGGGCTGCTGTTTAGTTTTCAGTTCTCTAGTTTTCTCACTGCCATCATTTTTTCTGACATTCCCATCAGTGACATCTTTGCTTTCTTTGATAAATGAAGACATGAGTGATCATCACATTTTCCTTAAATGTAAACTCTGAGATGATTTGCAATATGCTTTCATGTACTTGCTCCATCATTTTGAAGGAGCATAAAGGAAGCCTTCTATTTCTCTGGCATGTTACCTTGAAGGAAATCACAAACACTCCTTCTGTTTCATTTCCGTACTGCCTGATGGCATCTTCATCTTCTGTTACCATAACAACTGGCATCTGACCCAGGCAGTGACTGTAGTACCAGGCTGCTGCGTTGTAAATATTCCTACAAAAGCAAAGGTTGAAACAAGATTTCTGGCATAGCTCACTTGCTGCTTGCAAGGCTTTTGTTGGCTTTGTATAAACGAGATTTTGGTGTAACACACACACTTTTGAGAGAGATGCACAAGCTACATAAACCTCTTAGCTGCAAAAATGTTTGTGTGCCACACATAAGCCCCAGGAGAGCAGAACAGAGGGAAATGAATGTTTGCTCCTCAGCACATCCACTTGTGCCCACAAGTGCAACACAACAGATTGTTCCTCTGAGTGCAAGTTTGTAAAAACCAAGTGAAGCTGCCAAGACTCCAGTGCTATGGTGTAACTTTAAAATGACCCACCTTTTTTAGCATTATTGCATTTAATCCAGTGTATTTTGTCTATTTTCCTAAAAAACCAATGTTGACACTTCCCTAATAATTAAAGCACGATCTAGACCTTCAGTGAGTGTGAACTTTCCAAAGCCAAGCAGAGCAAGAGCATGAACTGTCAGTACCCAGGGCATGCTCCTATTCCTGAACAGAAAGTCAGGATGCTGCCCAGTGTGGCACTCCAGAGTTACCCCCACCTGGTCTGCCATTTCTCCATGGGCTCTCCCTTCTCTCTGGGCAAGTAGCAGTGCTGGTGGAATTCATTGGCAAACACGGTACAGTCGTGACGAGGATCCTTCAGCAGATTCCGTAACTTGTTGTACTGTCTGGAATATAAAAGATGTAAATATATTTTTGTGCTTTCTTTTGATAATGCTGTTTTAACTCCAGGTGAAAACACAGCTGAAGAACTCAAGCAAAGTTCCTGTCATGCACAAAGAAATGCATTAATTAAATCATACCATTGATGATAAAACCTGAACCATCACCTGCAAACAAGTTTTACTGAGTTCCATCAGGAATGCTTCTGATTTTAAACATATTTGTTTTCCAGTGAGGCCCACAAAACATTGTAACATCAGGAACTTATCCAATGAGCCCCATAAAACATCCTAAGTGTTCAGGAACTTATTCTGTCCCTTTGGGACAAGGGGTAGTTCTTGAAAAAGCATTTGTGATTTAGAAATATAGGAAGGCCTTGATTGCAAATTTTACTCTTAAATGCCATGGTGATACACAGATTAATGTCAGGTGAAGTATCACAATATAGTATTAATTGCAATATAGTATTAATTGCTCTCCAGAGAAAAGTGCTCAGCCATCAACAGAGCAACCCCAAACCTGTCCATAATCCAGTTGTGGCACATGATGTATCATTACTACAAAGTCTCATTAATTCCCATCACAACCTATCTGATTAATTAATAATGTTACAGGTTTAATATCACTCCTATCAAGTGAAAACTATGCCAGGCATTGATGTCCATGAATCCCAAAGGACCCCAGTTCTTCCCCTTCTGTAGAATTACATTAAGACACTTGAAAGACCTAAAAACAAATGATACATTTTGCAAAGTCAGCATTTTTATTTCAATCTAAATAAAAAAAAAAGTTGTTACAGGGTAAGTACCTGCGTCCTTTTTGATGCTGCACAGCCTGACATGCTGTTTGCATGAAAATAATTCCTTTCAGCTCTGGAAACTCCAGAATCTCCAGGTACTCCTGCACAACTTTGCAGTCGGGCACAACGTAGTGTGTGACATCATCTGAGAGCAGTTTGCCATCTGAAATAGAATTCAGAGATTAAAGGCTTCAATTTTCAGTTCTAATATAGGTTTCTTGAAAATACTTTCAGACGCCAGAGAAGTAGTTGTGTATACTCCAAGGTGTCCATTTCTCTTTTTCTGCTGAGCAAAGTTATGGCTGCTACAACACAATTCTGTGGCTGAGTTTCTAAATTTGTGACAGAAACCTTTTTGCATCCACTGATGCCAAAATTTAGAGCAAATTCTATCCAAAGGAGTGAAAAAGAGCCCCACTTGTGATGAAAAGGCTGTAACTTCAAGAGTGCAGTTCCTTTTTTCTCTGCTTCCACATGAAAAAAGGGATTATACTTGTGGCACAGAAAATCTTTTCATGGAATTTTCAAAGGGTGTAGAATCATGGGCAGTTCTCTGTTCAATAATACCCATTTACAGCAGGCTCTTGTTGTATATCTTTATATAAAAGAGCACAGGTAGGGTACATGTGGAGAAAAACAATGTTACTGCAAAGAGAAGATGTTCTTGAACCTAAGCTATTAATAATCATTGCTAATTTTCTCTAAAGAAACTACTTTCCTTAGGAACATGCCATCAAAATACCACAGCCAGCCCATCACAGATGACACCTTAAAATGCACCTCAAAATTAATGAGTTTAATTGCTTTTGGTATTTCAAAGATCACCCAATAAACTTTCAGATGGGGGTGGAACTCCACTGTATTTTTTCTTCCTCCCTATTTATTCTTTATGGTATTATAAACACTGAGCTGCTGAACTCACCAGAGTGCAGGCAAATAATATACAATAAAAGTACTCAGATCTTGACAAGTCATGCTGTTTGCATGTCTTTTTTGGCAGCTGACACAGGACAATGTGTCAGTGAGCTGGGATCACTGCAAGTGTGGATCCAGCCAGCACAATTTGCAGACAGTCATTTGGCTTCATCTCACACCAAAGGATTATAATGGCTGATGGCAGAATGCATACAAGAAAAGCTAATAGTTATTAATATTTATTAATAATTCAGAACAGCATTAAAAGTGAAATGTCACTGGAAGATTTATGTAATCTGCCCATACTAAGCTATCCTTGCCTAACCTACACATCTGGAACAGAATAACTCCTAAGCAGGCACAGCTCAGCCTTACAAGCACCTGCAGGTGGGATTTATTCAGGCAGTCCCTCGCAGTGCAGGAAATAAATTTGCTCAGCACACTGTGTAGAGTCAGGAATGAAAACAAACGGTCCCCTCACCTCTGGGTTACCTTGAATAATTATAAAGGGACATATTCTGACAGTCACCCACAGCACAATTTACATTTAAGTGCAGAGGAGGGGAAGTTTGGCATGGCAGGAGAAGGAAGACTTTTTTCTGGAATGTGTTTTTAACTTATCCTTAGGGAATTCAAACCCAAATGCCACATATTAGGGAGCAGTAACTACCACTAGGCCTGACATCCTGGATAGCAATAATATACTACAATAACATAAGTAATACACCTTCTGCCCTCAATTGCAACAGGCACCTAAACCAAAAGTGACAACACCTCTGTCAATGACAGTTCCAAAGAGAGAACAAAGAATTAAAATTCTCATCCTCTTCTTTCAGGGAAGCAAATAATTCAGTCTATTAGGTTAGATACTATATTTGTCATTTGCCAATTTCTTGCAGCAAATAAATTGGGCTGTTTAACAACAACAAAAACCCGAACTGAAATATCAACCAAAGCTCAGGTGATGATCTATGATGCACATAAACAGCACCACAGTACGTAAAAACAACAACAAATGCAGACATCAGAACCTGGCAGCCTTCCCGTGTCTGAAATGCCCTGATATAACACAGGCAATTACATTTAATTACTGAACAGAAAGAACTGCTGATGCAGAGTTACAGTCGCTTCAAGATAATGGCTTGGCCCCATTGTTATACTTAACAGGTATGTATAGAATTTAATGCATGCTATAAACCACCACCCTGCAGAAATTAATGCGTTTTTTAAGGATCTTTTAAAACACGGGAGGTGTAAAAATTGAACAATCCTTCAGCCCTTTATCACTGCCTGTAAACTGCTCACAGTTAAACCCTGTAACAATCAACTTCGTGACTCCTCTCTCTTAACTAACGCATTGATTTCCGAAGGATCTTGCTTTGAAGGAAAAAACAGCCATGATTTGGTTTTTCAGCACTGTTTGAACACCCCTCCCTCAGGGATCACCCCCTCCCTCAGGGATCACCCCATCCAAGGGATCACCACAGCCCAAGGATCACCCCCTTTCCCAGGGATCACCCCAGTCCAGGGATGACCCCAGTCCAGGGATCACCCCCAGCCCAGGGATCACCCCCTTTCCCAGGGATAACTCCTGCTCAGGGATCATTCCAGCCCAGGGATCACCCCCAGCCCAGGGATCACTCCCTCCCTCAGGAATCACCCCCTGCCCAGGGATCACCCCAGCTCAGGGATCACCCCCTCCTTCAGGAATAACCCCAGACCAGGGATCACCCTAATCCAGGAATCACCCCCTGCCCAGGGATCACTCCAGTCCAGAGATCACCCCCTGCACAGGGATCACCCCTCCCTCCCTCAGGAATAACCCCAGCCCAGTGATCACCCCTCCCTCCCTCATGGATCACCCCAGCCCAGGGTCACCCGCTGTCCCCAGCTCTGCCCAGCCCCGGACTCACGGCAGGCCCCGGCGGGGCGGCACAGCGCGGACCGGCACAGCGCGGACCGGCACGGCACGTCGGGGCGCAGGTAGTGCTCCCGCACCACCCGCACGGCGCGGCCCTGCTGCCCCCGCAGCTGCAGCACCTTCTCCGTGCGGAGCATCGGCCCGGAGACCCGCAGGGACTCAGAGGTACCCGCAGAGACTCAAAGGCACCGGCGGCCCCGAGGCCGCGGCTGCCGCGGCGCCTGCGCGGGGCGGGGCGCGGGGTCACGGCGCGGGGAACGGTCCCGCTGAGGGGCGGGCTGAGGGAACCGGGCGGGAGCGAGCCGGGCATGGCTGAGGGAACCGGGCGGGAGCGAGTCGGGCAGCCGGGACACGGCTGAGGGAACCGGGCGGGAGCGAGCCGGGCAGCCGGGCATGGCTGAGGGATAGTCGGGACGTTTCTAAGGGAGAGCCGAGATATCTCTGAGGGATAGCCAGAATATCTCGGAGCGATAGTCGAGATATCTCTGAGGGAGAGCCAGGATACTTTTGAACCATAGTCGGGATATCTCTGAGGGAGAGCCGGGAGCGAGCTGAGGGGGCCGCGAGGGGCTGAGGGAGGGGCGAGAACGAGCTGAGGGAAAAGGAGTTTTGAGGTGAGGGAACCGCAAAGGGCGGGCTGGGACGGGCTGAGGGAACCGGGAGAGCCCTGAGGGAAAGGCGGGAACGAGCTGAGGGCACCGGGGCCGTACCTGAGGGACGGGGGGAAGGAGGTGAGGGAACTGGAACCTGAGCTGAGGGAACCGGGAGAGCCCTGAGGGAAAGGCGGGAACGAGCTGAGGGCACCGGGGCCGTACCTGAGGGACGGGGGGAAGGAGGTGAGGGAACTGGAACCTGAGCTGAGGGAACCGGGAGAGCCCTGAGGGAAAGGCGGGAACGAGCTGAGGGAACTGGAAGAGGGGCTGAGGGATGGGCGGGAGCGAGCGGGGGGAACAGGAGCTGCAGCTCAGGGGCGGCTCTGAGGGACGGGAGCGGGCTGAGGGAGCCGGGGCTGAGGGAACCGCAAGGAGCGGGCCGGGATGGGCTGAGGGAGCCGAGGCCGGCTGAGGGAGCTGAGCTCGAGGTGAGGGGACCGGGGAGCTGTGACGGGTTGGGGCTGAAGGGGACCCCGGCCAGTGCAGGTGCTGAACGCCAAGGGAGCCCCAGCTTGTGTGGGTGGGCGAGCAGAGAGGACAGGTTCCCTTTCAGTGAGGGAAAACAGATTTTGGAGGGACAATGGAGAAAATGCTGGAAAAGTGGTTGAGGTGTCCATGGGAGGCAGCTGAGAAGAACCTTTTACACTCTGTTAGGCTGTAGTGGCAGGAAGGTGGGATGGTTGGGTGAAGATGCATGTCGGGTTTTCCTGTTTGCTTTTAGGTTTCTTATTCCTGGGGCAGTGGTGTGGAGGTTTGATATTGGAGGCACTGAAGGGTTGAAGAGGATGCAGGGAAGAACAAGAACAAATTGAGGATCCCTTGGTCTGCCCAAGCTCTACTCACACATAAATACATGTGTGAACCTCCATGGTCTCTCCTGGCATCTTCCAGGAGAAATCCCAGTCTGTTCCTCATCCCTGACTGTGTGTGATCACCTGCAGCGCTCAGGGAGTTGAGGTGGGCATCGGGGCAAGGGGGTGTGAGGGCTGCAGGCAAGTCCTAATGCCAATTATTTTTACAGTAGACATCGAAGGACAATGTTGTCCTTCACACTTAGGGGAAGATAAAGGCACTGACAGACCAAGTCTAGTCCAAGATGAAACAGAAAAGCAGTAAAAGGTCACAACTCCAGTGCACTGTCTGGGCCTGAGTCACTGCTCTGTGAATAATGCTGCAAGTGTGGCATTTGAGGGAGATTATTTTGACTATTAGAACAGCATTCCTACTTTCTCAATAAGTGCCTCCATCATAATAACCTCACTTGAACATAAATACATGGTGTGAGCTATGTAGTGTTTGTCCTTAGGAGTAAAAAAAACTGGGAAAGAGCCAAGGCAGTATGTCACTGTATGTTCCTGTTTATTCCACTTCTTATTTTTCACATGTTTTATAAAATGTGTATCTGCAGTGACTAATACTTCTAAGTTACCAATTGGTGCCAGTAAATGGAAGCACCATCTGTAAGAAACTGATCTGCAGAAGCCAAGTTCTCAAACATCTGAGGAGGAGGAGGTGTTATAACTTAGTGAGAGACGACCAAAGTGTAGACTTGGGTTTGGTAGTCAGGATGGTTTTAGATGTATTATGTAAGCAGGATGTGAGAGGAAAGGGGAAATGGAGACCAAAATACTGGAGCTCTTGTTCAGTAGGAACAAAGATGAAGTAACCCGTGGTGATAAAAAGGGTGAGAAAAACACAACATTTGGGAGAAAAGACCTTTAATTGAGTTTGAAATGTAGTGGGTGCTGAGTGCTGACACAGTGAGGAACACAGACCAGTGTGCTTACTCAGTGACATTCAATGACTGCAATAAAGTGAAGGTTAATTAAAGAAAAGTAGCTGAGATCACTGCTCTCATTTGTTCACTGTTTCATGGAGGAAAATGGAAGACCTTTGGGCCAAGGTCCTGCCTTGCTGGTACTGTCAAGTAGCTGCTTTTGTATTTCTAACATGCTGGTCAGAACAGTTTTAACCTCAGTTTCCCCCTTCCTTCCTCTTTTAGAGAGCAAGCTCAGATGATTGCAAAAGGCAAAGCTGTGTCACTGAAGCCAAAGAGAACCATTGGCACTTTAACAACTGAGTTTGTCCCTGGGAGATCAGAGATGAACTTTGCTGCTCATCTGGTAACTGTCTTTATACAGGGCAAGAGGTTTGTGCAGGGACAGCCAAAACTAAGAGCATAACAAGGGCATGTTTAATTGTTTTAAAACAGAAGTTGCAAAAATATTTGAGTATCAGCATTAGAAGGTATCAAATGTTGGAGCAGGAAGGTGGAGTGCACTGTGGCTGCAGAATGGTGGGACATACATTTCTTCATGCAGTTTTACTTCACAAAGGGCTTTGTAAGGAAAACAAATCATGGTAGAATAGCAAGAAATCAGTACAAATATTATTTTATAGAGCATTCCTAGCTTCATACAGTGCTCTTGGATAGCACCAGAGAGTGCTAGAGAAGCTTTTATTCTAAACAAGCAAGACACATCTTAAAAGATCAATTGTGTGTTTGTGCTTCCTAGAATGGGAAGTGTGAGCCTTTCAGGAGCTCTCCCTGCTTGGAAAACCATTTCAGGAGATGCAGCACAGACTGATAATTATCTCATTTATTCTTTAAAATAATTTATATAGCATTACAAAGAACACTGATTTTTTTTTATTTTAGCGAAAAGAAAAGGATTTTGTATTTGTGCGTTGTTGAGCTTCCGAATTTTTCCCCCGGATTTCATTTCGTCACAAACCACCTTCTCCCTTCTCCCTTCGCGCTTGCAATTCCAGGTACCACCGCTGGGAGACGCTATTTAATCGAGTTTGGCTTCACTGGGGGCCTTTGGCTTCCCTGCTCGTGTCTAATGGGCTAAAATTCCACCTTTCAGCTTCCCTGAACAAACTGCTTGGAGTTGCTTGCAACATAACTAGACAATTTTCTCCACAAAATAAACTAGAAACTGATGCTGTTCTATAATAATAATAATAAAAAAGAAGGCTTGCAGGTCTCTTCAAGCATGTCAGGAATGTGAAACTACAAGATGTTTACAATTATAGGAAGCATAAAAGTAATTTATCACAATACCTGATATTTACTGTGGTATGCATTTGATTTTCTTCCCACCACTCTTTTCCTTCTTGGATACAGTTCAAAATTTTACAGCACTGAAATGCAAAGGTTTTGTTTCACTTTTTTCTCTGTAACTTTACATAGTTTATGCCAGGATTTTCACTACTTTAGTGATGAGAGATCTCAAATATTATTTAAAGGAAAAAAGCCTTTATACTGCCATCAGAATGTTCAACTTTCTCTGATTGAGAAGCTTTAGGTTATTTGTAGCTGATAATAACCTGGGGGATTCCAGAATTTCTGCTTTCATAAAATGTTTCTATTTGTAATGCTGGACATTCTGAAAACAATTTGGCTCAAAGGAGAAGGCCACCATGTCAATCTTTTTGTCCTCAAAATGCATTTGCTTTGGTCAGTGATGCCCAGGGGTGCCTTGGCCTCCAGGTTCAAAGGATTATCGTGGTTAGAGGTGGGAAGACTTCACAGGTCACCTTTCCCAGCCACTTCCAAATTGGGATTTCTCCCTGTGGTATATCTGGCTCAGCTTTGGGGTCAGTGCTGCACAATATCATTCTAAGGTTTATTTATTTATATACCCCAGTAAATAGAAAACAGAATTGCCAGGGTGACTTTTTTTACCCCTGCTTTCAAAATAACGAGCAGGAGTTTCTGGGTGAAGCCGATTCCATCTTAGCCTTCTATGATGAGAAATAAAATGGTGTTGACTTGTGGGGACTCTGCTGTTGTGATTTGCTCTACAACCAAGATATAAAAGGTTTTCCTTGAGAGCTCAGTGATGTATATTGGAACTAAAGGAAAATATATCTCACTGCATTTCTGGGCTGCAGCTGTGCCATCTTAGGGGCTTTAAATTTTACTCACTAAAAGCCCTTTGAGCAAAGATTTTATACCTATAACTGCTCTATCCTCTGGCAAATCATATTGCCTGGCAGGGCTGAATAAATAACAGGTTACTCTTTTTCTAAAAAAATTGAGGAAGAAAAAAATGGAAGATTTCAAGATACTTTCTTTTGTCATAATTATTGTCAAGAACTAAGTCTCAGCCAGCAAATAATTCAGGAATACCTAATTTTATATATAGTAATACTTTAACCTATGCAGCCCAGTTCTATATGTAATGATATTATTTGGATTTAATTGCTGTGTATGTGAAAACTGACCAACAGTGAATATTTTTAATTTAGTGTAAAAGCCATAAAATGACATATGTAGTGCTAACCACTGCTTGTGCAGTTGGAGGTTTTCTTTTGGCAAATGTTCAAGCTTAAAATGTGTTTTTCATGATTATCCCCCTTATTAAAGCTCATTTGCTATTCATGGAAAGTGAGCACAAAAGGGATGTGAACAGTCAAAGAAACCCATTTAAAAATTCAAATGAATATCCCAGGGAAATGGGTTTCAGTGTTTGCCCAGCTCTGCTGGGACACTGTGCTGCTGAACATCTCAGAGGGTGCCTTTGCCATTGTCCTTAAGGCTTCTGTGACAAATCCTGGAGAGTTCTGTTACGACTTCATATTGTAGTCATTATGCAAAATTTGTTCTTGATATGGTTAAAGTGATTTGTTAGAGCGAGGCAAGGTGAGAGTGTTCATGTGCCTGCTCCTTTTTCAGAGCAGTTAAAAACTAATCTGGTGTGACACTGAGTTTAACTGGGGTGGAGTCAGAGCAGCTCAGGTGTTTGGCCCTTGCTGAGATGTTGCTCCAATAGCCTGGCTCATCCTGGTCTCAGAGACTCCAGTTACCCCTCTGTGTGCAGGAGAAACACCTGCTGATGGGAAGAGTCTGGATCATCAGCCATGACAGCAAAAAGCAGTAACTGCTGTTTATTTGCCACTTAGGCTGAGCTACCCCTTTATTCTTCATTTGCTTTCATGGGAGCAGGATGTGCACTGAGGGTTTTGTTCCTTCCTCTGCTTTCATCCACAAGGTCTAATTGAATTAAGAGTCAGGTGCTCAATAACTGTCCTGTAAGTACCAAGCAATTGATAAAACTGCCAAAGTGCTGCTTGTTACCACCTCACAGGATGGTGCAGCATCTGCTCTGGTCACCTTTGGATCGTGGTTAGCAGAGGGATGGGGCAGTAGCCGTGGCTGAGGTGCCAGATCCTGCAGCCTGATGTGCTCCAGTGTTGTGCTCACTGTCACCCACCCCCTCTGTGTGCTGAGTTGTGCAACAGTTGAGGGCAGGAGGCACCTCAGGAGCTCCCCAGACCCTCCTCACTGAGCAGCCGGACTAGGCACGTCCACCTGAGTGTTGAATATTTCCAAGGATGGAGACTCCTTGGCCACGCTCACAATAGAACAGTTTTTCTTAGGTAGCATTTCCTGTCTTTCAGCTTCTCCCTATTCATCCTGTCACTGGGCACCACTGAGAAGAGTCTGGGTCTGTCTTCACTCCCTCTGATGGGATACACATTAAAAACATTTCCATGCCTTAGTCCCCTATTATGCTGAAGAGTTAAAATTATGTGAGCAACCACATAGTTTCTAGGGGTAGATAACAGAAAAACTGTTGCATCATTCAGCCTGAGGTTTTGGAGGTGCATTTACTCATGCAAGCTCAGGTCAAAGGCTGGTGCTTTTCAGAAGGGTCTTGCTTCTCAGCCAAATTTATAACTGCTTCAGTTAAAGAAGATCAAATTATTTGCCTGGGGTCACATGGTATCTGAGTGGCTCAGCCAGGACTTGAGCCAAAGATCCATTCTCTTGGTTCATGACCCTTGACTGTAAATAGTAGGTTTAATTCTGGTTTATGAAGATATTAGGAAGGTTTATATGTTTTATAAGTTTCTGAAAGAGACTGAGCTGCCATTACAAGGAGAAAATAGTCTAATGGGCTAATAAAACTTAAGAAAAAACAAGATACACAAAGGAAGAAATGAAACCTTGGCCCAGTATTTTGGGTTGCACAATCAGGCAGTCTGTCACCTCTGGCTGTCCCCACGACCTCCAAAGGGAAAATCCACCATGGATTAAGAGATTGCCTTTACAGGGCACAAGGAAGAAAGTGGCTGCTGCTGTGCAAGGTCCAAACAGAATCCTTAGGTGTCAAGAGGCTACTCGAGGCTTTCTAAGGTATTATAGCTATAGATCAGGGATAAGACAGCATTCCAACACATCTTGGAGAGAAAACTCCTGTGTTTAGTTCTAGAAATGAGGCTACTTTATGTGGCAGATGTGGAACTTTCTGGGGACATGAAGGACATGAGAATGCCAATCAAATACCAAAATGCTCATTTAATCTAGTGAGAGACTGCCTGATTTTTTCTACTGATGCTTATTTTAGATATTTTCCCACTCTTTCTCCAGCCCCAGCTCCACATTGCAGTGTGCAGTGTGTGGAGGGAGGGCAGAGCCCTGGTGTGTGCAGTGTCCCACACGTTGGATGCAGCTGCAGGTGGGAGAGTTTTCCTGTTGGTGCAGAGTGAAGGCCAAAGAGCAGCCCCAGTTCTGTGGCAGCTCAGTCTGTATTTGCAGCCAGTGCCATGGATACTCTGACAGATATGGCAGCCTAGACCTTTAGAAGCATAGGAAAAGATGGAGGTACAGTCCCTGATTATTTCAGTCTAATATTTTTGCTTAAAATTGAGTTCAGCATGTTATTTTCCAGCTTATCTCACCACCTCTGTCTCTTTTTTTCCTTTTAGTGTGTCCCATCCCTTCAGTTTCATTTTTGGAATTTAATATCTCCTGTTGATGATTTCTGTTCCTTATCTCCCCTTGATCCATTTCTGCTTCTCTTTTAGATTCTGTCTCCTTGAGTTTCCAACTAATGTCTCCCCATATGTCAGATTAAAAGAAAAAAAGTTTACAGGATGCTGGGCTGTGAAAGGAACCAGGCAATGTTTATGTGGTTGCAGCAGGCTGACCATTAAAGTGACTTTATTTCTACAGCATTTCAGATGCTGGGCTTGACAGTTTCATTTCCAAAACTATTTATACTCACAAAACTTCATAACAGCATTTCCATTATTTCCTTATATGATTTTTTTTGGCCTATATTTTATCAAGTTATCTTCTTCTATTCAGGCCTGATTTCAGACAATAGGAATACAAAGGGGAAAAATCCTTTCTAAAAGAGTCTGTAGCTTTTTATCTATTAAAGCATCTTCCTGTGTCCCAACACATTTTTATCTCAGTCTACTTTTCAGCTTCTCCTGTTGATTTGATCCAATGGAATGACATGCAGGGGAGGCTCAGATGAAAGTTCCACCTGAGGAGTGTTTGTGCTCATAGCTGGGGAACCTCACTAAAGCTGCCTTCCTTATTATCCATCAAAGTCCTCTTGCTGTTCCAGATACGAATTCCAGAGGGGGGAATTAATGCTTTGATATAGCAAAGGCCACCTGTAACTGTTGCTTCACACTGAAAACATAGAGGGAGTAGGTATGTTACTAAACTATCAGCACTGGACATCACAACTGGCTAGGATGGATAAAAGTGATCAATTTTATTTTCTTGCTTTTCTCAATACAAAGTGGTCCAAGCTTTTATATATGTGATGTTCCACTTTTTCTTCCTTGCAAGAAAAAAACCCAACCAAACCACAGTTTGCAGTTTTGAAAAGGAAAGTACAACTACCATTAAGTATTCTTGGAGTACATCAGTATAGTAAATTCTGGCACAGTTTGCATAAAGAGATTGTGGATTATCATTCACTGGCCATTTGTAAGAACAAGTTAAACATGTTGGGAGTAACCCAGGTGTAACTTGCTCCTTGCTGCAGTAATAAAATCAGTAATTCCCAGGCTTTTTAGTCTGGCAAACCATTGTCAGCCCTCAGGACCTCTGACCACCACACCCCTCAGTGCCAGTGGCTGTTGCAAACATAATAAAGACAACAATTATTATGATTTCATAAATCAATTTTGGAAACCACTAGACATGAGGATGGCTTTGGTTCCCACCAGCTCTATACTTGTGTGGCCCTGGCCTGTTGCTGTGATCCCAGGGCAATGCTGGGCTAAGTTTGTGATGAAATATGGTCATAGAACAGTCTGAGCCACAGCCCTGACCACAGTCCCTCTGCTCAGAGATGCTGCTCGCTTGGGAGGGTCAGCAGGTTGGCAGCTTCCTGTTGAGGAGTTCATTGGCAGGGTGACAGCACTGCCTGCCAAGCACATGCCTTTGTTTCATCTCTGCTGGTTGGTTGGGGAGGAAAACTGCCAGGAGACAAAAGAGGCCTTTTATTAAAACACTGTGTGAAGATGGGTTCTGTCCTTAATCCTCAGTGTTGGTGTTACCTGTTGTGGATGTGCACAAATAACACACACCCAAGCTCAGTTTGCTCCCCTTCCTGCCCAGCAGGAGAGGAGGGGAACTGTTGATCTTGGTATAACAGGAAAACTCACCAGAATCAGGTAGATTTGACAACTATAGTTATGTACTTTAAAGGTGATGCCAATTGTAAGTGCAAGATTGAATGGATTGTAGGAGAGATGAGGAGCTTCCTGAGCTGATTTAAGAGTGAAGGTGCTGTAAAAAGGACATATGCAAGGCCCAGGGGAGTCAGAGCAAAGAATGTTGTTAATGTTTATAGGCTTTTGATCAAGTCCTTAAGACAGACTCAAGATTTAAGATGGTTTGACTTTGAAACGAAGGGTCTGGCACAATTACATAATTTCTATTATCCTCCTTTAAACTGGTGTGTGTTATTCATCATGCTGATCAGAACATGCTTGGCATCACTGTACTGTTTCTGGTTTGATCATTGTGATAAACTTAGGAACCTTTTGCAGCCTGTGAAGTCGTACACTTCCTTCAGATCCTCCAGCTGGCTTGTGGAAGTGCTTTGTAAGTTTTAAAGGACAAAATTTATGTTTGTTTTCCCCAATTAGGGATTCCCAGGGGGTGATCGTGTTCTAAAACTATAGCAATGATTGTGATAAACTTAGTGACCCTTTTCAGCCTGTGAAGCTGCACACTCCTTCATTTAGCTCATAAAAGTGCTTTTTAAGTTTTAAAGGAGAGAATTTATGAGGTTTTTTTATTTTTTTTATTTCACCAATTAGAGATTATTAGGGCCTAATGGTACTCTGAAAATACAGCTTCTACTACAGCTTCCTCTTTGCCTCTTGCAGAGTTTTCCATCCTCTCCATGGGTATGGAATGTGCCTGTTGCTGCCTTCTCCCTGTGACAGAGGGCTATCTGTTTGGTATCCTCAGGATCTGCAGGTTTTAATTAGAATGGATTTATGTTGATTAGAGTTGATGGGATTGAAATGCCATGTAGTTATTAATTTCCTAGTTTTAATTTTGCTACTTAGTCATACGTTACCAAAAATATCTTAGAAATGTGGGTTTTTTCCCTTGTAAAGTGGCAAACCAGAGAAATAAATGCCTTGCAGCATTCTGTAATTTTGGGTATCAACTCCTGATAGATCCTGACTTAAAATTTTGTGGATGCATGAAAATGAAAGAAATATTTGCAGCCAAGTTATCTTGAATTTTCTTTGAAAACAGAAACAAAACTTGTGGGAATTTCTGTTAGAATTTGCCTGATTTCTTTTTACAGTTTGAATGGGAATGAACATAATTCCTTGAAATTCCAGAATCTCAGAATGCCCATTATAATTTTAATCTCTGTAGCACATGTAGGACAGACCAAAATTCTAGTCAGGAATTAATATTAATCAGCACATGGAATGCTATTTCCATTTTGCAGGTAGGAAAGGGAGGTGTAAAAGAATCTGTCCAGTTCAAGAGTCATTACAGTCAATCTAAAGGTGCACCTTCAGCTCTCACTGTGACAGGGTGATCTTATGCAGGTGGACTGGCTTTGTAGGCTGCTCATCTCTGCAGAGATGAATAAAAGCAATAACAAAATTCCCAGAGCAGATAAAAATTCAAATTATCCTCCTTCCAAGAGTCTCCTGCTGAGCCCATTGTGGCTGCAGGGAGGAACCCCCAGCACAGAGAGACACCAGGGCAGAGGTTTGGACTGGGAACCAGCACTTGGGGTGGTACAGAAAGGGGGTGCAGTGAAGAGAATGTTTCTATTCAGTGTTGGCATTCAGCTTGTTCCTAAAACTCCAGGGTAAAAATTCCTGCAGGAATCGATCCTGAAGATAAATTCACATCTTCTTTCAGCTTGTCTCCTCTTTCTGTAATCAAACCCATTCCTCACTGAGTGCAAGAGCAGTGAACTCCAAATTTCTTTTGATGAAAGCATAGCTGAGTGTTCCACAGTGTGTCCAAATAATGCCAAATGCTGCACCACTACATTTCCTACAGATTTAACTTCTCTCCTTAATATTCTGTGTATCTGGAGACAGCTGCTTAAATTAAATAATTAACTCCATCACAAGTACAGCTGATAATGTTCGAGCTATAAATGCCTGTTTGGTGGTGTAAAGTTGGGAATTGGTCAAATTCCTCCCATAGCCTGGATTCTGCCTCAGGCAGCCCTTGGAGGAATGTCCTGGGGACACAGGGGAGCCTGATGGTAAATTGTCCTTTAGCTCTCAAAATCAGAAGGTGAAGATGTGGTTGGAAGCAATCACTTCCTTACTTCAGTTGCAGTGTGGGTTTTCTTGACAGAAAAGAAAATCTGCTCTTTGCAGCTTTGCACACAGGAATTTTCACAAGAAAGCCACTGCTGCTGTTGACCTGTGTGACACTGCTATTAATTATACATTATAAATGCTGCTTTTCATGTATATTTTTTCATTGTGAGTGGTCTCTTTGCTTCTCAGTTCATTTGCATAACTCTCATTAACATTAATAAGAATTTAGGTGTTGTAGAGTGATTATTAATGTATTTTGATATCATTCCCCCACACTTAGCAGGGTCACGTGCTCCAAACAAAGGCAGGATGTCATTCTGGGTGCCAGAGTGTACCTGGGACCCTGATGTGTCTCACACACTGAGGCTCCTCACAGCCAGCCCCTGATGCTGTGGAGCCTGAGACTGTAACACAGCCAAGCTGTTCCACCTGCTCAGGCCCTTGTGAGTCACCAAAACAGCTCATCTTTTTACACAAAAAAAGGTCCCAGCTGTCCTGCAGCAGGGAATGCCCCTCCCCATGTTGTGGCAGGCTGGGCTCCTGCCTGTTCCCTTTGTAAGAAAAGCAGTAATACCTGTGTACAGCTGACTTTCTTTGCTAGTTTTGGTAGTGGGTCAAATTTCTCCCTTCAATAACCAGCTATAATTCAGTTCAATGAGTGCTGCTTCTTCATTTGCATCATTGTTTTCTTCAGCTTTACCAAATCCCTTTTTTATGTTTAAATTTACATCACACTAAACAGAATAAAGTCATGCCCTGGAGCACTGCAGAAACCACATGAAGGGAAACAGCAGACACTAAGAGTGATGGTCATACAGACATGATGAAGAGCAGAGTTTGACCTCATACAGGTTAAGATGGACATAAAACCCTGGTCACTGAACCAGCTTTTAACTCATTTTGAGGGGTCTTTATATTATGATTGGGGACAGACTTGAAAGCTGTGCTAGTGAAACAAACAGTTGACATGATTGAACCAGGCCCCAAAAGTGTCTGTTTGAATGAGATGAACAGTTTCAGTGTAAGGCAAGATTAATATTTTCTGATTATTTTTCCATTACTTGTTGATTAAGAGTACTGAGACAATTTGAGTGAACCTTTGTATTCTGGGAAAAGATAAATTAATGTTGTCCCTGGAGTGGACCCAATCTCTGAAGGATATCTAAGCTTTTTTTTCAGATTGAAGTACCCTGTTGTACTTCTCCAAACTTGGTAGCTTAGTCAACAATTCTGACACAGAATGAAGTGAAATACAAGTCCTGTGAGTGCAGGACCTGCCTTTCCACATGAGAGTAAATTCCTGCACTCATTATTTGGAGAGATCAGGGGTAGATTGGGGAAGTCAAACAAAACCTGTGCAGCACTGGCTCTAGTTCAGACTGTATTTTCTACCCTGCCTGCAACTAATATGTTTGTTCTGGATTTGGACACTTTGTTTGGTAGAAGGGAGTCATGCATAAATGAGGCCAACACTATTATTCAGTGTTATTAATGATGTTGTCTACTCTTAGTTTCTCAAAAACTAGAAAACTAATAAATTTTACATATTGGAAAAAATCACAGATAAATCAAACAAATATATAAATTCTTTAAAGTATTTAATATGTGTTAAGAGGACAGAATGATGAATTCAATATTGAAAACCAATATCAAGTTTACAATTATGTCCCATTTATCATCACTGATTGCACAGACAGTGTATTATTGCAGGGAACAGAATGATGCATAAACTAAAACCCTGATTGGTTTGGTAAAAAAAAACAAGTTAAAATTCATGTTATGTCTGAAAAGCTTTGTTTTTCTTTTTCAAGCATTATTTTCAATAATAATTGCTCATTCAGACACAAATGATGCATATTTAATTTCTTGAGCTTTAATATTAACAGAATAATAATTTCAGAGTGCCGATAACTGATGCTTTTACAGACAATAACATGACTCAGTTTGCTGATGTTTGCTGAGCCCCAGTTGTCCCTATAAGCAAAAAGAGCATATAGAAAGTGAAAAAGTGGACAGGAACTAGTTTGGAATTGGACATGTAGAAGCAATCAAAGAAAAGCAGTAAAACCCTCTTGAAAGGTAAATGGACTTTGAAGAGAAAACATGTACAAGTGGCTGGGTTTTACTGAGCAGCTCCTCTGCCAGGGTCCAGTTGTGCCTCCCCACCAGTCACCTGCAAAGCTCCAGTGACTCCAGTGTTGTCAAACCCCATTGTCTGCACTGAAGGACATCCCTGCTCACCTTTATGAAAGGCTGCACTTCTTTAAGCTTCTGTCACCCCAGCTGAGCTCTGGGAGAGGGAAATGAATTCTTCTCTGGCTCACACTTTATCAGCAGAATTATTAAGCAGTTTTCTGTGCAGAGTCACTCTGGTAATACACTCTTGCTTTTTTCTCTTGCCTTTTTTTCTTGTCTTTTTTTTTTCAAATTCTTTTCTCATTTTCATGTTGGTGCTCAGGTTTCCTGGGGATAACCAGTTATCATTTCACCAAACTGAGGCTGTGCACTCATAACTGAGAGTTATTTTGTCCTTCAGAATTTCAACAACTCATTATGATTTATGAAAGAATCTGGGTAAGCTTGAAGATTCAGCTGGAGTTTACAGAGTTATAACTCAAGGCTATACTCATTGAGTCAACAATAATAGGAAAAAAAAGCCAAACTGTCTTTTTATATCTTTATTTGTAAACTACACATTTTAAAAGCAGGAGCACTGAACTAGAACCAGAGTGCTGCAATCTAGTGCTGTTTGCACTGAATGCCTTCTTAGAAGGGGGGTGCATTTAAATAGAGACCCATAATAAATGAATATTCTAGTTGTCACCTTCAGCTGGAGAGCACTTCCATAGCCAGACTCATTGGCATTTACCATGTAGACAACCAAACTGCAGAGAATGCCAGAACTTTCCAAGTGAAATTACTGAGCTGAATGGGGATTTTACATGAGCAAGAAGAGTAACAGTGTAGTATCCCTGGTTTCCCTGATGTCCAGGACACTCATGGTTTGACAGGCTACTTTCCAACTTCTTTGGAAAGTTTTCAAGAGAACTCTGACAGATAAAGAAAAAAAAATTAAATTGTAGGAGCAGGCTGGCCTAATTAATTTTCAGCATTTTGTGCATTTCAGAGAGCTTCTTACTGTTTAAAAATTAAAATCAGGGATGCTAAATAGTTCCCTGACTGGAAACTGGTGACAAAACTGAGTTACAAACAATGCCATTGGTACTGAGCAACTGGTGGGTTTAATATTCTTATACAAACAACCAAACCTAATTATCTCTATTTATTCAATAAATCAAATTTGATCTATTAAATTGTATTAAATATTGAAAATAATTTAATAAATAAACACGATTGCTAATTTATTATTGATATTCATTATTAGGATGTTTGTAAAAAATAATTAAAAACAGGTTGGGAAAGAGAGGGATGAATTCACCTCAGGCACCAGGACTGCTGCAAAACCTGCTTAGGTTGCCATAGCCATGGGTAATGAAGAAAAATAGCTTGTAGAGCTGGTGAGGGAGCAGAGCTGGGCTTGGAAAGAGGTGGGGAAGGGGGAGCACTCCAGCAGTGGCTCCAGCACACGTGGAGCCCCCACTGCCCCGTTCTGCTGGGTCAGGTGCAACATCTGGGGAGGCTCCAAACCAGGACAGCACAGCAAGGGGAGGGCAGGAGCCTGGAGGAGTTTTGGGGGAGGCTGGGAGGTTGCAGGGAGTCCCCTGTGGAAGCACCGTACCAATTCTGGCCCAAACTATGTCGACTCTGAAACGTTGCCATCATCTGCAGTCATGTACTGGCACGGGCCCAAGAAACACACGGTGCAGGACAGAGGATTTTGGCAGCCTCACATGGACATAAATATTGTACAATGTGGGGATTCATCGCGTGGCTACTGTGACAAAAAAAGTTCTATTGACCATTTTGGTGTATTAGCAAAACGAGACTTGGTCTTATGTTTTTAACATATTGACATGGTGAAAAAGCAGAAATGCAGCCAACATTATTATTCTAATTAGAAAATAATCAGTAATAGTACGTAACACAAGTAGAGCATTTCATCTTGAACAGCCTGTGCAAGCATTAACATTCCTGGCTAAGAGCTAAGTTAGTGCAGCTGTTCAAATCACCTGTCATAAGCCTTTTGGTCTAATGATTTAAATCATCACATTTGTAACTTCTGGAACATCTTCCAGGAAGAAAACGACAACCACTGGGTTCAGTTCATTCCCTGGCTGATGCCTCTCCGAGCACCCGGTGGCACCGAGCCACCCGAAGGCAGCAGTGCTGCAGTCCATGTGACGGTGCAAGGGCAGAAGCTCTGGACGGTAGAGGATGCTAGAGAAGAGGTAAATTTTCCGCCGCGCGTTTCCCTGTCAGCATCCCCTCAGTCTCGCCTGGTTCAGCTCGAAGCAGCTTCTCCCCATCCAGGGACTGCTTTAGGCTCTGATTGCTGCGGGCGCTCGCCTGTGTGTGCCCGCTGTTCCAGCTGCGGGCGCGCCTGGAGCTGGAAGCCCTGGCACCTTGAAACGGGTCCAGAAGTTTGCACGATCTCCCGCTAAGCACATCCGTGGAGTCTGAGAGGTCTGTGCTCTGGAGATCCCGGTTTTTCAGCAGCAGGAGCCAGCGGGCAGTGCCTTTCCCCCCATCTCCTACCTCTGCTGAGCCGCCGAGCGTTTCTGCCTCAGCTATAGTTTGCTTTCTCATTCCCACATGCACTGCTCGGGCGGCAGCCTTGGGATGCCGGGCTGGCGGTCTGATTCTTTGTCCGTCTAGTCTATTTAAGGCATTTTAATTGAATCGGGTGGAGAAAAAAACCCCAAACGCATACACAAAGCCCAAGGCATCAGGATTAGACCCCCCTTTCCCCAGCCAACAAAAGGTTAAATAAATAACGATATGCCAAACCGACCATTACCAAACGAATAAGCCAAAAATCAGCGTCAGCACCGCAGGAAACGGGAAAGTTTCTGCGCTCTGAAGCTGGTACCGCGCGTCAAAGCAGGAATCCAGGGGGAGGGGAGCGGAGCGCGGCCCCAGCCCGGAGCGTGCGGGAGGGAAGGGCAGCGCTGGTGCGCCCAGCCCCGCATCCCAGAGCGTGCGGGAGGGAAGGGCAGCGCTGGTGCGCCCAGCCCCGCATCCCAGAGCGCCAGCCCGAGCCATGCCGCTGTGACTCGGTTCTGCGCCGCGAAACGCACGGCTCCGAGCCCCCACCCCCGTCTCCTCCCTCCCTCCTTCCCCCTCCCCCGGGTCCTGCGGGGAGGCGGGTTTAAGGTGGGTCCTGTGGCCGCGGTAACTTTCCTAACAGAGCCAAAGAGACTCGCGGAGTGCCTCGCAGCAGCATCGCCTGCCGTGTTGGGCAGCGGCCCCAGCTCGGCCGTGGCTGCCCGGGCTGCTGCCGCCTCCTCCCGCCGCCCCCCGCGGCCCCGGCCCCGCGTCCCCCCGAGGTAGGTGCGAGTCGGGACAGGCGCTGGGCGCTGCCGGGGACGCGGCCCCGCAGCCCCCCTGTCCGCGGTCGCGGCCCCCCACCTCTGTTTGTGCGCGGGGCTGCTGTGCGGGGCAAGGAGCTCCCTCTGCACCCGCCGTCTGGGAGGGGAGAAGCCCCCTTCCCTCCTTCTCCTCCTCGAACTGTCCAGGCAGCCAGCACGAGCCGGGGGGAGGCTCTTTCCAGCTCCAGGTTATGTCCCTTCCCTCGATCTTTGGGTTCTCTTTGGTGATTTTGGATGTGCCGAGCTCTGAGATGTGTGCGTGGGTGAGATCGTACGGCTTTATTAGGACTCTCCCCTATCAGCGCTTCTCTCAGAAGCCGCTTCCTTCCCTCCCGCGTGGTTTACTGGGGTGTTGTATCGCACCAACTTTCTTGTGGTTGCAGTAGACGCATTTGGTCCCCGCGTGTCCCCATCCTCGGGCTGCTGCGCTGCGCGGGCGAGTGGGCTCGGGCTGGCGCCTCGCTGCTCCAATTTAGCGGCTTCCCTGGTCTGTACTTAGCTGTGCTCCTGCTGGAGAGGGTGTTTGGGGTGGGGAGAGGTTGGAGGATGCAGAGTGCAAGTGACACCTCCGTTTCTTGAGGTTGGGGAGCGGGTGGAATCTCTCGTTGGTGCTACTCGCTGCTGCCAAACATTCCCTTCTTTTCCTTGGGCAGGGCTCTGGCCGCCCTGCCAGATGGCTCCTAACAAAGAGAAGTTTAGGAGCTCCCAAATTCAATGCTCGGTTGAGATCCGCAGGTGACAGCACGCGGTTCTGATGCCTGTGCTAATGTGATGCCTGTTATGCAGCTGCAAGCACGGGGCACCTGCTTGGCCCGGGGAGGTGGGCAGAGCATCAGGAGTTTGTGAAACAGAGGCAGCCGTCGCTCAGAGTTGTTTAAATCCCCAGCCTCTGTCATCACTAGGCACGGGTTAGTCGCTGTCCTCGTCCCCAGTGGGAAGAAAGTCCAGAGTTAACTAAAAGGAAGTCAACGTGGTCATGACTTTATTACCTCCTGATTTAGAACATAAATATGTAACATATAAATTAACTAGAATGCAGCAGCCTGTCTGCCTTCCATGACTTGTCAGATGGGGGAGATCCCACCCCCCTCATGCTCAGTCTGTTATTTTGGTAATAGAAATCTCCAGCTGGGTGACTGGATGTTATGTCTCTTAAATTCACCTTATGGGGCTGAGTAATTATGTGGAGGTTTCTTCTGGGCTATCCAGGGCTCAGCCAAATCCTTCCCATGCTTGGACTTCCCTTAGAGTGCAGCCAGAGCTTTGCTGTCCCTCTCTCTTTGGACCTTCCTTCCATGTTGACTTAGTTATTAAATCCCACAAGTTTTCCTTGTCAGAGTAGTGTCTGCTGGATGGATTCTTTCAGGTGTATTGCCTCGGTGATAGCAATGTTGAATAAAGGTGAGGAAACCAACAGAGTCTGTTCATAGGACTGGGTCTTATGTGATCTTTGCAGACCAAGGAGCTGGTCTTGCAAAAGCTTGTGAACAAGTTGACCTGGTCTGGAGTCAGTTAAAGTCAGTGTGGGACACCTGAATGGGCTTTGCATTAGGTTAATAAATGCTAATAAGCACCTGTGCTCAAGGATGATGATGATTTGCAAAATTAGTTTCAAGGCAAGTGCACAAGTTCTTATTTGTCAGTAGAACCTCTGGAGGCTTCATCGATGTTCACTGTTGAACTTTTATTTCTGCTTCTTGTTGATGAGTAAATTTGTTACGGAATTGTAGAAGTTCTGTGGTGAAAGTGTTTCAACACATGAAACACTGAAAATGGTCGTGTGGTCTCTGTCTTTCTCCCATTAGGATTTCACCATTGTCTTTCTCTCCAGTCACCCCCAGTCACCTACTCTATAATTTTATAATTTTAACTAAAAATTGGCTGAGGTTAAATATACAGTATTAGGCTGCATTATGTTGCTCCCACTTTTTACTGATGAGAAAGAGCTAATTTGATCTCTTGTTTTTTTACAATTAAATATAAATTAATATTCAGAAGTATCAAAGAGAGGCCAGTGCTCTCTGGTAAGAAGTCACATATTTCCTGTGAATGGGGCATTCAGCCATTTTCACTTTGAACAATCCATCCTGCTTTAAACACCAGGCAGCAGAATTAATATTTAAGCAAATGCATCCAGCAAAACTATAAATCTCTGAAAACAGTTCATTATATTGGAACTGGGGACGTACCTTTGAGTACAGCCTGTATAAACTATTTCCCTGTAGCCTGATCACAATTCTTACAAAGCTTTTATCCTCATATGTGAAATCATTTCTAATTCTGTGTTCCTGCAAAGCATGTGCTTGGTTATTGTTTTCAAAACCATGTGGTTTGAGCTACTATTTAAATATAATATTTATGATATTACTTTGGCTGTTCAGCTTAAAAAGAGAAGTGCTGCATATTAAAAAGCTTCCATATAATTACTACTTTTTGCAGTACTGCTGTGCAAATCTCTGGGTTGGGAATTTAAATGGAGACTTTATACAGTTTGCTGTTACTTTATATAAAAGCTGTAAGTCTTTCTCTCGAAACATGGGGGCTGCAGGCCCTGGGGAGTGTGGAGTATGGTGCCTGCACTGGTTTTTACATTTTTATTATTGAAACATTTGCTTGCCATTGGCCTTTGTGTACCTGCAGGTGCATAGAGAGTGTGGTGGCTTCCCACAAACTGCCCATCTGTTGGGCCACTTTGGGTTTGAATGACCTATTCATACATTTTTTTTGTGTCATACTGTCCTTTTATGCCAATATGTCCATTCTGTTTGCTTCTCACAGAGGAGCACTGGGAGGCCTGGGAGGCACTTCCACTGCCCCTCTCTCCCTTCCCTTGCTGTCCATGCAAAGGAAACTGCAGCACTGCAGGACTCAGAATCCAGTGCCAATCTGGGCCAAGTTCTCTGGGGGTTCTCCAAGGATGGTGATGGACTTTAGGCCACACTCGGTGGTCTGAAGGTCTAAAGATGATTTAGATGGTTCAGATGCAGGTAGGGCTCAGGTGTTGCAGTTTGCTTTCTCCAGGCTGTCCTGCCTGCTCTGGAGTTGCTGCACTCCCAGCATTCAGCTGGCCTGAGAGACAGACATTGGTGCCAGTGCAGGTGTCCTGGTGTTCCTCGTGTGTCTCAAGCCACACTTGCCATCCCTGTTGAGCCAACTGAGCCTTCCCTGACCATCTCATGTTACAAAAAATGACTAATATGTAAAACCCAGGATCAAGGAAATAGCTACAGTTACCACTGTGAGCCCCAGCAAGGGCTGTGCCCATGGCCATGGAAAAGCTGGGAAAAATTCAGGCTCTTTGTTGCGTAGGGCACAGACTGATGGTGCTGCCTGAGCTGCCAGTGCTGCCCTTTGCACAAACCCCACTGAAACCTCAGCGGGGAAGTTCTGTGTTAAGGAGAGGGAGATGAAAAAGCTTGTAGAAAATTAAGAGCTGCTCTCAAAGGAAACAAATCCCAGTAGAATCAGCTTCAGATTGCCATGAGTTCAGCCATATGACACTTGTGTGTGATTCCTGTGAGCGAGATAAATTGGGCTGTTAGTGTAGAGAGATGGAATTTTGTTCAAGAGTTTGCAAAGTGTGACTCTTACCTTATAAATGAATATAGCTCATGTACCAAATGAATGAAGAGACATTCCACACCCTTGTGCAGGTCAGACTCTGCAGCTGTAACAGAGTGGGCTACAGCCCTGAGAATGTAAGGCATTGAGACAAGATGTCCAAAGACAAGCGCAGAATTCTCCAGGATAAGTGTGTTTACAAACACTCGTGTATGACCAGTGGTGCTCAGCCTGCGGGCAGTTTCTCTTGTCTGGCTGCTGCTCCAAAGAGAAAGTATTGAAATTTGTATGAAAGCTTCTTTCTGAGAGAGGCAGAGATGCAAGATGAAGGTCACCACTTAGCCTGCCCACAGAAATGCAGCCGGAATTAAAAGCATGCCCCACTCACACCAGATTGCAAACAAGAACTGGGAGGGCTCACTTTTCCCTTTGCCATGAGAACTGAGAGAGCTTCTCCTGGTACCAGCCTGAGTACAAAGGCTAATCAATAAATGGGCACGAGGCTGGAGTCAGACTCACTGCTGAACTTGTGCTCTGCCTACAGGAGGAGTAAGACAGAGTAGCTGAGCGAAAATAGCTCTGTGCTCCAACTCCACATACTTCATTTTCTAGTTTTCTCATGCAAAACATTTTATGAGCACTAATAGTCACTCTGAAAAATACTGTGAAGGGTCAAAAAGGCACCAGAGAACTGCCAGAATATGACAGCTTAGAAGTTGGCCAAGTGTGAAATTTGTGAACAGTTTTTTTCTATGTGTGTAAGTGGTAGGTATGAGTGGAAATGGATCCAGGTTCTCCCAAGTTCAGACATGCAGCTGAAGTTTTACTCAGCCTGTTATCTTGTATTCCTTGTTAAGATCTAGACTTCTGCTAACCTCCTCTTTTATCACAAGTCTTATGGTACGTAATTTTTTGCAGGGTTTATGGGGTGTTGTGATCACATGAAAATCTGATTTCTCTGGAACAAAAAAAGTAGGAAAAAGCTGTAGAGAAATGATCAGGTGGAGTATTGGAATTCACAGTGGCCTCCTTAAGGGGCTGAACCAGGGAGGTGAATTAACAGCTCCAAAGCTCTTTAGTTAAAGGATATAACCCACTTTTATAGCTTGTGCAGCTGGATGAGGAGGTTTGGGAGCGTATCCTACTTTTTCACAGGGTTCAGTCTTTAGTACTCACATCTGTTTTGAGACAAATACTTGAATAGTAAAAACTATATTTTGACACGATCCTTTTAAGAGCCTTTAAAGGCTTTTAGAGGGTTTGATACAAACATTTCTCCCCCTTTTTTTTACCAGTGTAAAGCATGGAGGTGTAGTGATATAAATCCAGTGTAAGCATGAGGAGAATCAAGTTCTTTATCGTGCTTTTAAAATCTACCAAGTGAGGGAAGGATGGATGATTTGTAAGTAGTCGACTGGCATATGGTACCATTATGATAACATCATGTTCACAGCACTTTCCAGATTGATATACAACCTTTCTAAAATAAGCTCTGTAGAAAAATAAAAAAGAATGTAAAGTCATTTAGCAGCCAACAGGCTGTTGGGAGCAGCACAGGACACTGGGAGGTGACTCCAGTGACACTCGGTGTGCCAAGTCAGTTGTGCATCACAGTGTAGGACCTGCCTGACAGGCAGGGCTGCAGAGGCTGCCCCTGTGCACTGGGGCTGGGTGGTGCTTTCTGAATTCCCAGGGAAATCCTGCTTCCATTTCCATCCCACACAGCCCTGGTGGAGTCCTGGGGGGCAGCACAAGGGATGGAATTTGTTTCTCAGGGGGAAGGCCAGCACTGAGCCCTCTCAGCAGTAGAAAGAGAAAGGCTGGGGTTATCTGGGGATGGAGACTGAATTATTCTCGAGTTCTGCATGGAAATATCCAGACTGAGATGGAAACTGTCTCGTTGACCTGCTGTGTCATTTATGGCTCTCGAGGAACAGGAAAATCATAAATAATCTTAGAAGCAGGAGCCTTGACAAGACACACTGTGGCTGTGTTTCACTCTTCAAAGGGCTTTTATCTACTTGCCACAGCTAGCTTAGTTCTATTAAAGAATTAAAACAATGATACTTTATATGGCATTATTACAGCATAAATTAGACTTTCGTTTGCCTTCATTTCAATGTGCAGGCTGTAAATATCCTGTTAAAGAAGTGCTGACTGATTAATTTGAACTTGTGTTAACTTCCCCGTGTTAAAATGGAATGGCAAATCAAGACCATTAAAGTTGTAACACCTCCATTCCTCAAACTGAGTCAAAGTGTCTGAGGCAGCAATGTTCTTCATCCCTTCTCCTCTTTAATTTCCCTTTCCCTGCACATTTCAGGTAGGCATTTTATCAACCAAACAGGGCCAGTCAGTTATTTTATAGATACAATTCAAGCATCAGAAACTTTGCTTCTGGGTGTAATTATGCATTGCCTTCTCCAAACACTGTGTGACTCCAGGGAGAGGAGAGTTCTCTGCCTGTGTTTATTTCAGAGATTGGGGCCCTGGAGGCTGTTTTTGCAGGTGGTTTCACCTTTAGGATGAGTTGCCCTCTGGAAATGATGCCTGTCCCCTTCCTCCAGGAAGTCAAGGCAGTCCTTGGTAGTCTGATAGTCCTAAAATGGACTGGCAGGCCAGGCCAGGCACCCAGTTGTTGCATCACTTAAATCTGGTGAGATGAATCCTCTGCTTAGTTTTCATTTTACTTGTAAAGAAAGACTAAAAGCTTTATGGTAAATGAATGAATGAACAAATTTGAAAATTGGCATTTATAAGTGTGAGCTTTAGTTTGGCTATGATGAGTTTTGATTGCTGGGGTGTTACAGAATGACAGAGCTGAGCATGTATCGTGTAAGAGTGATGTTTTTGCTGCTTTTCTCTAAACCTTCCCTGGATGAGGATTTGGGGATGTAACTCTAACTAATCCAGGTAATGTTCCAACAGGAAACCATCACACTGAGTTGTGTGGGATTTGTTTTAGGGAGCAAAGTGTAGTAGATGCAGTCACTGAGTAGAACTACCAATAAGGAGATCTTTTGGATTGGATTCTTTGGTGCCATTGCAGTGTCTGTAATTGTGTATTATGTGTTTGACAGGAAAGACATCAATAGTCCATGGGATGTGTTTGCTGGTAACTGAGCATTGACCAGATGCAGTGGGGGCTACTGGGAATAAGTCACAAAAATTACAGCAATGGGTGAATTATATTTACAAGATACTAATTTATAGTAAATACTGATGGTCAAATGTACAGAAAGATTAATGAGCTGCAAGTGGAAGGAACCTCATTTGTGTGCACTGCCTGTTGCAGGAGAGGATCCATCCACTTGTTACCCAGCACTGGATTGTAAATTCTGCAGGGCACAAATTGGGATTTATGTAAACTGAGGTCTGTGGAATGACCAAATACCACCTGCTGCTTGTGGTCAGAAGGCAGCAAATGAGTGAATGCAGTGGGTGCTCTTAGCAGTTGAGGCAGATGCTACATCCATTCCAGTCCACAGGAATTTGGGAGAGTTTTCTTTTTCTTACTCTATTTTGATTTATATTGCACCACTTTGGCTCACAAAGATGTAAGTGAAATTTATTTCTCAAAAGATGTTCCGTGGGATTGTTTGTGGATGATCTGAGTGCAGCCTGGAAACTGAGCTTGTTCCTCTTGCTCTGATCTGTGTAAGATGCAGAAATGTGGGAATTCTAAATAAGGGGCAAACAATGTTAAATAAGAAAAGCAATGGGAAATGGCTTGGCAGGCAGAGGTGTGTGGGTAGGAACGACACAGAAAGTCAATTATATATAGAAAAAAGCGAGAAAAAGAAACACAATTAGGAAAATAAACAGGAAAGGACAAAGGGACAGCTAAATAAAATTCAGCAACAGATTAAAGGCTCACCCAGAAATTACTGAGTTGAGAATGGTGAGGAATCAGATCAGTGTATGGTGTGCAAAAGCTTTTGCTCAACAGAAAGAGAGACAAATAGCAGGACTGCTGCAGTGATCAGTGCCCAGCATCTGACACTGGGGGGTTCTAGGTAATCCTGGCATCCTTCTGATTATTTTGTAGTAGATGAGGTTTGTCCCCTGCTCTCTTATTGTCCTACAGGTCTTTCTTTTGCCTTACCCTCCCCAGCCTTTCAGGCTGTGTTTAGGGGTAGTTTCCCTCTTGCAGAACAGCTTGGTAGAAATGAAGCAGTTTTAGGGTCTGTGTTCTCTGTGCAGTGCAGAGCCAAGTTTGGGTTGTTCCTTCTGTATGCAGGCATTCAAATAATAAATAGTACTTCAAATAATGTGCACTGGAAGCAGAATATAAACTCATAGTTCTGTTGACTTTTGTAAAAGAACTGTTTGAACAGGTGCTGTGAATGAAATAGGCTCTGGTGCTCATGCACAGCCCAGCCATGTGCAGACTGCTGAGGGGAAGGTGAATATTCTGAGCAGCCAGAAGGGCTGATTTGGTGTGGGTGTGAGTAGGAGAGCACGGTGTGTTTGGCTGAAGGGATCTCTGCCTGCTCTGTGCTGCTGAGCTGTGCTGGGAGCAGCACCCAGGGAGGGCAGGGCTGCTGTCCCTGTGCTGCTTGGCCACCTCCCCATGGCCCATGGCCTCAGTTTGGCCAATGGTGGTTTGTGCCCCTGCCAACAGATAGCACTGTACAGTTGGACCCTGAGATCAGCTCAGTTGGTTAAAACTTGGCTGTAATAATGCCAAGGTCATGGGTTCAATCTCCACTGACTTGAGTTGGACTTGATGATCCTTGTGGGTCCTTCCAACTCAGAATAGTCTGTGAATCTCTCACTAGTTGTTAAACTGGATTTACCACAGAGAACGTGCTTAGGAACCCAGAATCACAGAATATCCTGAGCTGGAAAGGACCCACAAGGATCATCACAGTCCAACTCTTGTCCCTGCACAGGACACCCCAACAATCCCACCTGTTCCTGAGAACACTGACAGTCTTTACAAAGATGTTACTTTTAAAATTTAAAAGCATCTTTTTCCCATATTCCATTGCTTGCATTCCACTTGTTCATTCCACTGAATGGGAAAAATAATAGTCCCATAAAGTCCTAGCTCATGCCTTGGAGTGTGCAGAGGCAGCTGTGTAAGTCAGAGTGCTCCCTGTTGGGAGGAGAGGGTGAGCCTGGCACCTCAGTGAGGGCTGGCACATCTGCCCTCATAAATCACTCTGTTTGCAGCCCTAAAAAGTTATGTCACGTCAGGTAAATGCTTAGGCCACAGGGAGGAAGGTCCCTGAGCAGATGTGGTCCCTGTTCAGGCCATCTGATGCACTCCAGGAGAGAGCAGAGCCAGAGTGTTTGCATTTCACACCGAGCCCCAGCTGCTACCTGGACTCTTCCTTCCCAGCAAACAGCTGGGCCTCTTGTGGGGGAGTTAAAAGAAGTCTTGTGTTGTATGTTCCCTGTCATACAAGGAAAAAAGTACCTTGCTACAATTGTTTTCTTGCATTAAGTATTTTCTTACATTAGCATAATAGCTTGTTATTCATCATATAGGAATCAATAATGGACAAAGAATTCTTCTCATCTAACTAAAGCTAATTGTTCAAAGGCATCAGGTACTGGGCTGTTGGAAACAGGGTGAGGTGGCCTTCATGCCATTCCCCTTCACACTGTAATATTTTCAGTGGTTCACAAGCCTTCAATCCATACATTGATATGCCAAACATCCATCCTGTGTTGCTCAGGGGTCTGTTGTAACACACCTTATAAATTTGCTGTGTGAAGGCCATCACTTTGGATTGTTTAAAGCCTCTGCCAGAGCCGAGTTTCAGACCAAGTCCATGATGATGGAAAGTGCTGGCAGTTGGGATATTCAGCTGCTCTGAAGTCTTGCTGTTCCTTTGAAGATGAGACTTTCATCAGAGATATGTAGGACAGTGGGTATTTTAGGACAGCTTCTTTGGATGTCTTTACATAATATATGGAGGCCTTCATTCTGCTTGAGACCCTTGAGCACTTCAGTAAATTTGATATTAAGTAATAAATGTTATGGTTACTGTTGTTTATTGGAGAAATCTACTGCCAGAAGAAGTGATGTGTTAGAGATTCAGGGAAGGAGAAGACTGTTCTAGGCTTTGTCAGACACTGCCTCTAACACCAGTGCCTTCTATTTGCTGGGCATGCAATGCTCCTGGTGGTTTTTTTAGCTCTTACCATGTTTGTAGAGTGCTCCAAGAGCCTGTGCAGAGTTCCTGGGAGCACTGTGGGCATCCCCAGGTGAATTAGCCTTCCATTAGTTACAGAGCAGGCTGCCTGCTTGTTTCCCTTTGTTTATGGAAGTGGCTGCTGCCAGATGCCCCTGAGGTCCAAAGCCAGTGAGTTCTGTTCCAGTTTGTTACTGTATTTTGTGCAATTGGGGGATTGTAGTTTCATTCCAGAAGCTCTGATCAGTTTTCTCATCTGTCTGAAGTCTGCTTGACAATAGAAGGGAAATCCAATATGATTTTATCAGACAATTAAAGTTGGCTTATATATCTGGTTCTAGTTTCTAATAATTCAGAAGCCTTTGTAAAAAAGGAAAAAAATTTGGGAGCAGGAGGAACAGTTTCAAGAAACTATTTAATGTTAGGTCACCTGTGGCAGCATTGATTCTGCTCTCAGTACTGCAGGAGATGAACACAATCACAAAGTAATTTTAATTATTTAACATACTGCTTGCTGTGATAGAAGTGTTAGATACACAGATCTCTCCTCTTCAGATGGGTCAGGATCCAGTTTTGAGCCAGTGTTTGAAGTCAGCTCTCCAGGTGTCTGCAGCTTCAGCTTTTGTAGCTCTTGGATAATTAAAATCCTCACCCAAAACCAGCTGAAGTGAATGGGTGTTTCAAAGGACTCAGTTTGGACCTCAATAAGAGGCACTGAGTTCATGAGTGCTACTTGTGTCATTAAAATCTATTTAAATAAGACTCCACTGCCTGATTTAAAAACCAAAACAAACCCCAAACTATCTCCCAAACAAAACAACTTGTTTTAAAAAGCAGCATGTAATGGCACTCCTAAATGCATTTCTAAATATGTAAATTCTGTTAAAGTCACATTTAGATCTATGTTCCCTTAGCCAGGCCACCTCCTCCTGATCTGTGTTGTGCTAATCAATATCCAAATAGAAGGAATTGAACTTGCAAATGTCGAGGCACTCCTTGGGTTTCTCCACTTACTCCCTAAAGCTTCTTGTCAAACACAGGAGACAAATCTTCACATCTAAATAATTCATCTGCAAATGGTGGGAACAAGAGGAGGGAAAAAACCACAGAAAAAGTTGTTCCATGCTAAAATACAATAATGCATTAAAATTAATCAATTTCCTCCTGCTGGGGAACAATCATTTAGAAAACATTTTAATTACCAAAACTGAATAATAGGATCAGTGTTTTTGAGGAGGTTGGATTCACCCTACTGAGCACTGGAGAATCCTCTTCACAGGAGCCCATAAAAATATTGCTGTTTTCAAGTTGCTGCTTTCAATCATGAAACTTGTGGGGAGAAATCAGGTTTTTTCAGAGCAGCTTTTAAGGCAGACGTGGAGTGGACAGCAGGCACGTGTGAACTGTTTGTGCCCAGAGCACAGCTCTGCACGTGCTCCAGCACTCCTATTTGCAGCAGGATTTATTGTGCATTACTTAACACAAAGCTAAGGCAGATTTTCAAGCCAAAGTGTTTGGCTGCAATAACAAAGTTGTAATGTAATGGTGTAAAAATAGCATTTTTGTGTCTATATTCAGCCTCCAAGGGATGGAAACTAAGCCAGCCTGGTCCGTTGTCTTGGCTGGGAGTGCTGTTCAAAGAGGATGTTCATGGCTGTTACATGAGGGATAATGACTTTGACTTTCAGAGTTTGCCATGGAAGAGCCTCCTGTTCCCTCCTTGATGCATCAAAGTCTTGGTCTCCAGCTCTGGTTTCATAGGCATTTGTCAGAGAGCTGAATGTTAATCAGAACCATGAGTCACTAATTGCAGAACATATGGTGACCCCCAAGGAAGAGCCACTACCTGGCCATCTGGGAAAGTTGTAGGAGACTAATAAAAAAACGTGTTTGTAGCAGAAATTTGTTCCCATAAATGGGATATGTTTTTGTCTAAAACATTTTATGTCACTTAGATTTTTTTCTTTTCCTATCAGGCTGTGCTTTTCCATAAATGAGGCACAGCAGGCACAGAGTGATGTGTTCTAATTTTGCTGGAGTGCCCCTGGGTGGTGGATAACACTCATGGCTGAGACTGGGCAGTGTCTGAGTCCTGACTGCAAACCCTCTGGAAAGGCTGAGAGAATTGGGATTGTTCACCCTGGAGAAGGGAAGGTTAATTGTGATCTCCCAGTACCTCAAGGAGCTGACAGGAAAGGTGGAGAGAGGGACTTTTTACAAGGGCCTGGAGGGACAGGAAGAAAGGACTGGCTTCAAACTGCCAGAGGGCAGGTTAGGTGGGATATTGGGAAGGAATTCCTCCCTGGGAGGGTGGGCAGGCCCTGGCAGAGGTGCCCAGAGAAGCTGTGGCTGTCCCACCCCTAGGAGTGTCCCAGGCCAGGCTGGAGCACCCTGGGACAGTGGGAGGTGTCCCTGCCCGTGGCAGGGGTGGCACCTGGTGGGCTTTAAGGACCTTCCAACCCAAACTATTCTGGCATTCCATGGTCTGATTCCATGAGGTGCCACAGTGAGGTGATGAAAAGGGTCTCTCTAGGAGCCCAGGTGACAGCAGGGGTGACAGCAGAGGTGCTGCAGTGTGTGTGGCACTGGCAGCGAGGCAGAGCTGGGGCTGGAGTTGGGGTCGGTCCTGGGAGGGACACACAGCTCAGCAAGGACATCTCAGAGCTTTCCTTCCTCAGCAGTGGGCACTGGTCAGCAAAGCAGGTAATTGAAGGGCTCTCTGGGTGCTGCAGGTTGAGCCCCTGGGAGATAAGCACAGATTTAGCTTTGCCCAAGCTGCCCTGCCTGAATTGCAGGAACCTTTACACAGACCGGGGTCCTCAGGGTGTGCTCAGAGCCAGCGTCTGCCTCTGTGCTTTGCTGAGTCAGGACAGTAAGTTTGTGAAGAAAATTAAAAGAGATTCCCTGAGAATGATGTAAATCTTGATGTTCACAGCAGGGCACAGAGCAAAGTGAATATCCTGGTAATAAAAGTACCTTGTAAGTCGTGGAACGAACAAAGTTCCAAAAAAATGGTTATTACCTGCTGAATTTTCTGTTTTGGATTATTGAAATAGAATTACTGAGAATTAAATTGTATAAAAGGCATTTTCTTTTTTATTTTCATAATTATTCTGTCACCCACATAAAACTTTTTTCTATCTGGAAATAGTCTTGGTTGGTACTGAAAATTGCTGTAGGATAAGTAAAACCAGTCTAATTGAGATTCATAAATCCATTTTTTAACAAGTACAATTAGGAACAGTTATTAGAGACCAGCTGGAAAATATTAGGGAAGAAGATTTACCATAGGAGGTTTTTTATGTGTTTGAGACATTGTTTGATACCAAAACCTAAATTAGATCACCAGAGAAATGAACCTGCTATTTAAAATCTAATTTGTACACAGAAAGTTAATTCTGAATATTCCTATTGATAAAAATTTTATTATTAGGTCTTGTTAAACTGCCTGTTTTTAATGGAAGTCTGACTTTTACAATGCTTTTCCTATAATTAAAATATGAGAAGTAGCAACTTGATTATATTGAGTGCATCTGTGTCCAGTGGCTGTGTAATAAACTTCAGTGCAAGTCAATTCTATTATCTCTCATGATTTTTGAGAGCAGAGAAGTTTATTGGGCCTAATTCCAACTCAATTCCAAGGAATTGTTCAGTTAGTGCATTTTGGATTAACATTTTAGGAACCCAAGCACGGGTTTGCAAACATATTCCCATTCAGCCACTTCAGTGTCTGAGACTCAAGCTTTTAAATTCTGCTTGAAAAAACAGCTTTAGAGAAAAATTATTTATTTATTAAGAATTTATTACTTTTTTCATTATTCTGTCAATTATTCTAGTAAATGAGTTGTGTTGGCCATGTATATTAATCACTGCTTAATAGAGGAAATTATGGACAGTCCTTCCTCAAACTTCTGGTGGAGTTTTCACTTCTGTAGCAATTCAGGTTTTATTTGGAAAGTGCTCTTGCAACAGAGAGTGAATGCTTTTAGCCTAATTGAGCTGAGTGTCCTAAAACAGCATCTCATCAGTCAACTTTAAGGATTTTTTTATTTTATTTGTGGTTAATTGTATTTCCCTCCTGGAAAATTGGACGAATCAATGTAAATGAAAGAAGATAATTATGAATTTTTTAGGATAAATAGGTAAGTCATGTTAGCCATAATAAGGCATCTGTGAACAATCCAAATCAAGGATGTAAATTCACTGCAGTCAGATGTTTTCCCATTGATAAATTTGCCACATTCATTACTCGTGTAATTAAATTGTGCATGCAGAGCAGGCAGGGCCCAGCAATGTGTGCAGATGTCACGTGGATCTTTAGAGAGCAGCTCCTTTCCATCACACTGGGCTGTGATCAAACAGAACATGGACAAAAGACAGAAAAGGATGGAGCCACATCCCATTCTGTGAAAGGCTGAGGCTCACAGGTTGTACCAGGATCTAAAGGATGGAATGAGCAGGGAAAGGGGCTGGGAGTTCCAGGTGTTCTCCTGCAGCACGGGGTGGGCTGGGAGTGCCCTGGCAGCACCAGGGAACTGGCACACAGGAGTGGGGATGGACCTGTGGGGCACCCTGGGGACCGTGGGGAACGGTTTGGATGGGCAGCAGGGGCTTGGCATGTGTGAGCGTGTGGTGTTCCTGTGGCCATCACAGGGATGGGGAGACCAGGGCTCAGGAAGAGCCAGGGAAGGGCCAGAGCCCAGGGGAGCTGGGGAGAAAGGTCCACAGCCAGGGAAGAGTCAGGGAAGTTGGGAGGAAGGGCCAGAGCCAGGGAAGAGCCAGGGAAACTGGGGAGGAAGGATCAGAGCCAGGGAAGTTGAGAAGGAAGAGCCTGAGCCCAGGGAAGCTGAGGAAGAAGGTCCAGAGCCCCAAGAGAAGGGAACAACTCTGCCTCCTCTTTGGGAAGCACGAAGTGGTTGGTTCCAATGTTTGCTGGCAGCAAAGGGAGGGAAAGTTGGGAATTTTAGCTGGTTTTTGTCTTTTTGCATGGATAACTCAGGTCAGGCCCTCACAGCCCCCAGGAGGAACTGCACCACTGCAAAGATTTTGGGCTTCAATGCCTTTCTGCCCAACTTTATGACCCGGGTTATCACCTCAGAGGTGGTTTTATTTGTTAGGTAATCAAATTGTCTTGTGCTCAGTCCAGAGCCATTTATATCATGCGATTAATTACCACTTTTTATTCCTTCCAAGTTTATTTTTTAAAGAATTGCATTGCCAGGGGCTTTCTGTTTTTGGCAAGCCTAGTGCAGAGCCAGGACTGGGGTACACACATCCATACCTGCCACGTGCCTGCAGCAGTTCCTGATTCATCCTGGAATCCTGGGAAGGCACTTTGCACAAGGAGAAATCCCAGGGAGAATCTGGGCTTGCCAATAATGGAAAGCAGAGATGGAAAGACTTTACTCATCCTCTGGTTGGAACTCCAGAAAGTGGAATTCTAAAAGTAGAGATTTGGTGATTTGCAGCCCTTGAGTCTCTGTGAGTTTTGGCACTGCCTGAGTCAGAGGAGAGAGTTTGGGACCTGAACTGGGACTGGTGAGGGTTTGAGAAGTGGCGTTTGGGATTCCATCCCAACCCAACAGCTGGGCAGGGCCATTTGCTGCTCCCAATCCACGTGTAAATGGGCAGATCCAGAGATCCATTACAGGAATATTTTAGCTGAGCACCGACAGAGCAAGAGGCCAGAGAATGGGATGTATATGATTTGGGTGCCTGTGATCTGTGCTTAACAAGACTATTCACAGCTTTCAGAACATCTGGAGTTAAAAGCAATGATTTCTGGTGACCTTTTTGTTTGCTACACCCAGAACTATCAGGGAGTCTGGGAGGATTTCAGGCCTTTTTGTACTTTGAGCTGGGACTTCTTGGAAGTGTAGGGGCCTGCTTGGTCCCCTGGGCTGTGTCTGAAACAAGAGCCTTCCTTTCTGGCCCTGCAGCCACTGACAAGCAGATTGCTGATAAGAAGTTGATCATGTTTTGGTTTATACTAGTATGTTCTTTTAGAGCTAAAGAGCTGATGTAATTCAACAGAGACACCATTAACTTTAGCAAATTTAAACCACTTCTGTAAGAGAGCATGAAACTCATCCCATGATTCGATTTTGCTGCTGTATTTTCAATCTGGTTAGGAGATAACTCAATAACATTTTCCAGTCAGCTTCAAATTAAATGCAAAAAATCTTTTTTTTTTTTCCTTCAACTGAATAACTTCTAACTTAGAAATAGCCAGAAATATCCTTGCCTGAACATCCTGTACCTGCAGGAAATCTTGTGTCTCATACAAGGGCCGTGTTTTAGGCCACTGGTAAAAGAATGTACTATAATTCTCAAAAAATACACTCATTTTATCTGAAACTCTGTGATTACCTCTCTTAATCCACTCCCTTAGAGAACACTTTAGGTGTTTCTGATTTTTAGCTTGTATTTTAGTCTCCAAGCATGTAATTACTGAAGAGTTGCCTCTTCTTTGGACTTGCAGGGTTTTTTCCCTGACAATGCTTTCATTTTATTACAAACTTTCTCTCAATAATCAAGTTCAGCCCAGGAGAAGACATCAGGTCTCACCTTGCTGTGGCCAACTTTACATGCAGAATTCCTTTTAATGCATCAGCACATCAAGAGGAAAACACCCCCCTTGGTGCTCTCACAGCCTCAGCTGGAATATTACAAACTGGAGAAGTTGGGCACGTTTCTATCCCTTGTTAGAACAAAGAAAAGTGTATTTTCCAGTCATTTAAAACACATTAGTCAAAGGCTGTGCTGGCTGCCTGCACTGCCCTCATGTTTTTAACTAACAACTGGTTATTTGGGTATAAATGCAGACCTGACTGACAAGATGAGCACAGGAGATTTACATCTTTTGTAGCTGCTGCTGAAAATAAGGACATACTTTGTGGGATAATTTACAGTGAATTATCTTTGAGCCCTTCACTGAAACCTTGGAATACTTTGAATGATGCTTTTCTGGTCATCATTAAGAACTATTTCAAATTGAAAACCTCCATTATGTGAGAGAAATCTTGAGGAAAATTACACTCCTGTACAGTTGTTCATGGAATTAGGAGGTCTGTCTCAGGTCTGAGCAGGGGAGTTCAGGGGGAAAACAGGAGATAGATACACTCCCACATATATACATATATATAAAATGAGCTCTGTGTGTGTAGATATAAAAAACTTGATTATTCAATGTATTTTATTTTCAGGAGTTTTGGTTCCATAGGTGTTTCTTTAATTTGGTTCCAGAAAGGCCATTCTTTTCCACACTGCTGGCAAAGCTGTTGACAGTAAGTAAATATTCAGATTTAGGTGGTGCAGAACACGTGGCAGCAACTGGAAAATCAGCAGCTTCCTGCAGAGTTTTGGGTCAGTGTTTAGTTGAAGGATTAATGTCAATTCATGAATCTTTTTCCAAGCACATAACATAATAAAAAAACCTCCCAAACTACACCAGTACCTCAAAGTACCCACCTAAATAAAGTTATAATTACCACATGAGACCTTCCCATCAACTTCTGAAGTACCAAACCATTTTCTAAAGTTGTAAAAAGAAAAGCAATAAAAATGGAGGTGGAAAAGGGGAGTGAAAAGAACACAGAGCATGTATATGATTAATTAACGTGGGAAGATTTATGGAGGGCATAATAATGTGGAAAACAACAATAACATTGGTTTCAGAGGTGATTAGGCTGCTTGATGGAGAGTATTGGTATTTATTGATAGATTTTCTGCCTCACTTTGCTCACTGCTGGTGGGAAAAGGTTCTGTGTCTTGTGCCAGGCCCTGTGAGTGCCACAGGTGAGGAGGAGGCCACGTGGCTGAGGAGAACATTTCCTGGGCATTGTTAGAGAAAATTATTGAAGAATCTGACAGGGAAGCTAATCACAGCCCCAGAGAGAGCTGGAAATTAATTACTGGAGCTGCTCTGCTCAGACTCTGAAAGGAGTCACCAGAGGGGATAATTGCAGCAGCTCATTCCTGTCAAAGCTCTGTTGGGATGTGCTGACCATTATTTGGGAAAAAAGCCCCAAATCTGCCTGGTTTTCCCCACGAGCTGTGCTGTCCCAGCAGGGTTTGTACACCAGGAGGGTTTGTTGCCTCCAGGAAATGCTCAGCAGGGGAAGTGAATTCCTTGCAAGCTCTACAGGCTCAGCCCATGCTCGTTTTTTCTGGAATTCCCACTTCTAATATTCTAAAGTGATGCTTCTTCATTTTGTCACCTCTTTGGATGTGGTTGCAAACCTTGTAATTCCCTTTACATTGTGTGAACTGATGGGATAATGTGTCACAGGAACCCACCTGTTGTTTTTAATGACCTAATGGTGTTTAATTTCATGAATGGCAGTTAAAAGAATATGTTTTGTTGTTCTTAAGCAACAGAGCCACTGAAACTGTTAATTAAATGTAAACAGTAATAATGTTGCTTTTGTAAAAGGAAATAATTAACATCTCTCATAGACACAAATCAGTTCATGCACATGAATTTACACCTTATTTAATACTTTGGTTGTAAATCACAAGCTTGTTTGCTCTGAGCTTCTACCAGTTGAGTGTATCAGAGCTGGGCCAAAATCCTGGTGGGGAAACTCTTTGGCCCAAGAATCACAACAGGCTCAAATGTGTCAGGAATCGCCTGATTTCCCACACTCCTCTCACCATTTTCCTCTTCCTGTGTTAATGTGGCCCCAACATAAGCTCAATTTAGTAATGAAGCACAAGACAAGTGTGTATTTATTGATGGGTATTGTCTTAATTTGCTGCAGTATTCGTGATTTACCCCAAACATGTAATATCATTCCCCTCTTGAGGTGAACACATGTAAATATTTAATTGAGTTGCACTCCTGGTAAGGAAAGTGATTCCTTTTGCTCATATGGTGACTACTGGGTGGATTTTTTTAGAGTTATCCCATTCAATTCCATAGTGAGTGATCTGTATTTTAAATTTCTCATGTTTTTACAGTGAAACTTTTAGCAATAATGACATGAAGAAGCTGTTTCCTACTTTATAACATTTTTCTTTATTTTTCTTTAAATGCTTTGTGACTCTTTGCCTCAGTAAAACTAAATCCTGCTGCAGAAAGTGTTAATAACAGCACTGATTCCAGGTGTGAGGATTGATTTAACTTCCAAGGAGTTCCAGATGTGCTCTGCTGTTACTGTGTGTCTGTAAGGTACAGTAAGATATCAAATTGATAATTCGAGTTGTGAGTTGTGGATGATAAAGATGTAGGTGTAGTTACTACTTGTGATGAGGAGCTGGTAAAAAACTATCTGAACAGATTGAAGGAGACAAGGTTTGGGCAAAGTGATTTTTTAATTTATTTTTTAACGTCTGTTTCCAGCATTTGGAAATCAAAACATGTCCTACATACACAAAGTTATGCTGGAATATTCATATCAACTACAGACAGATTGTGAGCCTTGTGAAATAGGTGCAAACCCAGCAACTGAAATGGTTACTGCTGGGCTTCAGTAGGAATATTGTAGGTTTGGAGCAGTTTTAAACTTGTGTGTCAGGAATTGGTGACCTTTGCAATGTGCTTTTCTCAAGCAGCACCGTGTTGTTGCAAAGGTAAATGTGCCCATGACAACTCTGTTAAATAATTCCACATCACAGTAGGAGTATTTCTGAGATTTCTATCACAAAGCTGTGCTGTGATCTTGGAGCTGTTTATTTGGTTAGCAAAGCTCCCTCTCTGAAGCTGCTGATGGCATTATGGGCCTGTCTGAGGGTTTTCTCAGTCCCTTTCCCTCTCCAGCCAGGGAGGGTTTGCAGAGCCCTCACACACCAGTGTGGAAATGGGACCCCAGGGCTGGACAGACACAGGTCAGGGTAACCCTGCAAGGCTTGTACCTGGGGTGGGCTGGAGGAGCTGCTCCTCCTCCTCCTCCTCCTCCTCCTCCTCCCCTGGTAATCCCCACAAAGTGCTGGTAATTCCAGGGAAGGCTCGGTAGGCACTGCCTGGTTGAGTCAGTTCTTGCTGCTCCTGCTGTTGATGGAATGTCATTCAATATCAGATCTCGATCCAGTTCAGTGCACAACAAAGATTGCACCGTGTTGTTTGGAAGCATCTTTTTTTCCTGGGGCAAAAGTGCCTCGTTCTGTAGGGTTGGCAGAAGCTGCTGTTTTGTCTCTGTAGCCAGAAGGGCTCGCTCATCCCACCCTCTGCTGGGTTCCAGTCTGTCAGAGGCACCATTGGCCCACTTTCCACTGGGAAACCACCTGGAAATGCCTTTGAGAACAAAGGAATGGCCAAAGCCACGTGGCTGTGTTAGAGCAGGCTGGATACAGTCTCTGAGGTTGGGAGAGGCTCCAGGTAGGATGTCCCAGGGAGTTTTCTTACCTTGGAACAAGGGTAGAAGAAATTTTGTGGATCTTCATTGACCTTGGGGCAAAACTTGCCCTGAGGCAGCAGCTCAGGGGCAGAGGAGTCACTGAGGAAAAACAGAGAGGAAAAGAAACTGGTGATTTGTTTGTTTCTCTTCTCCAGCAGATGTTCTCAGTCTTATTCCCCATGCCAAAATGGGGAATACTTTATATTATTTATAAGTTCCATGTTATTCCTGTTCCAAAATGGGAATACTCAGACACTCCCAGCTCAGCCCATACAGGTTCTGAGGAGGGTCCAGTCTGAGTCAGGGAGTGTGAACCCTGACAAGGGGACTCTCTTAGGCTGGACTTTTGGCAGTGCTTTGTGATTTCTAAATCTACAGGAAAGCACTTAAATATGTGTTTATTTTTAATAGGCCCATAAGTCCCATTGATTTCAAAGGGAAAAGGGTAAGTTATGAACTCCTAAACTGTACTCTGATGGACACAGAATCTGCCTTTGGACAGATTTTGGCAAACTGAGGCATCCAAAATGCAAAAAGAAATCTCAAGGCCACAAAAAGATTTTCAGAAGGTGTAACTTTAAAATCACAGTATCTTAATCTTAACTGAATGATGGCAACTGCATCATCAGGCTGCCTGAAGTTTGTTTATCCTTTGTTTCACACATCCTCTCCAAAAAACATGTGCTCAGGATCTGATCTACCCTTGGCTTGTCTCAGCACAATATGATAAAAAGCAGCTTCCTTCAGGATCTCTCCATCTCTTTTTGTTGAAAGGACATTAATTCACAATTCACATTCCTCTTACTGCAGTGTGTCCTGCTTTGAGCCTTGGACACAGAGAGGGACAGGGGAGAACTCCCCTCAGGAGGCTCTGCTGGGAAAGGGGCAGCCTGGGGACTCCAAAGAAATTAATACTGAAATTATGCACCAAGGGCTGGACTAAGTGATACCAGACCAAAGCCTTTCTAAGCCTTGTAACAGTTTTAATGATAATGGAAACTCTGATATATTTATTAATATCTCCCCCAGAATGAATTCTCATTAGAACATTCCTGCCCCCCCTTTTTCACACTGCTGTTGGGGGCTGACCTTGTCTTTCTTCTTCTTGGCATTGCCCATACACATCCCTTGTGCCTTCCCTCTGGGGAGCTATAAATCCTCAGCACCACTTGCAGGCAAGAACAGATGATTCAGTCCTATCTGCTGCATTAATGTACAATCAAGCAGAACCCGAGCCACAAAGGGGGCCTTGTTGGTTGTGTCATCAGAAGGCATGAGGCAGGAAGCTGAGGGACAATGCTGGGCATTTACTTCACAGATGAACAACTTTTGATCTTGAAAACCTCTACGTTTGTTTCCTATAATTCTTACTGGACTTCTCAGGCTGCTGCACCATCCCTGGCTCGCTCTGTATGCAGTGCATGCCCTTTGTGTGTGCCCTGTTTGGAAAGCTAAGCAGAGCCTTCATGGGCGATTTGGAAGAGCTTCAGTGACTCCTGCACCAGGAATTTGTTGCTTTTTCAGCTCACATTTTCAGCTGAAGTTCAGGAGAAAGGATGTTCTTCTTTCATGTGCTCTGTGGTTCACCTTCAGACCATCTGTACCTGGCCTGTGGAAAAGGATCCAGAAGTTTGCCAGGCACAAAACTTTTCTCTCACCCAATTTCTTTTTGCATTTATTGATGATTTATTAAGCTGTAAAATGTCCTCATTTGCACCCTGAAATACTGAGCTCTCTTCTCATAAAAAGAAAAATCTTCAAGAGCGGTTTTCAGATTTATAAGTGGAGGGAAGTCTGAGACTTGTGGGGAATGGGATTTGCTCCAGTTTATACTTGAGTTTGTATCAGTGTCAAGTCACAAGCAGGACCACTCAGACCCCCTCAAATCACTCCAAGTCATTAGGTCAGTAAGTTATTAAAACACTGTTTTAGGAAATAAGCAGGATGTGTTTTCCTTCAGTTCTTTGCTCTGTAATAGCTTATGTTTTATTGAGAACATCCAGCTCAATGAAAGCACATGCTTTTAGTGAATGTTCCTGGCATAGAAATATGTTGTCAATGCTCTATTGATCCACCTGCACAAGCCAGTGCAGCAACACAGTGTGACTTTAATTCCTTGTGATAGTTTGCTCTTTCTTGAGTGGCCCTTCTGATCTTCAGAGGCTGAGTCTTCGTGCCTGATTAGTGCTGTAATTCTTGTATTATCTTCTCACATGATGCAAGTTCAGATATCTCTTAGAGAAACTCTATAAAACCTTTATCTCCCCCTCCATTCCTATAGATTTGGCCATTGCAAAGCCTTAACATCTTTCAAATCCTTTCTTAAAAACGTTCTTTCCCTTCCTTCCAGCACAGGAGCTGTGGGGATTTCAGCCTGGGTATTGAGCAATGGAGTTTATGCAAGAGCAGTGGATCTGCACAGCAACTTTGCACTCCATTCATTCAACTTGTCTTTTTTTTTTGCTCATACTCATGTCCATGTAACAAATGGTTGCTGTTTCCTTTTCAAGGGAGCAGATGGTTAAAATAAAAGCAAGTGAAGATCAATGTGTAGTTTTTGGTGTCACTCAACATCCTGGCCTGAATGGGGCCTTTGTCTCCTGACACAGCACTTCTTTTATTTCATTTCCTCTGAATATTATATCATAACAAATGTGGTGCTTCTTGCAGCATGCTTTAATGTGGAAATCCCAGTGTTAAAAATCAATGAAGTTAATTAGTAGTGATGAATGAGGGACATTAATTGCCAGACTGGCCATTAGGGTTGTGGGCTGTTGGAGGGGTTTGACTGTGCAGCCTGACGAGTCAGTTCAGTTTGTTGCCCTGTGTGCAGTTTGGTCAGTTTGATCAAAATGCTGATTAAATACCTTGAACAGAAACTGTTAATGAAGGATATAAGTTATACATCCCCATATCTGCAAAAATATCTTGTTTGTTAAATGAACACTGAGTGTCCTGCTCTGTGCAATGGGGGGTCAGTCTGAGCAGCACAGTTGACTTCATTAGAATTATTTGAATTTACCACAGTGTGACTGAAATAAAAAACCTGCCAATTATGATTGATTTGCTGACCTGCTGTGCCTCACATTCCTCTTGCATTCCCTGAGTAACTCTGTAAACAGCCAGGGGATGGCAGTGACTTTTCCCCCTGCTGTACCTTGGAGCAAAGAGGCAGATCTGGGCAGGGATGAACAGGCACTGGTTATGTGGGCAATTAATACTGATTTTTCATTATCATTTCCTGTCTAGGTGTTGTGCTGGACTCTCACCCCAAAGCTGGAGAGTGTCACAGAGCTTTAAAAGGCAACCCTTCCCTTTCACTGTGTCAGGAAAGAAGAAGAATGCCCAATTCCAAAGAAAACCCTTTTCTTCTTGCATGACATAACCTCTTTCGTAGTTGAAAGTGCAGTGCCAGAAGTTGAATTGCTTTGCTATTTAATCTTGACTAGAAGCAGCACAATTTGGCCTTTGGAGGGGGGGGATTGGAGGGCAGAAACAAACAGGAACCCACGACTCTTTGTGGTGCAGCTCACTATTAATGGGCTCTGGGCAGGCCAAGCTCTTGCTCAGAGCACAGCAGTTTTTTATATACCAACAGAGGGCTTTTGGTCTTTGTGGCACCACGCTTTCCTGCTTTCCAACAAAACAGAAATAAAGCTTGTCTTCAGCTGATGAAATGTAAACTGACTTGCACTAAAAAGAAAACTCTTGCCCTCACAGTGGGTTGTGTTACTTTCCATGCTGAGTCGAGGTTACCAATTTTAGTTTAAGAATCTGACAAATTATTGAATATTCTGAGGATTCTGATTAGTATTTTGGGTTTTTTTCTGTGTGTCTCCAGTTAAAACAGTTGCCTGATATCTTTCAGCCAATATCTTGGAGTGGAAGGGCATATTTATCCTCTGTAAATGAGCCCTCATGGTGGCAGCAGGTGGGCTGGGTGGGCTGGTGGCTCAGACCCAGAATTAAGGATTTGTTTTGGAGGAGCCCAACTCAACGTGATCAGGTCACAGCTGGAGCACAGAAATACCAGGGCAGAAATTATAACTTATTCTTGTGACCTAAATTAGTTGGCAAAGTATCTGGAAATTAAAGAATCAACATGCTTCAATTATTTGCTGGGTTTGAAAATCTTCCTGTAGCTCCTGCACGTGTCCAAACTCCCACCTCGTGGAAGAGCTTGTCCTTGCCATGGTCTGGAGCAGCAGGAAAATCCCCAGCCAGCTTTTCCCATCAGGCAGGGAAAAAAAGAAGGTTATGAGCTGAGATTTCAGAGATTCTCATCTTTTCCCTTTCCTTACTTAAAAAAGATAACAAAGGAGAAAGTTAAATAGACAAAAACATTCACATAATACTAAGGGCAAAGAAAATAAGGATTGGGAAATAATGAAATTAAACCTATTTGTTGGGTTGGAAGTAGATGATTTTTGAGGTCCCTTCCAACCCAAGCCTTTTTATGATGATTTCTGTGATATTCTGATTTTTAATTTCTGATTCTGATTTTAATTTCCATTCTCTGCACATGGGTGTGTCCAGTCCCCCCAGGCATTGCCAGTGAATGGCATTTAATCCTTGGTGCATTGGAGCTTGTCTGGAATGGTCCTATAAGTATTATAATAAATTAATTAGAGTGGACATTTTTAAGCCAATCAATTTTGATGTAATTATCATGTTGGTGTTCATTACTCAGCAAGGCAGAACAATAAAGCCCAAAGAGCTTCTGTTTTATTTATATGAAATGCCAATATCTTCAAGTAGTTTCTCAGAGCAGTGAAAAGATTCTCTCTGTGGTCTCCTTCTGCGTGGGGAATTATCCTGGGACAACCTTTGTTCAGTTCCTTTCTGGTTCTAAATGCACCAGACCCAGCAGTGACTGTGATAGGGGGAGGAGTGCCATGAACTTCTTCCTTCTCCTCCTGAAGGCAAAATCTGCCTTCTTTGGCTCTTGAGACTCAGCTCCTTTGGTAACACTCCCACAGCTCCCTCTGAGTAGGATGGTCATGTAGCACAATATTGAAGGACCAAGGGATGCAATAAAAACACCTCAGCGTCTGTGGGTAGGAACAAAGTATGGAAAGAGGAATTTCCAAGTTCAGGGCTTGGAGCAGGTCTTTGTTTCAGGCTTGTGAGCTGCCCCACAGACCCCACGGAGCAGAGACTGCAGGTCCCTGCCCAGAGCTCATCCCTGCAGTGCCTGAAATGCAGATTCACTGCAGCTGCTCTGCATCTTGTCCTGCAAAATAAATCAGGCACGGGGCCCTATTTCTTCTGCGGTTCTTTGACCTTTTCCTGTGCAGGGAGGAAATGTGAAATCTGTGGTTTAGCACTGGCTGGAGAGAAGAACTTCCCTAGTTTTGTCTGGAATGTCCTGGGCACAGAGACAGGTGCTCTGTGTCCTACAAGGATCAGCCCTAACGGACAGGTAAGTGCATAAAAACTGCCTTAAAGGCTTATTCTCACCAGCCAGTGAGAACCAGTGGGCAGATTGTCATTGATTTCAGTGGGGGTTGGACAGCAGTTTTGGACAGTACCCCCATATCTCGTGTTTTTCACCTCTAAGCTTTGGAGAATGTGGCTGGTGCTGAGGAGGATGGTTTGTCTGATGGCAGCTGGCCAGACTCACTCAGGAAAAGTTACACTTCCCAAGTTTCTCAGCAGTGGATTCTGCTGACACAAGTAGGCAGTGTCAAAACATGTGAAAGACTAGGCTTTGCTTTTTTTTCCCCTCCTAAGACTGGAGAAAAAACTACAAAAAGATTTCCTACTGCCCTGAGCTAAACTGGTGCTGTGGGTCCTGTGCTGGTTGAGTTGTTGCCCAGAGCTGTCCCATCTGTCCTCCTGGAAAGTCTTACCTGAAAGGAATGAAAGGGGCCTTGAAGGACAGGGGAAAGAAAATCAACCAAGAAGCAATAAAAAGAAAACAGTGAAATCTCACATTATGATAAGAAATGGTGTTTTTTTTTCAGGTCCTATGTGAAAGTCTACTCAGTGATTTTTCTTTGGGCATCTAATTATCTTTTTTTAGATTATTATAATATTGCTGGATTTTGAATAACTGAGGTTTCCAATATGACAGCTGATTTTTCTGGTCAGTAAAGGCAACAGGATTAGAATGCCAAGTTTCCTGAACAAAGGGCTGTGTTTCCCACCCTCAGGATGGCTGAGCAGGGCACAATCAGAGACCTAATTCCATTAATAATCTGTCAGTGGGGCTCACACTGTGCAGACCAGTCCAGTGTGCTGATGCCTTGATAAAGACCTCAGAGGAGAGAACAGATTCAATAAGGAAGGATTAATTTCAGACATCTCAGGGGGAATTGTAATTTGTTTTTTTTTCACAGAAAAAGGTGATGTCCCTTTTGGTTTGTGCTTTTATGCCAGGTTTGCACTGGGCAGAGCAAACAGTTCCTGGGGTCAGTGGTGGCCACAGCCTGGTCCTCTTTCTCTGGGCTGTGACTGAGGGGACGTGCTGGGTGACACCCAGGAGATTGAGCTGTGCCCATGGGCTGCCCCTGTCACCTCTCTCCAGAGCAGCAAATGAGTCTCACCCCTCACAGTGTGTCATGTCCTTGTGAACTCCCCAGAACTGTGCTCTGGGATGTGGCATTTGCTGAGGCTCATCTGGATAAATGGCTTGAGAACAAGGTTGTCAGAGCAGCTGCTGTTGGATCACTGATGTCCCCCCCGGGTGTCAGGCCCTGCAGAGACTCCCTCTGTAGGTGCAGGAGAATAATTGTGCAGATTGCAGCTCCCAGACACGTCTGCAGGAGCAGCACTGGGAGAGTTAATGCTTTGGGGGGCTGACTGAGTGTGAACTCCACAGAAAGTTGGACAGCTTTGCTGTGTTTTACTTAGATTTAGTTTTGCAGTCAAGCAGCTACAGACACTCACCTGTTCCATGTGCCTGACTCCATCAGTAAGGAGTGATTGGCAGGTGAGGAAGTCACAAAAGCAACTTCTGCCTCCGCAACTCTTTCTGCCTCCTCGGTTTTTTGGGTGTGAAATCCTCCTTCCCAAATGTGTCATTCCTCCTGTGGAGACCCCGGGGAGGAGTCTGTGCACACCAGGCTATATTGGGTATTTGGATATTCCTGCACAGTTGGCTTAAAGCATATGCTGTCTTCAGTTTTGGATAATAAAACATGGCTATAAAGTGTATTTTTCTAATCAGTAGGATTTTGTTTCGCCAACTGATTGGATGTTCAAACAGTATTACTACAAAAAACACACCACTTGCCTGAAGTGCCTGTTACTTGTCATGTCAAGTACCTCCTGGACATCTCTTTTGATCCTTTTCTTAGTAAAATGCACTTCTTTCAGTACAAACTTCTTTCTTCTTGCTGCTTAGGATTCTGCCTTTTCCTGTTCAACACTTCCATGAGGTAGAAAAGACATCTGTCCATGTAGATTTGAAAGGAGACAATGTTGCACCTTAAGCTTATAGAAGCTAAACAGCATAATAATTAAATTACAGCGTCTCTGCCATGGAAATATAGATTTATGATAACACAGCATTAAGTCTTTTCTTCTCTCAAGTAATCCATTTAAAGAGCTCCCTCGTCTCAGCTGAACAGTACTTATTGAAAGATTTGGACTTCAGCTCATACATCATCTTTAATGTATTCTTATCTAAACTCTGCCATATTCCATGGGATAAGGACGTGGAGAGTTAGAATTCAGGATGTTCCTGAAACAAATTCTGTGGGTTTACCAGGGAATCATCCCCCCTGTGCTCCTGGTCCCAAATGTTGTCTGAGGAGCCTGTGGTGGCAGCACAGGGGCAGAGCTGGTGTGCACAGGAAAAAGAGAACTAGGAAAAAATATTCCTAATATTCAGCACTCTGAAGAATCAAAGCACTATTTTGGGCAGATTTCAGAACAGACAAGCTCTCCTAAAAATGATTAAAAATGTATGATTGAAAACTAGAATGTCACATAACTAATGTGTTTACAGCAGGGTGGGAACAAAGTCTGACTGTGCAAGTTCAGGAGTCAGCGCTTGCTGAGGATCCACGTGGGGTTTGGGGTAGCAGCTTTTCCAGCACTGAGGGACGGTGTTGTCATCCCTGATGCAGCAGAGCAGTGTTGGCACTTTGAAGGGACGTAACAAAGACACCAGAGAGGCTTGTTGAGGTTCCTGGCTCGGGCTTTGAAGGGCAGAATGGCTTTGTTCAGAACTAGTGTAAAACACAGATTGTGCAAAACAGCAATGAGCAGAGGGACACAATCCCACCACCAGATAATCATTTATGGATCAGGGAGTGATTTTCTCCTGTGGCCTAACGACTTTTTTCCACCCAGGGGGGCCCAGGCCCTTCTGTCCAATATTGCTGATCCCCCAGAGTTGTCTGGTTTGTTAACAGGGAAGGGGCAAGGGCTTCATTCACAGCTCCCATGGAACCTCCTTTGTTGTCACCAAAAATATCTGAGCAGCAAAGTGCATTATGAACAGAAGCAAATTAATATCAGGGTTTTACTATTGTCAGGAGTTTCATGTTACAGGGAGAGAGTATTAAAAATCTATTTTTATGTAATGATTTTTTTAAGTATCAATTTTTCTATTTGTTTCTTTGGGGGAATTTTTCTGGGAAGTGTTGTGCAGCATTGGAAGCTGCTGCTTGAGTTAAGTGCTCAGATCCTGCAGGGTTTGCAATTAAGGGAATTGTAATTCAGCTAAAATTTCATTTTGTGTTGCTATAGTTTTGATAATAATTTGCAATGAAACTTTAATCTTACAAACCACTAAAAAAATTGCACCTTTTTATCCCAGAAAGTTTTGTCTATATGTTACAGTGACAAAAGTATTTCAAAGTATTTGCTTATTTAGCTGTGAATGTGCATTTCCTTCTTGTATCTGAGAGTGCAGTAATAAATGTAATTAAATTTCAGTCACTTAAGCTTAACTAGAGCATCTTCCTGCAATATGCTCTAGAATTTAGTTTTCCAAATAAACTGAGTGTGTCACTGATGTCCAGAGAAGATCAATAGAATGGAAATTGCAGTTTCCCTGGAAGTGCTGCAGTGTTTTATTGCTTACACAGTTCCACTCAGCCCTTCCCCTGCCAGAGAGGGCACATGGCCATGCCAGGCACTTGGAATTCAAGGAAACACAGAGGGAATATCTGCAAGTGATGCACAGTTCATGTTCCTGTTCCTTTCTGTTTTCCATCCCACTCCAGTCCTGTCCTGAGCTGCTTTGTCTCCCCAGGGAGCAGGAATTTCCCTGAGGGTTCTCAGTGTTGGGAAGGTTTGGGCCTGAACTTTGCAGGTGTTCTTTGACCAGCATTGTGGAACCAGAGCAGTGGGTCTGAGTGTCTGCACTCCCTTGTGCATCATCTTCATCCAGATCCTGCCAGGTAGGGCTGGTGTTGGTTGCTGGGCAAGGTATGGGCAGAATTCCAGCCTGTGGGAAATGCCCTTGCACTGCTGAGCTGGGATTGGGACCTGTTCACTTCTCTGCTGGATTCCAAGTTTCTTTAAGCTGCAGGTTAGGGCCAGGGGGCTCAAAGACTAACCCTGAAGTGTGTCTGAACACTTGTGTGTGTTTGTCACCTGGTACTGATGCCAAGCTCACCCTCAGCCAGCCTGGCACAGGCTTAACCAGTGTAACCCCTCAGGAGCAGCTGGCAGGGCTTGTGCTGTGGCAGCAGAGCACAGTCTGGAGGGGCCCAGGGAGCCACTTGTGCTGTGCAGCCTCTTTTTGCTGTGATATTACTTGATTTCCCATTAATGGGAGTGGCCTGCATGCATCAGCCCCAGATCAGACTG
>JAWWLZ010000019.1:2262653-2275877 GCA_035041345.1 Poliocrania exsul
TGAGGCTTTGAACCAAATTCTAACCCTCCAATATTGATGCCACTCCAGATATGCCCTGTGAGAAACACAGGAAAACATAGGGTATTATTGCAGCTCCTCTTTTATTTCAATTGGAATTGGCAGTTTTTATGTGGCCCCTCTAATTCTAAAGCCATTAGAAATCTAAAAATTGATTTAGCATTTCTCTCACATTTAGCAGATATCTATAGGAAAAGTTATATCCTCTGTGGGCTATCAATGTCTTTAATATCTATGAAGTTAAAAACTCTTAGATGCAGATTGCAAGAGGCTGAGGGGGGATGGAATGCAGGAAGAGGATAAAACTGTGGGAAAAGCCCCAGGAGAACAGCTATATGTGCTATTGGACCTGTGGGATCAGCAAAGCAGAGATGCAGAGGTGGCAAACATTGTTTCCTTACTGTTTTATAAAGATACTGAAGATAAAAAGCAGCATTTTTAAAAAACACATGTTTAGTTTCAGTGTTCATTTCATTCCAGCGTTTGATTTCATTTTGCTTGGATTGGTACCTCGAAAGTTCAAGGGATTCAAGAGCTTGAAAGGCAGAGTGGAAAAACTGAATCTGGGCTCTCAGTGCATCTCCAAGGCTTGCCAAGCAAGCCTCTCCCAGAAATGCTGCAGTTTGGAAAGGAGAGACAGGCCTTTGAGTGCAGCATGAGCTGTGGCACTGGGGTGTGCTGGTGCTGCTGGAGAGCACCAGCCATCAATCTGTGCTCCTTAATTTGGCCCTGCCTCAGCTGTTCTCTCACTGGGGACTTCTCTGCTGTTTGCTTCCTTTTATTTTCCACTGAGATAAATGAAGACAAAAAGAAGGGGCCAATTGTTCTGACAAATAGAAGACATTTTAAAAAATATATAACCATAAAAGATAGTCTACATTTTCAAACCACTTTTTTCCTGACTTCCAGAGAACCACAGTTAATTTATTTCACTGTGTGTATATTGAGCATCCTTTTATTTCATTGCTTGTTACTCCCATTTTCAGGTCAACTTCGTGTGCACTCTTTAAATGCTGTAAAAAATTCACTTGGGAATAAATGGTTGGGGTTTTTTTTTTAACAAAATACTTAGAAACACATTATTCCTCATCTGGGCATGGCTGTAGCATTTGGGTTGCTTTATTTATCCTGGGTGTTCTGGGGATCCAAGGCCGTTGTTGCTCCAAGTGTCTCAGGAAGCATATGCTGCAATTGTTTGGCATGTGGCACATGGGGTGGGTGGTGGGTGGTGTGTGAGAGCTCACTTCAAGCTCACTTGGCTTCTCAGGAGTTGAGCTTTTTGATGTGTGTCAGCTCCTTTCTCTTTTGAAGGACTGGCTGTGGAGGCATCTCTGAAATATTCATGGCATGGGGAATATAAATACATATAGAAATAAATATGCTGTTCAATCAGGAGCAAGTGTGACTCCCCACACAGTTTCAGCAGCTCTGACATCCCACTGGGACAGGGCTGGGATCAGCAGAGGGACACTGGAGCCTGCCTGCCTTCCTGGGCCATCCCTCCTGGAGCACTCACGTGGCATCAGGGGGAGGGTTGAGCAGCCAAAGGCACAAAGTGGCTCTTCCTGACTTTCCTCCTTTACCATGTTTTAATGGAGAGGGTTCAGAGAGAGCTGCCCCAGGAGGATCTCTCAGCTTGCAGGAGGTTGTTTTCTTTGAAATCCTTCAGAGGCCCAGGATTTTGCCCTCCAAGGCTGCCAACACCAACTTGCTCTTGGCAGGAATTGCTGTTGGAACATCAGCCCTCCCCTGTCCTGCCTGGCAGGGCTTGGAGAGGCAGCTCAGGGCACTGGGAGGAACACGAGGCTTCCACTGAGCTGCAGTTTGGATTAATAACTTCAAGGGCCAAATGTTCAAAGGGCTGCCTTCCAATTTTACACTGGTGGTTGAGAACAAGTATGAAATTATGGGCAGAAAATCACAGATAATCTTTTTCCAAGCTGACCTTCCTGAGAAGGAGCCAGCAATTATCTGGATTTGGGCACTGGCTCAGCAATGTTTTTAGGTGTTGTTAATGTAATATTTTCATTATATTTCTGCTGGGCTATTGATTAACTATTCAGTTATTTAAGGAGAAGGAATTCAGTGTTGCTGCAGTGAGTAATGGCTGTTGGGGTTGGCAGTTGTGCTTTGCACAGGCATTCCTGGATTTTGTGTGACAGTGACAGAATTGCAGGGTCTGCCCCTCTGTGTGTTGGTGTTGATCTCATGGGGTGGATGGGCAATGCCAAACATGTTCACACGTTGCTGCTTCAGTATCTAAGCACTTTCCAGTTTGTAAGAAGCTTATTTTTGAAGCACCTGGCAGGATGACCCATCTTCTTCCCTCATGGAAGGGACTGACACTTTGGGAACTTGTGTGTCCCCCTGAAATTCCAGAGCCTGGTGCAGTTGGTGGCTGTGGCTGAAGGCTCAGAGCTGACCTACAGAAAACACTGAGTGCAGAATTTGGGGGGAGTTGGAGCCACCTCAGCCCAACCCACTCTGCCAACCCAGCACCAAATCTTTGCCCTTGTGATGCAAACAGAGCCCACACACACACACACCAGCCCCTGTCCTGACAGACCTGTTTCATTAGCCATAACTAATTACCCACATTCTGTATCTAGTGACTCGTCTCTGTGGTATTTTGACCCAGTTTTCCTCTGAGATCACTGAAGGAACAATCCCAAGCTTCCAAAAATCACCTCTAGGAGATTGAGCAGCACTTCCTTCAGTATTCATTCCTGCTCTGCTCTTGCCAAGCTCCCAGTGACCCCAGGAGTCACCCTGGGGGTGTCAGCACCCAAGCACATCTTCAGACTCCCTGGTTATCCATGGGACTGTAACAGTGGGCACTGCAGCAATTGCCACTCACACTGATGAACTTTAGAGCTTGGAAATGTAAAGCAACTGAGGAGATCTGGATGTTCAGATCCCACTGAAATCAGCCCCACCCATTTATGGAGAGCTGAGCAACTGTGGGTCAGGGCCTGTAAGGGCACTGCAGCAGTTGGGACCCTGCTGTGTTTAGCCAGGCTCTAAAAACCCTGTAAAATGACATCTTGGGAAATGGAATAGGCTCCTTTGTTGGTGCTGGACAGCTCCTGCCTGGGGAGTGACGTGGTGGCTGCTGAGACTGAGCAAACAGGGCTCAGGATGCAGCTCTTTGTACCCAACGTCTTCCCTCTGAACTGAGGAAATCTCTGCATTTTGCTTTTGCTCTTTCTTTGCCCAAGTCATGTTAATGACATGTTAATTCTTGTCTTCTGTGTCCCTCATTAATTGTGCCAGATGCCAGTGGAGGGAACCCAGGGCACAGTCTGGTGTTCCTGCTCCTTCTTCCATCCCTTGGATTTCTCTGTGCTCAGATGATAAGAATCACATTGTTGATGCTTTTGTATTCTGTACCTGAGCCTTCCTGGAAGTGTTTATCTGTTTAAAACAGCTTTAAATTTTCATTAAAAAACAAACAAAACCACAGCCTGTCATTGGCAATATTTCTGTTGGTCATGACAACAACTTTTAGAGGTGACTGGTGAGGTTGAATGGGTTTGCTCTTGACTGCCCAGATTAAAACAAGCTGTTCCTTGCAGGTATCCCAAGCTCTGTGTTTTATCCAGCCCTTTCATGGTATCTCAAGTTATTAATCACAAATGGAGGCATCCAAAAAACCCTGATCAGTTTGGAAACTCGTGGCCTCATTTAGCTTTCCTAACAGCTTGTTTGGAGCAGAGCCTGGTGTGGAGCCAAATGCAGTGTGTGTTTAAATGCTCCCTTGCCTAAACCATCATGAAAATTTCAGATGGGATGAGAAGCAGGAGAGCCACTGAGGGCAGCTTGTTGGAATCTTGCTGCTGCTCAGAGATTCAAATCCTGTGCTCAGCAAACCCTCTGTCACTTTAATGCCTCTCCAGTGGAATCCAGCTTTGTGTTTCCTGCCTTCACTATTCCTTTGCCTTTCCCTCCATTGCTCACACCCAAACACTACAATCCATTGTAGTTTTGGTGCACATTTGGTAGAAACTATAAATAAGAACAGAAATGTTTATCCTGATAAATACAATATGTTTCTGAAATATCAGTGCAAAGTCTTTGTAAAGTCTTCACAAGTTGTTAAAGCTCTTTGATCATGAAGTAAAGGTGATCAAGAAGTTGCAGTTGGATTTCCAGGAGGTTTTGCAAGGTCTTCCATCAAACTTCCTGGAGGAAGCAGAACTTTCTTGTTGGGATGTTACTGAAGGAAAAGTCTGTATGTAAACAGAATGTTGTAGGAAATGATAGGAAAGAAGTTTCTGGAGGCTGGGGGTGTTAAAAGGGCTGTGTCCCTGTCCCCTTTCCCTCACCCTGTCCTGGTCACTTTGCCTGGAAGCAGGACATGGTGCTGGGGGTGATGTGGCACAGTCATGGTGGGATATCTAATTAGTGGCAATGATTTACCTCAGTTCTACCTTGATTTGTTCCCACTCCCCAAGGACTCTCCCTCTGACCAGTGTGCTTTGTTTCCCTCATTAATTCCTCACAGGGCCAAGCAGCATCCAGAGGGCTTTGTGCTGTCCTGGTGATGTGCTGGGTGTCTCCATGTGCTGGAGTCCTTAAGAACAGCATCCACTGGGAATTTTTAGCTCTTTGAGGTAAGACTTTTAAAGGGCTCTTTGTTAAATGCACCACTTGGAAGTTGGTGAGGAAAATTCAGGTGAGGTTAATTGTCTGCACAGACATTTGTACATTCTGGTCCTCAAAGTGCCCAAGGATTTAAGAATATTGCACCTTAGTGAAAGGCATTTCTGTGAGTGTTTTCCCTGTTTACAGCTGGACACCAAATTAGTGGGGTTTGCCTGGTGTAGAGCTCACTTCATCCCAAATGGAGAGAAAAACATTCAATTTAAAACTCTGTCATGGACTGGAAACTCTGTTTGAATTTCATGTCAAAGTCATGCTATGAAATATTTCATGACAGAGATGTCAAAATGAAACGTTTCACCACTTCTGGCCCTGAACAGGCAAGTCTCTAATGGTCATTTTTAGTTAGATTTTCTGGCCTGTCAGCCAGGGAAGCAGAGGAGAAATTCAACCTGTGCTTTTGGCTTTCTTTTTTCCCCTCAGCCACTTAAAGTACACAGGAGGTTTTTTTGGTTTTGTGTTTTGTTTTGTTTTTTTTTTTTCACAAGAATTACCAAAACCAGGTCCCCAACACCCACAAAAGGCTTTATAGGATATTTATTTCACCCAGCAAGGATTTTTGGGGTCTTATTTTCCTTGCATGTAGGTCCTAATCCTGTGGGGTGCTGTTATCCAGCTTAAAGGATCATCTGCATCCCCTGGTCTCTTTGCAACCCCCAGCACAGTTTCCTCTGCAAAAGTGTTTGTAAAGGACTCCACAGACAAATAAATTAATGATTTGTCACCTCCTGGATTTTCTGTAGTTAAGATTTGGGGCTTTCCTTTCTTTGAGGTGGAACCAGTGCCCTGTGTCAGTATTGTGAGTGAAACACTGAAATGCATTCCAAAAGGAGCCAGGTATGAGAAAGTGGCTTTAATGAGTCCCAGGTACCTGAGGAGTTCTAATTAACAGACAGGGAGACACTTGTGAAAGAGCACCAGGTTGTATTTGGGATTGAAAGACTCTTTCTTGCTAAATTGTCCCTAAATTGACTTCTTTCAGTCCTGGGAAGAAAAACGAGCCCTGGAGAGACATCAAGGCAGAGCCCTTGGGGGTTGCAGAGAGGACCTTTGTGCCAGCTGTGTTGGTGTTCAGCTCCCAGGCCTGTCCTGGCACAGGGGCACACCCTGGGCATGTTGCTATAATTTGGCTGTATCTCCCATGAGATTCCAGGCTCTGCCCCCTGGGAGGCTGGTTGATGCTCCTCCTTGGGGAAAATGTGTCCCAGGGCACTGTGGGGAGCAGGGGAGGCTGGAAAGCCCAGCATAAGGTGTCATTGCTGGGTTCTTTTTTGATGCTGGTTTTTAATAAATGTGCTCCTATTTTTAGAGTTTTGTTCTGCCTCTTGTAATAGCAACCATTCCATTTTGGTGTGAGGGCTTTTCTATTAACAGAGATCAAAGTGAAATATTTCATTTGAGGTACAAAAAGAGACACCTGAGATGAATGAGGTTCTGCAGGACTTGGGGAGTTGGATGGTTCTGATCTATGATCTGACTTACAAATTTAGGAAATTAATGGCACTGAGCAACTCCCTTACACACAGATAATAAAACAGCATTAAAAGTTTAGAAAACAATTTGGAACCTCTTTCAAATACATTGCAAAAAATATTCCAGGTGCTGTTGAGGCTTATAAATAATTCTGTGGTGTTTGTTTGATTTAAAAACTAAACTGACACATCAGTTTCTTGAGAACAAATCGAGGTCTCTGAGAACCACAGAATTCAAATATGGGGCTGCTTTAGTGAAATGTGTGAGCTCTCATTCTCTTCAGAGTGAGTGAGGCAGCAGGACTCTATTCTCATTTATTTTTATTTTTTTAGGGAGTACTTTAATATAAAGGGCATATAAAATTGAATATAAAAAATAGATAGTAATTTCCAGCAGGAATGGATGATCTTAAGAGCACCTTTCTTAGCATCCTGTGGATTATAAGCAAATCTTTCTTGAAAGTTTGCTCTCCCCTGAACTCAAGGGCACTACCTTCAATTGCTACTGAAGGAGAAGAAGTTGGAGTGGGGGAGAAGTTTGATTTCTCCCTTGAATTAATTGTTATTTACCTTTCAGTTGCTGATAAGTGATGGAGAGCCAAGAGCGGGCGATAAATTACCAGTTTGAAGTCAGGCTGTTGCTCTGCCTGTAATTAATTCAGCATAAACCCAGGCTGCTGAGGCTCTCAGAAGTGAACAGACTGAGCACAGAGCTGAGTTCTTATTTAAACCCCCTTTCCCTGGGCAGGACTGTCTTGAGCTGGGCTTTTCTCTACCCCGTTGCTCAGTCCTGTGTGTACCGAAGGTGTGGAGAATGAAGAGAGGGGTAAATTACAACCTGTCAACACAGTGCTCAGAACAACTTGCCCTCTGTCCCTTGGCATCACTCAGAGGTGGCCAGGGGAAGGCACCTTGGGAAGGTGTTTGTGTTCAGGGGTTGTCTCTCAGCTTGTGGAGCCTCATCCTTGGGTTCTCATCCCCTGATCCATATTTTGCTCAGAGAAACTTCAGCTCTTCTCTGCAACAACCTCTGAGTGTTTGAACATTGGTTTTGTTGGACTTTTGTCCCATGGGCAGGTGCAGATCAGCCCTTCAGGACCCTTGTTCTCCATGGACAAGGACAGCAAATGGCTTTCCATGGACACTCCCTTGCCTTGTCAGCCCTCTGGATTCCAGGGCAGCTTTGGCATTGTTGCCCTGGGACTCTGGAATAGCCCTCAGGTGAACAATGGTCACTGCTGGAGTTACATCCATTTCCTGAAGAGCATTAACATTAAATCATGTTAATTAACATTAATATGACTTACATGGCTTAAGAGCTCTCTCTGGGTTTAGCAGAGCCCCAGGAATTGTTTAAAAGATGAACTGTTGTTCCCACTGGGACTTTTCACTTTGGATCCACTGAAGGCAATGGGTGTCCTTGACCTGGCTGAGAAGGCTCTGAGTCAGGAGGTGCTTTGAGAGCAGCTTTGCTGGCTCTTCATCCTGCTTTGTGCTGCCTCCTTTATGCTGGGCTTATATCAGTGCCCTGCAGAGCAAACCTCTTTCCATCCCTGTGCTGCTCTAGACCACGAGGCAATGAGCCCTGTGGTTTTTTGATGATCACATGAACATTCAGTCTATTTTTAGGGCAATCTCCTTGCCAGGAATAATTTCTAGGACTTCTGATTTGAATGGAGAATTATGTGTCCATGTTAATGCCTGAAGTGGGTATTTAAAAATACTTTTTACTGACTTAATGTTTTACAGATTAACACCTCTGATGCTGTTACATTTAAAAGCAACTCTGTATTTCCCATCTAGTTTGTGTTTCTGACTGATGTCATTGGGCACTTCTGGGCAGACACCACAGCTTTGGTTTCAAAGCCCCAAGTGGGTGCAAGTCAGTACTTTTAAGAGATGAACAGTAAGAAGATGAAGAGGCCACACCTAATGAATTTTATACAATCTCTTTTCAGCTTCAATGCAAATATTTTTATTTCATGTTCAGTGTTCTGCATAATGTGCCCCAATGCACTGACCTCTGTAATTTTAAGTGATTCCCCATCTAAGACTTGAAGAGTGCATTGATTTTCCTTCCATCATGCAATAAGCATTTCTCAGCCCCAGCCTGTTCTATCGACACCTGCAAACCCCATTTAAATAAATCAAAGGGGGCATTTGGGTATCCTCCCTCTTGCCTATGGCTTGGTGGAAGAATGGATTGTTTGAACACCTCAGTGATTTATTTGTCAGCACAGACAGCCAGTCATAAAAACAATCAGTACCAGAAATGTTCTTTGGGAGAATCACTGGGGCTGTCAATATCTTGGATGGCTTAATCATCAAATTCATTTGGTTTATTAGGTTTAAGTGTGTAAATTCCTTTTAGAATGGATTTGAACTTTTGAAAAGATTTTACTTTTTAGTTGATTGCTCTTTCAAGTATTTCAGTTTGTGAGTAACTCCACAGGATTTGGATTTGCACAAAAGCAAGGAGGAAAAAGCTAAGAAGGATGTTGTCTTCAAAATTGTTTTTGATGCCTCTACTTTCTTTTTTTATCTAGGGCCAACAATGGTGGCACATGTGCTGTTCCAGTGGATTCTAAAAGGGCTCATTCTGACCTTTCTGCTCAGAACTGCTGTGTCCCTAAATCCAGATGACCCAAATGTTTGTAGTCACTGGGAGAGGTAATGTATAACCTGCCCATTTTAATGTTTTTTACTACCCACTTCAGATTTTGACATTCAGAAGGCAAACTGAGAGCCATAATTTGCTAAATCCCACCCTCTATCAGGAAAGGCCATGGATTTGCTTTACAGAAATTGTACTTTTGAGGGCCTTGGAGCATCCCAAAGAATTGGTTCTGAAGCTGCAGCTGTAGAACTTGTGTCCATCCCTGTGTTACCTCCACAGTCTGAGTGGAGGAGTCACAGAATTATTTGCATTTATCATGAAGAGACCTGCAGAAATGCTGGCATTGTTTTTCTCTGGTTGTTGTTGAGCAAGACTGAGATTTGGGCTGAGCTGAAGCCCTTCCTGCTGCGGCATCCAGGCTGCTCCTGCATGGCCTGAACTGTGGGGCTCTGCCTGCCAAATTCATGTCAGCATCAGAGAGAGGTGAGAGCACTGAGCACCAAAGGCCCTTCAAGGTAATTCTGGTTCTCTGCATTGTCCCAGAGTCCTAAAAGTGGATCTGAGCAGGCCAGTTCCTCTGAGCACAGAGAGCCTCCAGGCTTTGATGGGGTTCATGCTCATGCAGGGCCTCTTTGCAGAGGCCAAAGGTCCTGCACTCCTCAGCTTAACCTGCTGAATTTCCACTTCTCTGCTTTAGTTCCACACCAATCTGAATTGCTGTACACTTCAGCAAAATAAACCCCTTAGCAAGGGCAGGGCAAAAATAGAATCATATTTTAATGATGCTACATTTTGAGGCATTAATTAGAGAATTAACAGTTTGTAGATAATGCAAGTGCAGAGCAAAGGCTGTGCAGGACAAGGAATTTGCAGTTGGTGTGGGGAGGTGAAGTGCATTCAGAGCACAGGAATAAAATATCGATTTTGTCTGAAGAAAGTCAGCAACCCAGAGACCCAATCAAGGAGAAACAAAAATTAAATACCAAAATTGATTGGTTGTACTGACCAAGATGACTTTGTTAGTTAGATGTTAATAAATCAAAGGGAAAAGATTGTTGGGGCTGTTGCTGGATAATAAACAGGATTGTGAAATAATAATCAAGGTTTGTGAGTGTTTCTGTTTTACATTAATAATGAGCAATGTGAATATTTTATATTTTGGCATTAAAGAAGTAAAAGCATTATTGTCAAACCCAGCAAACTGAGAGAGGGCAAAGGAGCATGTGGGGGAACCTTGACTTATCTAGAGGGGACGTGACAAGCAGGGCAGGAACAGCCCAGTCTTTGATTTCAAGCCAATCAGACCCCCCAGGCAAATATTTTGGGTGACCCAGCTCAGCCAGGGAAGGTTTGGGTTCCTGTGTCACCTTAGAGGCCTGAACCCTTCCAGTATAATCACAGTAATTAACACAGAACCTGCTGCATGACTAACTGGTGTTCTGGGAGGAATTGCTCAATGCTGAGTATGGTCAGAGCTCTGTGATTTCTGATCCAATGGTCCAGTTTTTCTCCACATCCATTCAGTTGCACAAGGGTAGATGATTCCATTCCAACCCTGTGTCAAAGTGTTCCAAATCTGCATACCAGTTAACTCATGTTGCAATTTCCAGGTAATTCTGAGGTTATTTCTGCTACAAATTAAAGGGATTAAATTTGTGCAGCATTAAAATAAACCCTCTTCTGCTTTGTACTGCTGGTTTTATTTCTTGGTGAGCCCGGTACTTGGGGTGGTGGTGCTGGTTGATCCCAAGGTGCAGTGGGAGCTCCCGTGGTGGTGCTGGCAGGGTGAGCAGTGCTGGGTAAGGTGAGTCCTCATTCCTGTGGGGAACACCAGCAGGGATGCAGTTCCAGGCAGGAAGGCAGCTGAGACATTCTGGGAACAGGGTGCTTTCCTCTCTTTGAGAACTTGCACTAGTAAGTTGACCAGATTCACCTTCTAAACTCCCATGAATGTCAGTAACATCTGTTTGTTTTCCAAAAGGGAATGGTTTATTCCTCATACTGATACTAATTTCTTCTTACAAACTCTTAAGGACTGTAGTTGGAGGAAATCCTTTTCTGTTCTTTGATAATGACCAAGTTTCTAAGATTACTGATGTAACTATTTTTCATAGTGGAGCTTGAGGAGCAGAATGTTCAGGGAACTGACCCTTCTGCTGCGGTAACTCCCTGTCTCTGTGTCCTCCCCAGCTATGCAGTGACAGTGCAGGAGTCCTACGCTCACCCCTTTGACCAGATCTATTACACACGATGCACAGACATCCTGAACTGGTTCAAGTGCACCAGGCACAGGTAAGAGCCAATTCATTCCTCCTTTTTATCTCCTCACCTCCCTGTAGTCTGACATACACATGGATAGTAGGCATGTTTTAGTGTGGGGTGTTTGCTGTTCAAGGGCATGATGGATTTTTGCATGGAATTTGAGTGAAATCAGTGCTGGTCAGTCCCTCCTGGGGCCATCCAGGAGTATTTCTGCTTGCCATGGGCCCTGCCATGTGACAGGAAGTGTTTATTACCGGACAAAACACGGGCAACTCACTTTTCCAAGGGATCATTGTATGTCCAGGTTTATGGTAGGAATTCCCTGCATCTCCTACACCATGAAGGATCAGGTATTTGAAGGTTAGTGATAATTAAGAATGGATCCATATCTGAAATCAGATAAAATGAGGATGGATCCATTTCTAGCACTGATTGAAAAGTGATACCAAAGAGTTCATTTTTCCAAGGCTGCAGGATATGGCTGTTATATCCATTCGGATTCCAAAGGATCCTAATAAACATCCACCAATACTCCCAGTCTTTCCAGGGAGTTTCAGAAGCCAGTGGGTCACTTAACTTTGATGCACTCAGTTGCAAATGGGCTCTTCAGCACCTTCCCACTGCCTGTGGGATTGAAGCTTCTGTGTTAGAGTGTCTCACACTGAGCAAAACTGCGGAGCTTTCTGGAATATGGTATGGATTGGGATGCAGCAGAGCACATTCCATCAGTTTGTCTAACAGGAGGCACAATAGGTTTTGTTCAGTTCAGCTGATTTCCATAAACCAACATGAACAAAGCTGTTATGGAGTGTTTGCTGTTAAATATTCCTTTTGTAATGTGCTATCACTGCTAATTCTGTGAACAGGTGTAGAAAAGCTACAGAATGCTTAACAGCTTTGCATGTCAGGGGACTGCAGTGTTGTGGTGGGGAAAACATGCTTGAAATGCTGGACTGGGACTCTGATGTCCCTTGGCAAGGCACGAGTGGCAAGCAGGGACACTTCCCTCGGGGTTGGCTTCCCAAGGGGTGCGTTAGGGCAGTGCCCTGTGGTGGGTCTGAGGTGGCAGCTGACACAGTGGTCTCTGCAGGAGATCCTGCTCGTTCCATTGAGGACAGCTGACCTTGCTGATGTGCACAAATGAATCATTCATTCTTGAAGCAGCTTCTTGCCCTGGCAGTGGGAAAATATTTTAAGAAAGCAGCAGCTCCAGGAAGAGCTCCAGTGATTGACTGTCACGAGCACTGTGTTCACCATCCAAGTTGTATTTCAAGTTCCCAAACAAGCATCGATTCCTTTTTTATCGTGGCTTTTAATATCAAAAGCTTTCCATGCATTAAAAAATAATCATTGAATGCTGTCCTTCCTATAACTCACCACCAATATGACTGCAATGGGAGGCATTGATTTTCAGTGGTGTCCAATGGCTCTGTGTCTGTGCTGCAGGATCAGCTACAAAACCGCGTACCGGCGGGGGCTGCGGACGATGTACCGGCGGAGGTCGCAGTGCTGTCCCGGCTACTATGAGAGTGGAGACTACTGCATCCGTACGTACCACTGGCACAGGCACTGTGGGCACGGGGGCTGCTGTGGGCACAGCTGTGGGCACAGCAACAGGCACAGCCCTGGGCACTGCTGGCACGGGGGCAGCCGTGGGCACAGCCACGGGCACTGCCGTGGGCACTGCTGGCATGGGCGGCAGCTGTGGGCACAGCCATGGGCACTGCTGGCACAGGGGCAGCTGTGGGCACAGCCATGGGCACTGCCGGCATGGGGGGCAGCCATGGGCACAGCTGTAGGCACAGCCCTGGGCACAGCCACAGGCACAGCCACAGGCACAGCCCTGGGCACAGCCACAGGCAGAGCCATGGGCACAGCTGTGGGCACAACCACAGGCACAGCCATTGGCACAGCGATGGGCACAGCTGTGGGCTCAGCCACAGGCACAGCTGTGGGCTCAGCCACAGGCACAGCCATGGGCACAGGCACAGCCACAGGCACAGCCGTGGGCACAGACATGGACACAGCCCTGGGCAGGGCTCGATGCCAGAGCACCTCAGGCCCTGCATTCAGCCAGCATCACACATACAGAGCATTCCTGGGCATCTCTAAGAGAAGGCTCAGAGGTGACCTCATCACTGTCTAGAACTCCCTGAAGGGAAGTTCCAGCCAGGTGGGGGTTGGTCTCTTCTC